>CM034151.1:232227306-232827306 GCA_019776745.2 Taxus chinensis | reverse complement strand
CATTAATCTAGATATATATATATATATATATATATATATTATATATATATATATATTATATATATATATATTATATATATATATATAATATGAGAGGAGACTTGGTCGGCTTCAGGTGGTAGCAATATTATTTCACCTTTAAAACGACAAATAAAACAAGTACGCAAGCAAGCCGGGTCGACCAAGGAGGAACTAGAGATAGCAGTTTCGAAAACGAACACAAGACAAGGACCAACCACAACGTCGCAAGAGGATACCCTCCTCTTTGCACTAATCGAGGATCGATCCGCAAAGCGACCAATCTAAACAATAAAATCGCTTATCAATAGTTAACAACAAAGTTTATAACAAATCGACGATCAGATAATGAAGTTATCGTCGATCGATAATTAAAATAATATTATTATTACTATTATTATTACGACTTAATACTACTTATTAATCACATTGACAAGGACCAACCTACAAGCTTGACCAAAACAATAATAGCAAGAATCGACAATTCAAAAGAATAATTATTATTATGTAGATGTTCCCTTTAACCGGTCATGCCCTAACAACAACATCAAGTCATCATTCAAACCACCTAACGAATTCGAGAAAGAGATTTTTCCTTAACAGGGTAATCAAAAAGGCAAAGCCAACAAGGATCAGCAGGAGCACGACAACGTTAAAATCTTAGCAACACGGTCGTCAGAGAAAAAGAAGAACGAGGAACGGGGCTTTACACAAACAATGAACTACACTACAGACACAAAATTTGCTTTGGAATGTTAAGATTTTTCTTTTTGAATGTCGACATTAGATGAGCACTGAAATTATGTAGACTCTTTGGCTGTGAGAAAACAAAGCTTTCCCGGCAAGTGCCTAAGCGTCCCATTATTTGTAAGAGTGGGAAGGAGACACCCATGGAAAAGTCGGTTTGAAACATTCAGCATGGTTTTCAAACTGGTTGACAGATTGTGAGAGAATTCAGCTTCAAATCTGTGCTTCAAGCCATCCTGATCTACCTTAAATCAGTCCAAAAAGTCCTGGCTGCTTTTATGAAAGCTTTTGAAACAATATCAAGGGTTTTTACGTAGCAAAGGACCAATGAAATTAAGAAGATTCCCCTGCTTGCACGGGGAAAGGTATGTCTTCCCAGAGATTTCAGAAGGGTAAGGCTTCAATCAGGCTATTTGATAAACAAAGCCGTACCAGCAAAGCAGGTACGGAAACTCTGTAAGAACAGCAATGAGTATGGAATAAATTCTAATAGCAAAGAGTCTAGAGAGTTTTGTACACTAAATATTTTTAATACGTTAACCCAACAAATGTCTCTTCCATTTGGAATTTCAATTGCCATTACAGAGATCTTGTTCAAAGGGCCTTGCTTTGGGAGATCAATAATGGGAATCGAGTGATGTCTAGGGATAAAAGTTTTATGCCACCGAAATGATAGTATGCCTTGGGAGCAGGTCTTCATTAGTTAATTTAAGTTCCTTTCCAGACTGAGTGCCAACGAATTAGGATGGAGTCTAAGGATGGCGACTTTTCAGTCAAATCACGGTATAATTCCCTAGCTACATCAGTAGTATCCACCGCCAATGACTTAAATTTGAAGGAAAACAAAGGATTTCTATGCTTTAAATTTAAACAAGACCATTAATAATATGGCTTAGATGGAAGCTTTCTTGAAACAATGAAATGGTTAAGGTATCTCTTATTAAACAATCCAATACTTACAAGTGGAAGGGGACTAAGGTCGATTGGCGTTGATCAAAGAGGGCTGCTATGACCAGCTACAAAGCAGGCTTGAGGAGACAATTACATTGAAACACAGGTTTTTTCCAAACAGATATAGCCAATGAACAAGAACATAATTATAGACCATTTAACAAAGATTTTTCTATTTATCTCAATGATGTGCCCACAAGATCCTGTCCATTTATATAGCTCATATGATCATGAAATGTCATGTTATGCTTCTAGCTAGAGGTGTCATTTCACCATTAAACCTTAGGAGGATGCTGCGGGGATAGAGAGCCTAGGTTGTTCCCCATTTCCACCAGCTGTTTTAACATTTTATTTTTTCTGGCTTAACATGCTGGGCTGTAAATAGGTTTTCCGCAGAGTACATATTTAGAATCTCAAGTTTTTCATTAATATAATATATTATGGACCCAAAAAATCAACTAGAACGTCAAGACAAAGCCGTGTAGAGCTCAACCATTTTCAAGTTAAGGAAGAACGGAACATTTTTGGAGGTGTTGAAAATGGAGGATTATCTTCCATGAGTATATATTAATGGTTGGCATTGAGTAATCTCATACGTGCACATAAGGAGATTTTGCAAGCAGAATACTGTAATGGAGTAATTTCTAGTCATAAGCGAGAAGCTAAAGGTGGTCATAGATCTAAGATTATATAATTGCAGTTAGAATGCAAATAATTGAAACAAATACTCACAATAAAAGATGAACCATATTCACCAAATCCTTAATAGAAATACAGTAACATAGAAAGCTAGGATGGTTCAATAAACAAAAAAGACTTACTTGGAAGTAAAATGTTCAACCAAACTTGGATTACAATTACACAATGCTGTCATGTAAAACCCTTCATGTGAACTGAGGATGGAGATGGCTATCAGGAACTCACAAAGTACTTAATTATAAGCAAAAGCACATGAATCATACACTAGCACAGAACAATATAATCTTGGGTCTGATGATATCACCTAAGGTGGTAACTCCAGTGTCTTAACTCTAATGGTGATGGCCTTCATGGGCCCTTTAGGCTCCTCTTTTGACATGGGTCACAGTTAAAAAACTATTGGTTTGTTTCATTATTAAGGTACTCCTATTGACAACCTCCACCATCCTCCATTGTAGTTGCTTATTGTTTTTCATTTACTGCTTGGCTGTGCACACGTGCATGGTTAAATCATCCCCTCCCCCTATTCCCCATCACAAACATACAACTATCAGCAGAAATTTATAAAAGCAAAAGAAAACTGGGAATTGAAAGTGCTCCCCACAATATGTAATACTGGCACGGGTCTATATAAACATAGGACTGACTTTCTGCCCATAGATGGCTCCTTTATGTTTTGCTCCCGAGATGACGGTCTCTGTCGCCCACTCCTCCAATGTGATCGAAATTTCTTGCTAGGTATACAGAAGTGAGACTATTGGGATTTAACTGTTGAGGGGAATGGGGTAATTCCTCCTGCATTTAAGTGTAATCCCTAAGACACCAGGATCATCTGCCCTCCAGTGACCCATACATGCTCCCAGCTGAATTATTTCTTTGCAGCGGAATTTGAACTTGGCATCCTAATTCCTAGCAAGCATAGGTTAGCCAGCCCTCAGTCTGACCAGCTCAAAATCAAACTGAAAAAAAAAAACCCAAAACTGACTTTAATAGTTTGAGATATCATCGACAAGTCAATTATATGCCATGTAATTTGCATATCTACGAAATTAACAAATAATCAAAAAGAAAGGAATATCAGGACGACATATGGGATGCTAAGAAAGCTTCCTACCCACTAGCATCTAATCAAGTAAGCTGTCCAACTCTCGTGCCCAAGAGAATTGTGCTCACTACTGTGGTAAAAAATGCTGAGACGCCCTCAATCCTACATCTTTTAAGGCATGCATATCCCATAGCAGAGCCACAGGTTTGAATCCAGAGTAGGGTAGGGTTGTACGACCTCGAAGACAAATATATATGGTAAATGCAAAAAACTATTCCCTTTTGGTAAGGATCTCATACACCGAATTTGGCGTCTCGCTCGGCAGTGACCTAGCGATAAAGCTAACAACAAAAGCCATAATAACATTGCCCTAATCCACGTTATTTATGGAAAATAGAAAACATCAGGAAATGGGGAAGAAGCAAAAAAATCATACTGGAAGCGGAATCCAAACAGAGGAGCCAAAGTACGTGGGAACCGTAGGTAAAAGTTTGTGTCTCATAGCTGCACACAGACACACAAATAACAAAATAAGTGTAATGAAGGCCATTAACACAAGTCTAGGTCCATGGTGCAGTAGTTACCTTTGATTGACAAAGAAGGATTCGTCCAGGCATACGCAGTCATCGCCATCATTGTCTTGCCAATGTTGTATATTTTGAATTTCGATTTGCATCTTCAATCAACGGTAAATTTAGGCGTATCAATCATTCGCAGTCTGCTTTGTATCAATAAATTGTCAGAACTCTCGATCCTCGAATGTTTTCACAACTTTTTTAGTTTTTGTTTTTTCAAGAGTGGGGGGTACGACTAAATACTCACGGCTAGAATCTGAGATTTTTTAATTTCTGTACGTTTGTATCGGCATTTTCCATAGCCCACGCACAAGGGGTAAACTCGCAATCTTACGTGAAATGTACGATGGAAATGCCAAAGGGATACATCAAATAAGTGGAACTCAGGGAACCGAAATAGTGGGAGAGGAAGGGTGCGATGAAGAGGGGGTTTGAGGGAAAGAAGTCCAACAGAAGGGAAAACACTATGGGGAACCAATGAAAAACTGTTATTTCATTAATTACAATCCATTTTTTCCAATCATTAATAGGAGATAGGGGGTGTAGTGTGCAAGAGATCGAGGAATCATATTTCAAAGATATCTTATAAGGAAAGGAGTGGTCAATTAAAACAGCCAAAGTCAATAGTTATTATTTGTAATTTTAACTCTTTTATTTCTTGGGCGGTTGGAACACGTAAATGTAAGGGAATTTTTTTTATGCGTCTGGAAAGGCATTTTAGATGTAGGGATATGTGTAATGGACATGGCATCCCAGGCTAGTGATTTCATCAACACTTGTGATCAAGGAATCTCTCTACCTATCAGGGAATTAAGAGCAAGGATGGATGATCTACTACCTCCCAAGGAAAAGAAGAACATAATGGGTGCAGCCATTGCCCAAACTTTTAGCTTGAAGGCTAAAATCATCACTTCTTCTAGTTGCTACATTATATCATTTGCAACCATACAAGTGTTTTCAATCATAAAATTGAATGATTTTCTGTTTGTTGCTGCAAATAAAGCATTTCCTGTCATTGTTTGGTTGTTTACAGCCCCTATGTTGCTAACATTATTGATTTTTCAAAGTATTTTCAATATTACAGCTGCAACACTTTTTTCTATTTGTTGAGCCCCACGGTTTCTAATTTTGGATCGATGGCATATGTCACATACAGCCATAGTACAACTCCTTTGTCCTTCCAGAAGTTTGAGGATATCCTCAAATGTCAAGAAGAAAATGCCATCTGCCAACAAATCAAGGAGCATAATGATAGTTGGTGGCAGCCTATAAAGTCCCCTTTTCCAACCTAGTCACTATGAAGGCCTTGGGCCCATTCCATCTTCTGTGGGCTTCAAGGAAGGGAAGCAAGGGAGGTGAACATTGCCATAATTGTAAGTGATTGTATTTTCCTTATTTATTCAATTACTAATTATGGCTTGGAGTGATTTGACTAGGTGATGGTTGAATCACAAAGCAAAGAAGAGCAAATATCTCTTCTTCATGAGGTCGATCTTGAGAGCCTACATAGAGATGGAAAAGTACTTTCTTTTATTAGGGTCGGCCTTCTTGGAGCCTACATTGAAGATAAAGGTGGGAGAAAAATCCCAAGGAGTCTTCCTTTTGTTATTCTAATTTATCCTTGGCGCCAAAAAGGAGGATATAAAGGTGGATCAAGTGGCCTAAGAAAAATAATGCTATTTTGGATATTGATTTCTCTTGGAGGTGGAGCAAGTAGCTTCTCTTCTTTCCATTGATGGACAGAAACCCTTCCTTCGTCGCCCATTGCGGACGAAACCCTTCGATAGGATCACACTAGGGGACGAAAACCCTCTTCCGTGCAAGGGTGATCTCACACGAAGGTCACATTGGAACTTCAAAGTGATTTTATGCAGTTCTTCATTTCCATCCCTAACCAACTTGCTTAGGGGTTGGGTTTGGTGCCTTCTAAGGAACATTTTAGTATTTTGAGTTGGTATTCTTGTTCTTCATATTTTATAAGGCTATAATCTACATTTTGGTGATTTTTGGAGAAGTTTATCTATTTTTTCCAGCCCTCGGTTTGATTGTACTATTGTTGTCCTGGAAATTAATTACAACTGTGATTTATCATTCGTTTCCCCATATTTTTTATGTATTTGACATTGATAAATATTGTCTTGGTTGGATAAATTATTTGGTGGCATTTCAGCTTTATTTGCATGGTTAGATGTTGATGTGAATCTCATATGCAATTCGCGGGCCTAGAGGGATGATTGATATTTTTTGTTGATTATTTGAAGAGCATTCTGAGTTGTTTCATATTTATGTTTGTGTATTTAAAGGTTCAATTTCAGATTTCATTCATTTGAGTTTAAGGCCAAACCATTATTTCCAATTTCAGCCCTAGAAAGGGACATTACACAACCATTGTTTATTCCCATCAAGATTGGAAGGGTGATCATGGACTTCATCACGAGCCTTCCCAATGGTCAAAACAGGAGTGATATTATCATTCATGAGCTCATTTGGATATGAAAGAAGCAAGTGCTGATAGGATCCTACCATCAAAGGGTAAAGGGTACACACTTGGGATAGCAATGAGTCTGTTTTTTAGTATGGCTGCCATTACCATTATCAACCACCACATCACCTCATTTTCCCAATACAAATGGGTTTACAGGTGCCTTCAGCCAGGGAAAGGAGTTCTTTTCAATTTGTGATTGTTAACATGATATTTTCAGCCCTTACATGATTGTTCTCAGCCACTACATTGCCCGCATTGTTGATTTTTGCAAAACGTTTTCAATTTAGTACCTATTGTACCTTTTTTATGTTGTTGGTCATAAAAATTATAGGTATAGGATTGTTGTTATCAGCTAAGGACAGCTGCGAGCTTGCACAAAATAAGGTAAAGTCTTTGATGGAAGAAGTTGGAGAAAGGGTTCAACTGAAGAAGATCTTCATGGCAAAGCCACCAAGGTACCTAGATGGATGAAAATCCAAGTGATTTGTGACGGTTATAATTCATCCCCAGCCTATCCACCATCTGATTTTTATGAGATATGGGGAGGAACAACTTGCTAAATCATTGGGACCCAAGGATCTGGTATCCCAAAACCTTCTTTGCATAGGAGGAGCCAAGTAGGACAGCAGCAACAAATGACATGGGCATATGGCAACCTTTAGTTTTGTGGGAGTATGCGGATGTTTCCAGATATCTACAATTTTTTGATGATTAACTTGAGGTAGAATGGCATTCATTATCCATTTGGGATATATCATATTATGTTCTTTGGCAGGAGCTATCGCATTTGACAGGTACAGACTCTATGAGCACTATAGCATGGCTCATCACTTTGGCATAGTGATACTTGCGCATATAAGTTGGGCATTTGCTTGAGGGCAAGCAAATTTGGGAAGGGCGGACTGTAATGTCCCTTTTTCTAGATTAAAATAATTAATATTATTATTTAAGTTAGGCCTGATCATTTTTAATCTTTGGGAAACTTAATAATATTATTATTATTAAAATTAAAACTATTTTTAAATACTTAAAAGTAAAATTAATGTTTTAACTAAGTCGGCCAAATATAACATTATATTATATAAGTCAACTTATGTTTTCTTATTAAAATAAAAGTGACTTTTAAATAAAGTAGGCCACCAAAATTGAAAGAAAGAGGAAAGAGAAACTATAAAAGGAGCATGAAGTGAAGGGGTTCATTTGGGGCAACTATTCCTCATCACAATTTTCGTATTGTTGGTCATAGAAATAATAGGTATAAGACTGTTGTTATGAGCTAAGGACAGCTGCAATCTTGCACAAAATAATGAAAAGTCTTTGGTGGAAGAAGTTGGAAAAGGGGTTCAACTGAAGATCTTCATGGCAGCCACCAAGGTACCTAGTTGGATGAAAATTCAAGTAATTTGTGGCCATTATAATTCATCTCCAGCCTATCCACCATCTGATTTTTATGAGATACCGGGAGGAACAACCCGTCAAATCATGGAAGGAGCCATTGGGACCCAAAGATTCGGTATCCCAAAACCTTCTTTACATAGGAGCCAAGTAGGACAACAACAACACAATGACATGGGCATAAGGCAGCCTTCAGTTTTGCAGAAGTATGCAGATGTTTCCAGATATCTACAATTTTTTGATAATCAACTTGACTTGTAGAATGTCATTCATTATCCATTTGGGATATATCATACTATGTTCTTTGGCAGGAGCTATCCCATCTGACAAGTACAGGTTCCGGGCTCTATGAGCACTACAGCATGACTCATCACTTTAACATAGTGATATATGCACATATGAGTTGGCATTTGCTTGAGGGAAAGAAAATTTGGGAAGGGCAAACTATAATGCCCCCTTTCTAGATTAAAATAATTAATAATATTATTCACATTAGGCCTAATCATTTCAAATTTTGGGCAACTTCATAATAATATTATTATTAAAATAGAAAGTATTTTCAAATGTTTATAGTAAAATTATTGATTTAACTAAGTCCATCAAATGTAACTTTATGTTATATATAGGGCAACTTATGTTTTATTATTTTAAAAAAAGTGACTTTTAAATAACGTAGTTTGGCCACCAAAATTGAAAGAAGCTATAAAAGGAGGATGAAGGGGTTCATTTGGGGCATATATCATCAATTCTTTATCATAATTTTCATAAGGTTTTTGGATTGCCGCTGATTCCTTTGCACTTGAGGATAGAAACCCTCTTGTGAGGCTGCAAGTGAGGACGAAAACCATTCTTGTTCCCTAATTGAATGACGAAAACCCTTCAATCCTTGGGAATTCTCCATTCAAGGGTTTCGATTGGGCTTCAACAAATTGAATCGGTGATTTTAGCGAGGTTTCTTGTGATAAAGGGCTGCTAGGGATTTTTGGGAGTTGTCAGACCCTCTCATAAGGTGGCAACCCCTCTTGGGGTGAAGTTTGTTGGCTTCTAGGGCATGGCAACTCACTTTCTATCGGTAATTGGGTTCCTCATTTTATTATAGGCTGATTGTACTTTCTGGAATTGTATTTGGGTCTTGGAATGATTATTTCTAGCCATATCTGTAAGTGTATTCGCTGCTCTCATGAATTTAATTATATAAAATCAGTTGGTGGCCTAGATGATCATTTCCTTGTTCCTAAATGTTCTAAAAATATTTCTAAAGCTTTGGAACCATCTAGGTATATTTGGATTTGAGTATTTTGGGATGAAATTGCAAAAATCTGATTGTTGTACTTGATGTCATACATTTTCGGTTAGTTGTCTATTGGGGTTTGTGCAATATCCATTTATTTCATTTTTGAGCCCGAAAGGAACATTACACAATTTGGTGTGTTGGATCAGCTTACATTCCTACCTGAAACTTTACATGACTGATATGCAAATCAAAAGAACAAGAGAAGGTCTGCAAGGTAAGACACTGCCTCAACAGGTTTGGACTTCTTAAGTTAAACCTTAAGAAAACGATTGACAGAAAAGTAGACTTTAAAAGAGTTCAGTTCTTTAAAAGGCCTGACCTATCTCAAGAAAGGAATTGCCTTAATAAATTTCAACCTCATCATCTACAAGACTACAACTTATAGAGAACATATAGTAAAACAACAAGTGGACTACAACTGCATACAAAAAAGGAGTTTCATTCACCGGCCGTGTCTAATCATTAAATTTTCACTGATACTGAAAATATGAAGTGCAGATTCTTCAGATATACCTTATTAGTGCACTGGCCGACTTAGTGCACTGGCCATTGTTGCATAACAAATCTTCGCAGAATTCAATCTTCAGTGAGGAATGCAGATCCAAAGAGAAAAAGGTAAGACATCAACAAAAAATATAACATCAACAAAAAATATTTTAAAATGTAAGACAAAAATTAAAAGGGAGGAAAACATAGTAGCCCTAACTCATAAACAGCAGAATTCAATATCATTCACTATTATCTTGATATGTAGCAACAGAAATAGAAACCTTAACAAAGCTAGATAATGCGTAGAAATATTAGGAAATTGATGTGAAAAATATCTATCTATAAAGTATTTTGAATTGGTAGCAACATTTGACACAAAACCCTAAACAAAACATATTCAAATATAAGATGTGAAAGTAAATGAACCAGCTAGTTAATGCAGCAAATATGAATATGTACTCAAAAACTACAGGGAAAAAAAGTAAAGTTATTAATGCAGCATATAGAGGAAATGATAATATACTGAAAATAAGGGAAATCATTAACGAAACTGGCTAGTGCAGAAAAAACTTAGTAAATCAATTTGAAAAATATACATCTGCAAAAGCCTTCTGAAACAACCTCAGCCTAAACCCTCAACCACATATCTGGAATAGATTATAACAGGAGAAAATCCTTAAAAAGCTAGATAATGCAGAAAATATGAGGATATTAAAGAAATCAATTTGAAAAATACAAGTCTGATTAAGAATTTTGAAACAACTTCAATCCAAACCCTAAGCCAGGTATCTGGCATATACTGAAAACAGGGGAAAATCTTAACAAAGCTAGATAATGCAGAAAATATGAAGAAATTAATGTGGAATGTAAGTCTAAAAATCATTATAAACTGACAACAATATTTAACACAAAACCCTAAACCCTATATGTAACTGGCCCATACTGAAAATAAGGGGAAATCTTAACAAAGCTAGATAATGCAGAAAATATGTAGGAATTCATGTGGAATGTATGTCTTAAAAGTATTCTAAACTGACAGCAATATTTGACACATAATCCTAAACCCTGTACAATATGTGTTGAAATACAAAACAGAAATCGTATCAATGCTGCAAATATAAACACATAGCCTAAAATTAAAGGGAACTGAAGCAACTAATGCAACAAACAAAGATATGTGCAGCAAGTGTAAGTTATTTACCTGAAAAAGAAGAAGACGTCTGTCGTGGTGTTCCTGTGCTTGTTCTCCCGCCTCCCCTGTCGCTAAAATGAATAACCCTCTCAAAACAAAACCGCATCAAATACAGAAAGAAAACCAAAAAAAACATGCAATAAAACAAAAATGCACATCAAAACTACATAGAATCATAGCATGGCCACGCTCAAACGAAACCTCTATCCAAAAAAAATAACATACAAAATCCTAAACAAATAATAAACATTAAGAACAATCACAGAGGAAAAGAAAACGGGTCACAGAGAATAAAGAAAATAATCACATTCGAAAGAACACATTCTCAAATGATTTCACAGAAATAAACAGCAAAATTCAATATTATTCGCCCTGATATCGTAAGCAATGTTAAATGCATAGATAAAAAAGCAGAGACAAACATCATGAAAACAAGTATATATAAAGAGACAGCGTAACGGCTAGCAACTTCAACGGCTAATCCAATCAGCAGAAGATTCCATGATGAAGGGAGCGGCTTACCATGTTTGCAGAGGAAGGAATGAATCTGGCGGAAAAAAAACCCATGAATATCCACACAGAGATTCGAACGCTGGTGGTCCACCTGCTTGATAACCAATTTTCTTATTAAAAATATGTACTTAGTTTAACTAAGTAGGGTCTTTACGCGCTTTCCTTTTGTTTTGGGCTCCTATTTAAAATGTCGGTGAATTTGCGGGATATTAATTTTTATGTCTTTATTTTTATGTCGGAGGAGATCACAAGTTAGCAATTGTGAGTGTAATGAAAGATGAAACATTATGGAGGTATCAGGGGGGGTAAATGGAGAAGACACTTAAAAGGAGGAGAAATGTAAGGTTAAGGAAATTATTGGAGGGAACATATGCACTCCTTTTCTTTATTTTGGTAAGTCACATATGGACCAAGTGTCTTTTTTATGAGTTGTTGCAAGGAGAAAGAAGAGTAGTGTGATGCATAGTGCATTGAGGCATTATACTACAAAGATAGCTCTAAAAGCAAGTTCTTTTTGTTCAAATCTACCAATTTCAATATATGTTTTTTAATGTCAACCCTTCTACTTTGTGGATAGTTATAGCCACAACATTTCGAGGGGAATTCCATTGCACTTGCCACCAGAAACTGAAGAGATAGGGACATATTCGGGGAACTCGACATCCCATGTGGGGCTAATGTAGTTGTTGAATTTGATAATCACAAAAACATTGTAAGTTGGTGGTTTGCATTGAACTAATGCAATGATAAATAAAAAATTGTAACATAATGAAAATAAAATATACTTTGAAACAAAAAAATATGGTATATTAAGATTAAATTTTGACACATGTTATAACCAACACTGGATTAGTTGGAAGCCTGTTACGTTAGCTCCCACTATTGTTCAAATATTCCTCCATTTTAGAATCATAATCATATTTATTCATTATTATTACAACATTGCCTTTGTCCACCTTTACAATGACAAATCTCTTTTATTGTGCTTGGAATATTCTGGTTGTTGGTTTGGCACGTCTTAAAGCAACCACATAATCTTGTCTATTCTCATCAGTGAAATGAATAAAAAGGCACAATACCATGTTTTCAATTTCCAGTTTGAAGTCTTCCTTGAGGATATGTTGTGGGATGATTACAATGCCCAATCCTTGTTTTAACACAATAAAGGCATTCTTATCGAAGAAAATATCGGAAAGACTGACCACTAATGTTTCCTCCCAATTGAATACAGCATGGTTAGCATAATTGTTATGAATATTGACAAGAGTAATGTTGCAATTATTATTAAATTCTAATTAGTGTCATTATTAACAACCATGCAAATGTTATTCCCAAAGGTATAATTATTATTTGCAGAGTCGTCATGATTATCAACAACTAATAAAGTTGTCAGTATATTCATTTTCATTATTTATGGTAGCTACACATTAACCACACTTATATAGCTAATCTTGTAAGTGAGTCAAAGACAGGGTTGAATATTATGATGATTGAAATTCTTAATCGAGTTGTCTTTAAGGGGTTGATAATAATGTTAACTACATATATTATAACTATGAATAATACAATTTGAATCAACAAAGGAGACTGAAAGGCTCCGCACATACACATAAAAAGCATGCTTAAGGGGGTTTGAGACATTATTTTGAGGGGTTGCACATTTTTCTACAAACATGGGGGAGCAAGCTACCTTGAAGTTGTGTACTTCACTCATTTAATTCTGACAAAAAGAAGAATAATGTATATAATTATCCAACTACATTCTAACGTGTAAGAAATAAAACATATAATCACCTAGCTACATTATGATAGGTAAGAAATTATGTAGACATATACAAAGGTTATGAGTTGGTGGATCATGACAATAGATCCACATTCTTCGATCTAGAATAATAGGATTGAGTTGTGTCAGATGGAAGAAAAAGAGGACTTATAAGAAATATTTACAAGATTGTTCAAGATTTCATGATGTTTTTCTTTCTTGCATTTATGTCATGATTACAATGAAGGATTTCTTAATTGGCAAAACGAAAATTGGAAAATTCATAGACTGCATTTATGGTGAAGGACATGTGGTAAAAGTTGTTGACCTTGGGAGTAACAACCCATATCATGTACACCACAAATATTCCTTTCAATAATCAATGAAGAAATGGATTCATAAAAGTGGTTATTCAAAAAAACAATTGTCATTTAGGTACGGACATGAAATCATGTGGAGTTATTCTTGATATGGGACATGAGATTATAAGGAGTAGACATTTTGATGTGGAACCTTAAATCAAAAGACCATATTGTTCAGACCAATACTTATTGCCTATAATTATGATAAAAAAAATGTTTAGTCATCTTTGTTGGTTACATAATAATTGAATAGGCCACGTTAGGAGTCATCTTCAACCTCACATTATTTCACTGGATTTAGCAAAAAAATGAAACTTATCAGGGCATTCGACATCAAACACCAACAAATTTCTTGGTGAAAGGCTTGAGAATTTGAGCCTTTGATTATATTTCCAACAAGCCTAATGTCTGGCACAAGCTGTGCACAATGTGAGTGGATTTGATGGGGTTCCAATAGGAGAATCCCAAGGGAGATGGTAAGCCCAGTATAAATCCTCTAAAAGCTTAAATCACTCCTTCACCATCTCTCAAAAATTACGTAAACACATAATCCTCAAGAGATTACATTAATGTGTAAACATATAAATAAGAGTTACAAAGTTGTCTAGACATAGGTTGTGAGGTTGCTTAAACATGTGTACACTTAAACAATAAAAAACAATCTTCAAAGTCCACAAGTAAACAACAATTTTTTTGGCAAAAGGCATGATAATTTGAGCATTCAATTATATTTCTAAAATGTCTTCATGTGTGGCATGAAATATGTAGGAAATGGAGGAGATATTTCCTCTGTTGGGGTCTTTTAACTAGGCTAAGCATATAAAACGATCAAAACTTAAGCATGACTTAATCGAGACCATCGTTACATTGTTTTATAATAAATTAAAATATAAATATATTTTTTACCATCCCCTCAATTGTATGCATGAGTTGTACTAATAAAAAACGATAAAAAAACATTCAATATTGTTGTAAAAAGTATAATAGCAAGCCAAAAAGATCATGATTAGATTGTAACATACTCTAAAACCTCATGTCTTTATTTCCCTTTGAACATTTTCATTCCAGTTGATTTCCATTCTAGTTGGCCATTCTTGGCCTCATGTGTACTCTAATATTAGATTAAAATATATTTGTGATACACCTTTATAAATTTAAATATGAATAATCAATTCAAACATTCATCTTATTTAATGCAACAATTGTTGAGTATTGAGTGGAATTGGACAAATTCCTATAGGAAAATCCTAGGGGAGATGGCCAACCTAGATGAAAGCCCCTAGAAGCTCAAATCCCTCCTCCACCATCTCTTGAATATTTCGTAAACACATAAGTCTTAAGATATTACATTAATTTGTAAACATATAAACAAGAGTCATGAGGCTATACTGAGTTTTGAATTATGATGGAAAACTCATGAGTAAGTTTTTAATTATAATGTGGACCTTAAGAGCCTATGATCACATTGTAATGAGTTGGTAGTGACAAGGGAAATTTGTAATTTAAGAGTGGTTGTTCAACCCTTGGCCCATTTTCAAACTAAAGGATAAAAAAACTATAAACTACATATTGTGTGTATATCTATATGCATTTCATACATTTGTAACACCTTTTAAATTTGTTGTGCATACTTAAATACATATTTTGTACCTTAGTTGAGTAGATGCTTTGTGACACCAAATTTTAATAATTTATTTGTTATTTTTAGTGTGTATTTTATGAATTTTCATTAACGTGTGAGAGATGATGTTAAAGGTGGAGTAAAGTTATATTAGTGATAGAATTATAAGAAAATTGGGGTTTGGGCATGGATACTACCATGTCAGTTTTTACTTAGGTATACATAGTCTTTACATATAAAAACAATTTATACATGATTTCAATGTGCTTTTATTTTGATTGTTCGATCAATTCTTATGGTAACTATCACGAGGCTTACAAATAAGGCATGTAACCAATAGCGTATAGACTTTAACTTAAACTGATTGATCATAGATGATGACTATCCTAAAAGTAATAATGTAGCCAAAAGATCACATGGAAGGTCAAATCCACTAAATTTTTGTTAGTTTAAAACATATACTTGAAGTAGACACATCCAATGCATGAAAATAACCACTAAAAGTACGATCAAAATTTATCAAATGGAAATAAGCCACTAAAAATTTGTTGGTTTAAAACATATACTGCTCGTCTTGATTCCTTACTAATCTGGAAGCCGCATCTATAAGTGTATGGAAATTAACTTTTAAAAGTATGATCAATTTATACCAAATGCAAATGGAAATTTTTTGGTTTAAAACATATATTGAAGCCCGACACATTCAATGTATGGAAATAATTACCAAAAGTGTGATAAAAAAATCAAATCGAAATAAGTGTTAGATAAAGTAGTTAATCAAATTCAAAGCTAGTAAAAAAATAGACAAGTACTGATATAAGGGGTCTATACAAAATACGAAAAATATGTAACAAACTATTACACCAAAACCTCGAGGTGTTAGTGAAATCCACACATGAGGATTATAACATCCGACCATGCTTCTGCATCTTGGACCCTGAGCTAGATTTGCACCAATATAGAGGGACCATGCCCTACCCTATATGATCCTCAAGAGAACACTGCAATGTCGGCATAGCCACCCGTGGTAGGAATTGAACCTGGGTGGTTGCTCTGACACCAAATGTAATGAACCACTACACCAAAACTTCAAGGTGTTAGTGAAATCCACACATGAGGATCATAACAAAATTAAAAAATGATCAAGAAGAATACAAGAAAATCAATCCCTTCCTCTCCCTTGGAAGGGATCTCCTTCATTTCTCAAGTGTCAGTAGATATGTATGGAAAAATATCATACAATAACAATGCCCTCTCCATTATTATGCTTTGTTATATGGAAAACATTTTTATAAAAACAACACCTGAATAATATCATGTTATGGAATTTGTCGGGGTTTCAATCCATTTTGTCTTGTATCCTGGATGACACTGATTATAGAACAAATTAAATTCAAAATGTCAAATATAAAGGTATGCTTAAGCAATGGATGATACACATGGAAGAAGTGGAACACATTGTAAATGAAGCTTATGTGGATCCAGTTGTAGGAGGTGGAAATGTCTCAAAACCACACACACACAAAATTTTGAAAAGCTCTAGAAGCTTAAAAATATCTATCTTTGACTCATTTATGAATCCACATTAATCTTTTACAACGTTACAATCTTCCTTTTATTTCCCACTATCTCTAAGAAAACCCTAAAATGTAAAAATACCTAAAATAAGAAAAAACCCTAAAAATTAAAACACCCAGATGGACCCTAATTTTTGCGTACAAAATATGCCTTTGTAACTTAAGGTGTACCCCAAATCTTGGATTATTACATAAAACATAGCAAAAGGTATTAAAACTCAAGTTCTAGAGTAAACCGAAAAAACATTCGAAGCCAATTTTAGACCATTAGACGAAGGAGTTTGGCCCCAAAAAATATGCCAAAAAGTCACCCAATCTTTATTAAAAAGAAATAAGTGATGGAAAATTACTAATCAAGATCTATCACCCTAGAAAATTTCAAGACGATCCAACGATCAGATCAAAAGTTATTGTCTCTATAAGTTATGCTCCTGCATCATTCTCCCCTTGTTGTAAAGAATTTTGATCTTGCAAATTCAATCGATAGAATTCATCCAATTTTCTAATGTCAATCTTCGTCAACTCCCACTCAGGAATCCAAGTATTTTTTTGTCTCCAAACCTTCCCATTGTACCAAATATTTGTTGTAGCGCCCTTTCTTAGTAGTGATTGTCTTTTGGTCTAAGGCATGCATTACCCTCTCCTTTTTCTTCTTCGGCATTTACTGCTCCCAATTTATTTCTTCCACCTCCTCGACATTTTCCTCGTGACCTGGAAATTTATATAAGTCAGAAACATTAAAAACTGGTGAAATAACAAAATTGTCAGGTAGTTCCACCTTGTAGGCATTATCACTCATTTTCTTCAAAATCCTATATGGCATAATCTTCTTATAATTCGATTTATTGTATGTCCCCTTTAGAAACCTCTCCTTTATGAGATGAACCATAACCATATGTTCTTCTTCAAATTTATTTACTCTCCTACTTTCATCTGCAGTTGCTTTATATTTTGCATTACTAACTTTCAGCTTCTCCCTCACTTCTTCCTGTAATTGTAGCATATGCTCTGTTGCATCATCACTTGTTTTATCTTCGTCGGGCAGCACAATTAGATCTAGAACTACCTTGAGGTTCCTACCATAGACAATATGGAAAGGAGACCTCCCTATTGACCTATTTACCAAGCTGTTATAAGTAAAATCAACCCGTGGCAAAGTCAAATCCCATTGTTTTGGCTTTTCTACAACTATGTAACGTAGAATATTTCCCAAACTTGTGTTCACTACTTCTGTATATCCATGAGTCTAGGGGTGATATGCACTACTAAACTATAGATGTGTCCCCATTTTCCTCCATAGAGTCTTTCAAAAGTGACTCAAAAACTTTGCGTCCCGATCAGAAGTGATCGTTCTTGGAACTCCATGCAGCCTAACCACTTCTGAAAAAAAAATATGTAACTCTAGAAGCATCATTAATTGTCTTACAATAAATTAAATATGCCATTTTAGGGAACCTATCTAGCACAAAAAAGATAAAATCATTGTCTCATTATGTGGTAGGAAGTCCTAACACGAAATTCATACTCAAATCAATCTATGGTCGTGTAGGGACAAGTAATGGCATATACAACCCAATATTATATGCATAGCCCTTATCCATTTGACACACTTTACATCTTGATACAATCCTACTTATGTCCCTCTTTACCTTTAGCCAATAATACTTCTCCACCACAAGAGCGATTGTATTAGTATTACCAAAGGGTCCAGCCAAACCCCCACTATATAATTCTCTTATAATGTTTTCTCTCATTGAACTAACATGGATGCACAATTGCTTTCCCCCAAATAAACAACCATCTTGCATCAACTAATCAGAAGAACCACTACCAAATTTAGGGTCCTTACATTTTCTCACAACATCACCAAAATTTGGACCACTTTCATACACTTCCTTAACTACCTCAAACCCTACCACTTCATTTTCCATTGTTATCAAAAGTGTTACAAGCCTACTCAAGGCATCAACAACTTGATTATGCTTACCTAACTTATGATTTAACACAAAAGTATATTCTTGCAAAAATGAAACCCACTTTTCATGCCTACTATCTAGTTTATTTTGTGTGTTTACATTCCTTAATGCATCATGGTCAGTAAAGAGTAAAAATTCCTTGGCTACCAAGTAATGTATCTAATTCCTTAATGCTTAAATAATAGCATAAATTTCCACATCATAAGTAGAATATTTCTCTTAAATTCATTTAGCTTTTTACTGAAAAATGTTACCGGATGTCCTTCTCGACTCAGTACAACTCCAATCCCAACATGTGAGGCATAAAAATCAATCCCAAAAACCTTGTTAAAATATGGCAATACCAAAACATGTGCCTCTGACACTTTTTTTTCAACAATTCAAAACTATTTGTTACTACCTTGGTCCATACAAATTCCTTTCCCTTCGTGCACTCAGTTATGGGTGCAACAATGTTACTGAAATTCCTAATGAACTTCCTTAAAAAGGTTGCCAAACCATGAAAACTATAAACCTCTATCACATTCCCTAGAATAGGCCATTCCAAAATTGCCTCCACTTTTTTCACATCCATCCTCACTCCATCCTCTGAGATGACAAACCCCAAAAAAACTAGACTTTTCTACAAAAATCTACAGTTCTTTAAGTTTACTTTTTTTGTAATAGTTCTAACACCAATTTCAAATGTAACAAGTGTTCTTCCACTGTCCTTTTAAATATCAAAATATCATCAAAATAAACAACCACAAACTTACCATTTTATTGTCGGAGTACTTTTTTCATCAGCCTCATGAATGTACTAGGCGCATTAGATAACCCGAATGACAGCACCATCCATTTGTACAATCATTATTTTGTTTTGAAATTTGTTTTCCACTCATCCCCTTCACGGATTTGGATCTCATAAGTACCCACTCCGAAGGTCAATCTTACTAAAATAACAAGCTCCAGCTAGCACATCCATCATATCATCCAATCTTGGAATTGGGAACCGATACTTAATTGTGATTTTATTTATTGCTCTATTGTCCACACACATTCTCCAATCTCAATCCTTTTTGTAAGTCAATAGTGCTAGAGTTGCACATGGACTCATGATTTCTCTCACTAACCCTTTATGTACCAAATCTTTCACTTGTCTTTTCAACTCCTCACTTTATGTTGGGCTCATCCTGTAGGTTTCCTGATTCAGAAGGACATATCTTGGGATCAAAGCACTATGGTGTTGTATATCCCTCTTCGGAGCTAACCCATATTGTATGACATATGTCTATTCTTTTAGTAACTTTGTCACCACAACAAGTATACCAAAGGCCTCTATTTCCACCTTCTTTACCATCAATGTATAACAACAACCCAGTTCTTCCATTTATGCAACAAACTCCTTTGTAGCCAAATAAGCCGTCACTTTTCTCTTCTTCCTTAAAGGGTAATAAGACCACCTTTACACCATCCTTCCAAAAAGTATAAGTATTCTTCCCTCGATAATGTGTAACCTTTCTATCATATTGTAATGGCCTCCCCAATAATATATAGCATGCATCCATTAGGATAACATCACACCACACCTCATACTTATAGGCATTCCCAATCGAAAAAGTTATTAGGAATCTTTTATCTATGGTTACCTTGTTCCGTTTCTTGAACCATGATATGTGATATGGATATGGGTGCTTCTCACATTTTAGACTGAGTTTATCAACCATCAAAGTTGAGACCATATTATCACAACCATCAATAATAATTTTACATACCTTTTGACAAGTGTCGTTGATGTTTGTACTTTAATCATATTATTTTGTCAATCCAGAGCAGTGTTATAGTTGTTTGAAACAAAGGGAACAATAGAAACAAATTTTCAGCACACACTTTAGTAACAAAAACTAAGAAATTGATGAACTGATCATGATTACAAACAAAATGCTTGAAAGTAAAATGAAGACGAGGTACATAATTGGAAAATTCTTAAAGTCATTGATTATGGAAATAGTAAATGCATCGAAGAAATAAGATCTACGCTGGAACAGTAAATGCATTCATGAATATAGAAAGGAAATAAATGTAAACTCCTTTTTCATTAGTTAGGAGTGGCCCTTGCTCCGTCCCTTTGATCAGGTTTAACACTTGAATTTAAACAATAAAAAGTTCCCTTGAATCTATTATCTTTATTGAACTGAAAAATGCTCTTGAACAATGAATTAAAATGACTAAAAATTGAACCACTAAATATGAGTACATGATCTCTTTTATGCAAGACATGTTCTAGTTCTGTTAGAAGAGTACTAGTTATTCCAAATGACTAAGTCTACTTAACTAAATGCTGACTGAAGTGATAACTATCTATTTTGGGAAATACATTAATTAAGGGGAATTCCTTAAAGTGTTTGAATTGGAATCATACTTGACAACTAAAGAGGAAATTTGTGATTGGATCCTTTGAAGGATTCAATCACTCCTTAAGATTCTTCAAATTATTAATTGATTGAAGAGAATTTTGGTGATGATAGATCTTTAGTTCGGAGTACTTCATCCTCAAATTTGGGTGGAATGTTTGATGAGTTAATGGTGTTGCTTTTTGTCCAAGATATGTTGCTTCCAGTTGTGATCCCAATAATTTGAATTATCTACATGTATGTGTGAATTTCCTACTTTAGAGAATCTGGGTCGATGACCTGGATGATCTTGATGTGGTGCTCTGAGTTCCCTATTAACATGGAGGTGAGTCCTACGCCAACACGTCAATTAGAGTCCTGTATCGGTGCATGAATTAAGTCCTGCGTTTCTTATGATAACTCAACACATACTCTTCTAAAAGTGTAGTTAATGTTTCACAATAGATCTATTTAAGCCATTTCTGAAGAAGAATTAACAAAGTAAAAATAACAAACATATGCACAATAATTCCTTCAAAATCATAGTAAAGTATTAATCAAAAGAAGTTAACATTGTTCATCACACTATGACATCAAAATTGTACAAAGATAAACATGGCTTAGTCATCAAAAAATGGGGTTCATCACTCCCCCAGACTAAATTTTTAGTAGGTCCTCCTGCTACCTAGCATTCAATTTCTCTACAATTCTAGAAAAATTATATTCATTGGCAAAAGTTTGCCAAGTTTCATCCAAATATGTGTTAGAGAATCCAAAGTGATCAACAACATTATCCCTCCAGGTCTTATAGTTGCCTTCTAGTTGGTCATTTGTTGAATTCCATCATGGGATAGGTGCAAGGACTAGTGGGGGCCTATATCTCATACCAATCCATTGTTCTTTGAGGTCCAAAATTATCTTGCAGAGATATTTTACTCGTTTCAATGACCATTTGAGGTTTGTTGGTGAAATGACCTCTTTCTTTTTATATGACTCTACAAGTAGCTAATATCAAACCTGGGAAGCAAGGAAATTAACATTGAATGTGGGGATCACCTATTCTTTGAAATTCTTAACATAATTCCAAAGAATATCTATGTACCTGTCTACTAGACGTAGACAATACACTTGTGAACGAAACCTGTTGAAAAATCAAAGTGGTGTTGTTAAATCATGTCTCTTTAAGAGGCCAATGGTAGACTCTTACTACACAAAGATTTCTCGATGATCTCTCCTTTCACCCTGATGTTTGAGTGTGGAAATGAAATCCCTTAACTATACTTCTCCCACATAAATATTGATTGGAATCTCAATTTTTTCTAGGAGAAGAAACTTGTGAACATAGAATTCACACAACAATTTTTTCTCAACATCATTTCCTGCAGTATATGTAGCTACAAACTATCTATCATCCTCAAACTCTATGTCCATCATTTCACAAGCCCTTGATATTTTCCATTTGAGGAACTGTGCTTTTAAAAATAATTCAAGAAAGTTTGAAGGGGGTCAACAAGAAAAAACTTGATCATATAGTCGACTTACTATCAACACATTTTATTTTAGCAATTTATTTTCTTCTTTCAAACTTTTTGTTCTCCTCTGCCACTACTCTTAATATGTAGCATTCTTCCATCCACTTAACCATACCTCTCAAAATAATAATCTGAGAGAAAAAAACTTAGTTTGAATGGCCTGATCTTCATGGCCATCACTCCTTCTCTTCTATTTTCTTGCAATAGAACAAGTGAGGTGCCAAGCTCTTCGAGTTCTAGCTTGAAGGGATTTTACCTGCTGTTCTAATTCCTATAAAGTCTTTTAGAATTGAAGGGTGGCTTCCTCATATTGTGTTATTTTCCCTGTAGTTGTTGAATCTCTTGATCCTTGGCAACTATTTATTGGAGAAATGAGTTTCTTTGGCCTCTAAAAGTGATTGTAGTTGGGTTATTCTCTCCTGAGCTATCTGTAGCTCAAACTTGAACTTTGGACAAGGAAAGGACTTGGGGCATGATAGTATCAAAATCAGGGGGAGAACTAGGTTCTCCCTCTTCCATAGGTGCCTTTTCCTTTATCTCCTATCAGGTGACCCTCCAGCTGTAGGAAAAGAATGCTCAATTTCCATTTCTATGTTAGGAGCAGATGGGGACACTATATTGCTAGGAGACTCAGGTGGGGTTTGAACTAGGGTTTACATTATTTTAGTTGCTTCTTGTTCCTCTTGGGATGGGATTATCAATTGGTGTCTCATGGAGGGTAGGTAGGATTGGAAGTTCAGAGACATTTCTTGGGTCTCACAGAGGCAGATGGGGGCTTGTTCTACAACCACCGTAGGATTCAAGGCACATTATTTTTGAAAATTTAACCATTTCTTCACCCCAAAATTCTTTTTAACAAAATGATGATTGCATATTAAGTGGATCAAACCCTGGAATTTCAAAAATGGAGCCTTGTAGTGAATTTTTTTTGTAACAACACAAATGGATTCATATAGAAATTGGGGAAAATTATTCTCATATTGAGGCATGCTTTGACCATGTCAAAGATGGATTAGCATTCTTAATACATGACCCAATACAATTTCAAATTGTCCCTCACATGTAAAATATTTAATCAACCATTTAACCACTTTAGCCCAAGGTTCAAGTATAGTTATTCTTTTAACCCCTTTTGCTTTTCCCTTGTTATTTATGAACAATTGTAGTTTCTCTTTCTTCCCAACTGTAAATATTTTAATTAACTCATTATACATGGTCCTATCACTTACTGCTAACCCCTCATTAGGTAAACCAAAAAGATGACTGATTACAGTTAGAGAAAAAGGAATTTTCTTACCATGGACAATGGAGTGTCCTTCTTCCATATTCCTTGAAAATTCTTTAGTCATTGAAACAATGAATTCCTAATAGGCCAACAGAAAATCCAGCCATCCCGTAATTTCAAAAATTTCAACTTCCCTTGTATCAGCCAAAATCTTAGCAAAACTTGTTGGTTGATGTCACAACCTAGGCCCCATGTCTAAGCTTGAGAAGATAGGAAATATGGATGAAGGCACAAGACTGGAAGTGGAAAATTTATAGAGTGATAGAACAAGAGAGTGGCAACACAGGAATGGAAGGGTCTAATTCAGAAAGCAAAAATGGGATGAACTTAGCATGCAAGAAATATAACTAAATTTGGAAAGTTATGCTAGTATCCCGAGGTGGTAATGGAGGTGATTGGATGTGTGTGAACATTATGGGGAAATGAATTATGGATTTAGTTGGATTTGATAAGCGTGCGGAGTGAGTGGAAATGAAGTGGTTGATCAAGGTGCATAATGTTAAATAATTAACAAATCATAATTTAAAACCATCATACATTTAAGAATTGAATTAATTGTCCATACCTTGATATTAAAACATGTCACATCTCCACTGTCATTCCCATGCTGGTGTAATTCTCCCTTTTTTTGTGGTACTTCCTTTATTGATGAGCAGATTTGGGGTAAATGACCGTCATTTCTGGTTTTTGGTCCTTTGTTATTTTTTCTTTTCTTTTTCTTCTTTTTTGGAAGCATTGGTCACCATTTCTGGTTTTCAACCAATGCTTCAAAGGAGGATGACCACCATCTATGGTTTTCAATCACCCCCTCTTTATTGCTTATCAGTTGGTTGATAAGGTTTGAGTTGTTTTGGGAAAAGAAACTTTTCCCACATAGTTCAAATCCAAATCCTCTTGAATTTCCTTCTGAAACTCTTCTTTAGATGTTGGTTTATGGTACAACCTTAGTCTGTGCCCATTAACCAACATTACCTTCCTTTTTCCATCTATTGGAACCAATTGGACAGTCCCATTGTCAAATACTTCTGTAATTTGATACGGGCCCATCCATCTCATATGTAATTTCCCTTTAAAGTCTTATAATTTGAATCAAAAAGCAAAGCCCAATCTCCTACCTAAAAGTTCCTTGGCTTTATCTTCTTATCATGCCAAAGTGTCCTCTATTATTGGATGATCTCAGTATGATGTAAATCTTGAAGTCTAATTTCATCTAGTTCATTTAATTGAATAATTATGGCATGTTGTGCTTCTGTCAAATCAATGCCCACTTCAGTTGTTGTCCTTAAGGTTTGAATCTCATATTATATAGGTAGAATTGGCTTCTTACCATAGACTAATTCATAGGGAGTAAACCTCGTTGTTGTTTTCCAAGTAGTGTTATAAGTCCATACTACTTCTAGTAGTTTTTGAGAGCAATTCTTCCTTGAGATGTCCATTGTCTTAGTTAGTATGTTCTCCAACTCTCTGTTAGTAACTTCCACTTGGCCATTAGACTGTGGATGATAGGGAGATGACTTCTTATGCTTCAGATGATATGTTTCTACAAAAGAACTGATTACCCTTGACATGAATTGTGGTCCTTGATCTGACATAATGGATCTTGGTGCTCCAAACCTTTGAAAGATACGCTCATAAAGAAAATCTACAACTTTCTCATCCCTTGCATGTGGCAGTGCTTGAACTTCAGCCCACTTAGTAACATAATCAGTACAAACTAGGATGTATTATTTTCCTTGGGAAGTTGGGTCCATGGGTCTAATGAAATCCAACCCCCATTTTTCAAATGGTTCCAAGACAACCTGTGGCTGGAGTGGCATCTCTGATGTAAATGTTGGTTTCCCCATTCTTTGGCATTAATCACACCTCCACACATACTTTTTGACATCCTTAAACAAGGAAGGCCAAAAGTAACCAGCTCCAAGAACTTTGTGAATGGTCCTTTAAACTGAATAATTCCCTCCTGATGGTTCATCATGGCATGCTCTAAGTATGTCAAACACTTCATTTTCAGCTACACACCTACGTAAGACATGATCAGGCCCACATTTGAAAAGAATTCCATTTAACCAAGTATACATTACACTTTGTTTAATTAGTTACTTTATTTGCTTTTGTGTGAATTTTTTTGGAAACTTCCTTGTGGCTAAGTAATTATCCATATCTGCATACCAAGGAGAGATAGTGGAAAGTGCAAACAAATGCTCATCTAGAAAGTCATCATTGACATGCTCCTCTTCTTCTGAAGTGGTAATTCTGGAGAGAAAATCAGCTACCACATTTGATTTCCCTAGTTTGTCAATGATTTTAATGTTAAACTCCTACAGTAGAAACAACCACCTTACCATATTGCCATGCAATAAAGGTTTAATCATTAGATATTTGATAGTAGAGTGGTTAGTATGAACAATCACTTCATATCCTGTAATATAATATCTAAATTTGTTGATTGCATAAACTACTGCCAAAAATTATTTATCATTTGTTGTGTAGTTCCTTTCAGCAAGGGAAATATTTTTGCTAATGTAGTAAATGGCATGCATAGGTTCTCCTTCCTCTTATCATCCCAAGACAACACCTACTACTTCATTTGAGGTATGTGTTTGAATATAGAAGGGTAGATTCAAATTAGGACCTCTCAACACTAGTGTGTTTATCAACTTGTCTTTGATTGCATCAAAAGCTTGTTGACATGCTTCTGTCCATTGAAATTCAGAATCCTTAGTTAGAAGAGAAAATAATGGAGAAGCAATTTTACTAAAATCTGAAATGAACCTTTGATAGTAACCGACATGACCAAGAAATCTTCTTACTTCAGTTTGGTTTGTGGGTGATGGCAATTTTACAATGATATTGACTTTTTCTGGGTCAACTTCAATTCCCTCATATTGAGACGTGATGGCCCAACACTATACCTTGTTCCATCATGAATAAGCATTTCTCATGATTAAAAGATAATTTATGCTTTTCACATCGAGCAAGGACTTTATCCATATTGTTGACCGCCTCTTGGAATTTTGCTCCATAAACTGTGAAATCATCCATGTAAATTTCTACACAATCATGGGTGAGATCAGAAAAGATTGCCAACATGGCTCTTTGAAAAGTAGCAAGGGCATTACATAACCAAAAAGGTAGCACTCTGTAAGAAAATGTCCCCCAAGGACAGGTGAAAGTTGTTTTATCTTGATCTTCAGGGGAAATTTATCTGGTTGTATCCACTAAATCCATCAAGGAATGAAAAGTACCTCTTACCAGAGAGATTGTCTAAAACCTGTTCAATAAAAGGTAATGGAAAATAATCCCTGATGAGTGGCTTTGTTCAATTCCCTATAGTCCACACAAACTCTCCATTTCCCATTCTTTTTAGGCATTATAACCAAAGGAGAAACCCATTGACTATCTGAATTGGATAAATAAATCCTACGTTTAAAAGCTTCTCAATCTCAGTTTTCACAATATCTCTCAGAGTAGGGTTTATTCTTCTTTGAGGTTTTCTAACTGGTCTGGAATCAGTGGTATAGATGTGATGTGTATAAATACTAGGGTGAATACCCTTCATGTCACTATACTCTCAAGAAAAAGCTTGGGGATGAGAGAAGAGGAGTTTGAACAAGGTATTTTCTTCCTGATCAGTCAACCAACTATTAATTATCAATGTTTTTTGAGGAAGAACGTAATTGTTTGGTATCAGGGTGAATCAAATTTACAACAGGGTATTCTCTTAATAGTGCATTTAATGGACACCTATGTGGTAACAACCTATGAACAGAAGTTATGTTTTGGAAAATAGATTATGTCAGATCTATATGTTTTTGCAAAAGGAAAGATAATGGGCTTGTTATCTCCATCCATGAAATCATTTCCTATTTCTGTCAGTTGTAGCATAGGACTATAAGAAGGATCAATGTAGGATTTCAGTGCAAGAATCAAATTGAATTTAGTGTAGGACTCAAACTATGTCTGACACCAGGTTCATGGTAATCACATTGAATTTGATCTGAATGCTCTTGAATTACGACCATGGAAAGAGAGGAGATGATATCATTTGAATCGTCAAAATCATCTTTAGACACTTGTTTGTTTTCTTTGGAAAATGGTTTAATAATAAGGTATAATGACAATTTATTTGAATCTTGACCATTAGTGATCACCATATTCCCTGTCCTGTAGTCAATAAGGGAAGCATCTATAGCTAATCAAGGGAATCCTAGGATGATGGGGTATCCAATTTTCCTATTCTTTGTTTTTATGATCATGAAGTCCACCGCATAGTCCCAGGATTCGATGGTAATGGTAACATCTATTATTCCCTTGGGTTTGTTCACAGACTGGTCTTGCCATCTGCAAAACTATAGATGTGGACTGTGGTTCAAGAAGTGCTAAAGTGGACAAAGTATTTGTTGTCATAACATTGATGGTAGCTCCTAGATCAATCAAAACGTTAGGAATCTAGACCTCTCCTATGCAGACTATTACAAGAGGACTTCTAATATCTCCATATTTAGGAGGGGGAATATTCCCTTCCAAAATACTAGCTAGATTTCCATCAACATGGATGGTTTTAGGTTGGTTCTTCCTTCTTCCTGGAGCCTTGAAACAAAGCTCTTTAATTGTTTTGTTTAACTCAAGGATTTCCTTAAGAGCTTGCAATAGGGGAATGCCAATACTTAACTTCCTCAATCCTTGTATCAATTTTGACTCTAATTTATCAGGAACTGTAATATTTGGTTTATTGGAAAGCTTATATGGAAAAGGAATTTCTTTTTTGGATTGAGGAGTTTCTTCAATAGGACTAGGTTGCGTTTCTTATGGTTTTTCTATTTCTTCGGGAATTTATTATATCACAAGAGAGGAAGGTTTTGAGGTAACCTTACCTGAACACAAAAAAGTATTCTTGCAATCCACCGAGTTTACTATGGGATTTCAATCAGATTCCATAGTATACGTTGGGTTTCCCTACCTCACATTTTTGGGATTGGCCACAGTTTTTACAGGTATCTATGGCTGGGGAGGTTGATCAAGTTGGGAAGCATTAGTGGGTCTAGTCAACAAGGCTTGTTGGCCTTGAGGTCTTCTTTGATTATAGTATTGCTGCCCAGATCCTTGAGGTGCATTCCATTATTGTTGGTACTGTTGTTGATATGGTGGAATGTTTGGATGTGGATCCCAAGGTTGTTGATAATAATTTGGTGGGGCATTCCACTGTGGGCTTCATTCATGTGGGGCTTGTTGAACCCAAGGTGGAGGATATGGCCATGGTGTATTCCATTGATTTGGAGTCCATTGTTATTTTGGGATGTAGGGCTAATTTTGATTGGTATGAAATTATCCTCCTTGCCTCTGAGCCATATAGTTCAACTCAAATTCCTCTTGGTTGATTTTTTTTAGATGATTCTTTACCAAGGGAAGTCAGTCCACATTGATATGTGGCATGCTTGAGTTCACAGAGAAGACAAATTTTATTCTTATCCAAAAGACAATCCTTAAGTCTGTGTGTAGCTCTACATCTTGGGCAGTAAATGAACAAGGGATCTGTATTCCTAGCCTTTTCTCTATCCATAGTTGTATTGAGTTGAACCAGGAGGTCTGTTCTCGAATTTGTAATTTCTTCCCTCAATTTGGATAGGTCCCCATTGGCCATTTTTCCTTTTTGTCTTCTCAGATTGGGGTGATTTTGAGAGTAATTATTACAGAGGTCGATAATGTTTATAAACTCTAACTTGTTCATGTCTCTCTTTCCCATTAAATTGAATGCTTCTTGTGTGTCTTCATCCAACCCTTTAAGAAATAAAGTTTTAAGTAGGTTAATATCCAGGCCAGTACCATACCTTCTGTGAAGGAAAAGGAACCGATCCAGGTAATCTTCTACACTTTCTACTTCCTTTTGTTGAATTCGAAAGAGCTCTTCTTTCCTATCCCTCACTCTATAGTAATCTCGATACTTGTTCAAGAAGGCCTATTCCATTTCTTCACAGTTATGAATGGAATTCAGGCTTAAACCCATAAAACACCTTATAGTTACATCTTTTAGAGTAGAGGGAAATAGTTTCAGCTTTTGGGTATCAGAAGTGTAGTCGTATGTTTGGCATAAAACCCTAAACTCAAAAAGGAATTGGTCAGGGTCCTCTGAAACTAATCCCTGGAAATTTGGTAGAATTGATGGGGATATATTTTTCATAGGAGCATCTTCATCAGGATCCAATTCAATAAGGTAAGTAAACATCTTACCAACTGGAGGATTTTAATTTTTTGCACCATTGGGGTTATGTACTTCGTCAGTCATTATTCATTGGTCAAAAATTTGTTCCGCAGAATGGTTTTTAGGGAGGTTTTAAGTATTTAATCTAACGAATCTACCTCTATGGTCTTTAGGTCTAAACATACAATCCTATCATACTGATAATGGTTCCCTAAATACTAGTACTAAACTTAATTGTGTGTGTTCCATAGACTCCAACTCAGATGATTCTTGTTGTCACTACAAGGTCTTCTGATCTTAAAAAAAAGAGTTATGGAAATGAGATTTCTGAATGGAAACTTATCAGACAACATGCAATACCTCTAGTTTGCACCTTAACCATTGATAACACCTTGAAGTCCTCAGTAATGACACTAAAAAGTGATGAGTGTTGTTGATGATCATACTTTAATCATATTATTATGTCAATCCAGGGTGGTGTCCATGGCTGTTCGCAACAAAGGGAACAATAGGAATGAATTTTTAGCACGTACTTTAGTAACAAAAACTAAGAAATTGATGAACTGATCGTGATTACAAATAAAACACTTGAAATTAAAACGAATACGAGGTACATAATTGGAAATTTTTTAAAGTCATTTATTAAGGAAATAGTAAATGCATCAAAGAAATAAGATCTACACTTGAACAATAAATGCATTCATGAAGATAGAAATGAAATAAATGTAAACGCCCTTTTCGTTTGTTAGAAGTACCCCTTGCTCCCTCCCTTCGACCAGGTTTAACACTTAAATTTAAACAATAGAAAGGTCCCTTAAATTTGCTATCTTTATTGAATTAATAAATGCGCTTGAACAATTAATTAAAATGACTAAAAACTGAACCACTATATTTGAGTACATGATCTCATTTATACAAAAGATGTTATAGTTCTCTTAGGAGAGAACTAGTTATTCCAAATGACTAAGTCTACTTAACTAAATACTAATTGAAGCGATAACTATCTATTTTGGGAAATACATTAATGAGGGGGAAATCCTTAAAGTGTTTGAACTGTAATAATTCTTTACAAATAAAGAGGAAATCCATGATTAGCTCCTCTAAAGGATTCAATCAATGCTGAAGATTCTTCAAATCATTAACCGATTAAAGAGAATTTCAGTGATAATAGATCTTTAGTTCAGATTACTTAATCCTCAAAGTTAGGCAGAATGTTTGCTGAGTTAATGGTGCAACTTTATGTCTAAGATTTGGTTCTGCCAACTGTGATTCCAATAATTTTAGTTATCTGCATGTATGTATGAATTTCCTGCTTTGGATAATCAGGGTCAATGACCTAGATGATCTTGATGTGGTACATTGAGTTCCCTATTTACGCGGAGGCGAGTCCTGTGCCAACACGTCAATTAGAGGCCTGTGTTGGTGCATGAATTAATTCATACACTCCCTGTGATAACTCAACACATACTCTTCCAAAAGTGTAGTTAATGTTTCACAACATATCTATTTAAGCCATTTCTGAAGAAGAATTAACAAAGTAAAAATAAAAAAAAATGTATGCACAATAATTCCTTCAAAATCATAATAAAGTATTAAACATAAGAACTTAACATTATTCATCGTGCACTACGACATCAAAATGGTATAAGGCTTAACATGTATTAATTATCACAAAATTGGGTTCATTACCTTCCCTTTAGAGGTGCATCTGCTTCAAAATATATTTGTTCGTAGCCAAGAATTACCACTAACACCATCTTGTTCTTTATCCTTCCTCGGAACGATAATTGTTCTCCTTATCATGAGGGTTTCACCCAAGTCTGTAGCAATCTCCATTTCCTCTTTTTCTTCAGCTTCAACTATTTTTACTCACAGTTGTTCCACTTGCTATCTGTCCTATGTAGGATAGCGTGGACATTCAAAACCCATGTTCCCTTTTTTGCCACATCGGTAACAAGTATATTGCATTTGGGGGCTATTCCAACCTCATCCTCCACCATATCCTCTTCCTCTCTAAAAAAACCCTACCTCTTTGGTAGTTACCACGACCTTGCTCATATTCTTCCTCCCATTCTACATTATAGGATTCACCTTTTTATGGAATCCACACTAATCTTTTACAACATTACAATCTTCCTTTTATTTCCCATTATCTTTAAGAAAACCCTAAAACACTAAAAATTAAAACACCTCAGACGAACCCCAATTTTTAAGCACAAAATATGCCATTGTAAATTAATACATATGCTAAATCTTGGCTTATTACATAAAACATAACAAAAGATATTAAAATTGTAAGTTCTAGACAAAAAAGAAAAAAAATGTTCGGAGCCAATTTTAGACCAGTAGACGAAAGAATTTGGCCCCGAAAATATGTCGAAAGTTACCCAACCTTTGCAAAATTGCTGGTAATGGCATATTACTAGTTAAGATCTACCACCCTGGAAAGTTTCAAGACAATCCAACCATCAAATCAAAATTTACACTCTCCACAAGTTATGCTCTTACATCAAAAACAACAAAAGAAGATGTCGTAATAGGTGAATCCACATAATTCTTCTTGGTCTTTTCCTTCCCATTTTTACTAGTGATAGTATTGAATTGAAAACACATGGCCATTACAGACTATTTTAAAGGTAAAATCATAGGAAATAATGCTTAACATACATAATACATGGTTTACAAAGACAAAATAATACCTTTCACACCCCAAAGCTCGATGGAATAATGCCCTTCGTTCTCTCCCCCTCATAACGACCATCCTAATCCTCATATCTTGAACACAAGATTCCTTGAATCTTAATAGGTTAAAGGACATCTCAAGGAGCTTATATAAATCCATAGGATGTTGTGGATGGGGAAGATATTGGAAATGATAAAGCACTTTATCTTTCCAAAGGTGAATGACGTAGAGGCCAAGAGCCTTCTCAGGGAAAACCTATAACCCACGTCATAGGGGGAAAACCTCAAGTAATTTCCCTTGACATCCACATGCTAACTTGCCTCGCAAACAAGGAATCTCTTTTCTCACAACTAATCAGGTGAATAATATGTGAAACTTGTTGGAATCGCTCTAACCATTAAGATTATTTTCCATGCCAAGTCATATTACAAGCGTGTTGGATTAGAGTACGTTACTTTAAAATAATTAGACACGTTCATATCCACTGCACTCCCCGCCATAATTCCAACACTCAGCATAGTAAGTACAACAACAATATAAGTTTCCTCAATCTTGGTATTTACATATTTTGCCAGGATTGTTATAGAAAGTGGGTAATCCTCATCGATGTCAATGTCGAGCCAAACCTTTAAAAAATAGAGACCACATATTGACCATGGTGTTGGTTCCACTACACACCTAAACACAAAATATTCCTTCAGTGATATGCCCAAACTTGCCTCCATCTAATCCGCCTCAACAATTTTTTATCTAACACACGTCAATGATATTCCCTCCTACACAACATGACACCACCAAAATAAGGAAAAAGTGTGTTGGGAAAAAGGCACCGTGATAGTTAATCAATCAACATATGTATTGTAAACTAATATCACCCATCTATCTTCTAATCATTCAGTAGAACGGAATGCCTATCAGTGTAATTATTAATAATTTCATTATTTTCTTCACATTTTTTTACTGAATGGTAATATATAATGTTAATTTAGATATACTTGTGTGTAAGTATTAAAAGCATATTTTTTGTGGGAAAAATTGGGCCCCAAATTCCATCATACAGTCAAGATTTTAAAAACGTAAAAACTTATTAATGATGGTCAAGTGGACATCAAATATAATGCCAGAATTAGAAATGAACACTTTCACAGAAATTACAACCCACTACCCCTACCCTAATTGTGATTGTAGAATGCCTCTTGACATAACAATATGTAGACATAATGGAAAAACCTAAATTCAAATTCCACTAGTAATAAGAAAACTTACACCAAAATTTATATAAAATCTACTTGATGGTGCAATACAATAGCAAACATGACTTATCAAAATGTAAGATGGCTGGTATTTCACATATTGGGTCCTTATGATTACGTCCCATATATGTGAGGACCATTCAACCCTTCATCTAATAAATAAAAAAATGTGTAAACACATAATTCAAAATCTCTATTGTTTTATGCATGGGAGGGGGAGTAGGAGGTTTCCCATATAAACAAATGTATTTTGGGATATATGTACACAAAATTTCACTATTTCAAAATAATAATTCATTTTAAAATTTTAAAAATACAACATTTATCTGTATTATCCTACAAATTTAGAAATCGGGGGGTAATCTTGATTTAGTATGGAACCATCTATATGTAAGTTATTCCTAAATTTTATAACTAACTAATGTTAGAAAATTTGGAAACTCCTTTTAAAGGACCACTACCTAAAATTCTCATATCGATAGAGTTCACTCTATGATTTTTTTTGGGAAATGTGGAATCTTCACCTAAAAAATAGGATTGGCCATTTTTACGCCGAAGGCGTTCTTGTAGTGGAGTTGAACCTGCTGATTCTGACCGAAGTCAGAAATTAAACGGATGATATTCCTCCTTGGAGTGTCATTGAAATCCAACGGAGGCAAGGATTAATCGATGGCTAGATGGCATGTCCACCACATGGCCTCCCTCCGAACCACCAGCACGTGCTTCCGAGCGACGCGTATTTCCTGGTACATGTGTGCTTGCAGAGAAAATGAAGTTTGTTTTTCTCTTTTAGGAACAAAAATAGTAATCATTTTTTGGAAAACTGAAAAACGATCTTTGATGCGTTTATAGTTTTTTCTGGTCTGGATGCAATTCTATTTTCTGGTTTGGATTCGTTTCTGTTTTTTGGCACAATTATTCTTGGAAATCTAAGCTTGTTCCTGAATATGTCAATTTAGTGCAAAATAGTGTTAGGGTTTACAAAAATTCATATAGGGTATTGCTCGAGCTTTTTATTCCTTATGGTGTGGAAGTGTAAGGAAAAGAAGAACCAGGCGCATGCTATAGTTTTCTTTTTTAAAATTCGTCTTTCGCATAGATCAGATTTTTCACAAATGCATTCTTCATTTTTCTCACAAGACAATTTTATCGATTTTGGGAATTTAGCTTGTCAATCTGGCATTCAGCTAATGCCTTGCTTGTGTAAGTCACACTCTAGGTTATTTGCATCTAAAATCAATACCCATCACGTAGTTCATAAGAGTAATATTTATTTAATATTTTTATTTGTGTTTCTGTGTATGTTCGAATCTGGTGTTAGCTAGGGCTGTTAAGAAAAATAAGATGGCCCTAAATCCGTAAGGGGGTTGATTAATTTGTCTGTTGCTTTAAAGGTGTCAATTTATTCATCTGTTTTTCACTTAAGAGATTGTCCTGTAATTATCGGAGAATACAGCATTAACCTACTTATTAGGAGTTATGGTTTCCACCTATGAAGTAGTCATATAGCTGTGTGTGACTCGCATCATATTCTGGATGTATTGATCCTCCACGGCTATTGCGCTTGCTTTTCTCGCCTCTGTAGATATTGGATACGGGGTAGGTGTTAGAAGTGACTCTGCGATATGGATGACCTACTTTCTCTTTTTCTTTCTCTTTTTTTTTGAATTTTTTTTTTTTGATCCTTTTTTACTTTTTTGTTTGTTTTTTTATTTTGTGCCATGTTTAAGCATATAACCGATTAAGGTGCATGGCATTCATAGGCTCGTGGAGCTCATCTCCTTTGGGATGAGCAATTTTTTTTGCTCATGTTCTATATTTTGCCACAATGACATAATGTCCTAACCAGTGTGGTTCAAAATTTCCTTTCTTCTCTCTTTCTACCCTTGTGTTGAACTAATTCTCTTTCATGACCAAATATCCAACCTCAATTTGACGAGGTTTGATCCTTTTTTTTAGTTCTGGGAGACTTTGTTTTGATCTGAATTGAGATGGTTAAGGGCATGAATGCGCTTTTCATCTAGGAGTTCCAATTCTACCATCATGTCCAATCTATAATCCTCATCTTTGTCCAGATAATCCCTAAGAGATATCCTTAAGGAAGGAAGCTCTATTTCTAATGGGATGATAGATTATGTTCCAAACACTAGGGAGTAGGGTGTCACACCAGTAGGAATGCGAATGGAGTTCCTATAAGCCCAGAGGGCTAGGTGAATTTACAAATGCCATATTTTCCATGATCTGAACCAATGTTGTGTTAGTGGCTTCAGCTTGCCCATTATCCTAAGGGTAATATGGTGTAGACCAATTTAATCTCATTTAAAATTTGTGAAAAATATCTTTCACCATATTGTTCTTGAATGATTTTTCATTGTCAGTAACTATAGCCATAGGAATACCATACCAACAAGTAAGGTGATTCATGATGAAATTTGATAACTAAGTGCCTATAACATATGTTAATGAAACAACCTCCACCACTTAGTGAAAGATTTTGTGGCTGTGATGATGTGGGTATGACTATCATATGAGGTAGGGGTGAGCTTCCCTATTAAATCTAGTCCCCATTTGAAAAATGGCCATGGTGTTGTAATTGGTTGCAATGGTTGTGACAATGCATGGATGAAATTTCTATACTTCCATAGAACACATTTCCTGACATGGTTGCAAAAATTTATCTCCATAGTACGCCAGTAGTAGCCCACTTGTAACAACTTCTTTGCTAGGACCATTCCATTTGTATGGGTACCACACACCTTTTCATGTAATTCCTTGATCATTTGGACCAACTCTGCTACATCTAGACAACGCAACAGATTCCCACCATAGCCAGGATGATAGAGCATACCTCCTAGGAGGGTGTAACAGGTTATTTGGTGGATAAGGCTTTGTTTTTTAGATCGGGAAATGTCAGTAGGGAAGGTACCACTTTTTAGGTAGTCATAGATAGGTGCATATGAAGGGGAGTAGGGACCCAAAACTTCACATGTCAGACATGATTCTGGTATATCATATGCAGGTTGACGTATATTTTCAATAAAAAATGGCATATTTTTTGTTTTTTTGGTGGAATCCACAGCAAAGAACCCATTTTCGCCATTGCATCTACATATCAGTTTTGTACCCTTGGAATTTTCTCAAAGGTAATACGCACAAAGTATTCTTTTAGAGTTTCCACCAGTTTCTTGTATGGGATGATCTTGTCATCCTTGACCTTGTACTCATCGTTGATTTGTTTGATAATTAGTTTTGAGTCACCAACAACCTTGACATGGTGGATATTCCACTTGATCGCCAGCTTCAACCCAACAATGAGTGCCTCATATTTTGTAATGTTATTTGTGCAAGGAAAACCAAGATAGAAAGCTTGTAGTATGGGGTCTCCTGAAGGAGTGATTAGTATTACTCCTACCCCTAAACCATGGAAAGTGAATTATCTGTCAAAGTGGATCTGCCACATGAAAAATTCTTCAATATACATTAGTGATGAATCTAGTAGCTCCAAACTTATGGGCTCTGTTCCAAGTAAAGATGCTTCTACTAATTGGTCGGCAAGAAATTGTCCTTTAACTGATTTCTGGTGTACGTATTCAATGTCAAATTCATTGAGGAGAATGATCCAATTATCCATTCTACCTATAAGGGCGGGTTTTTAAAATAGTTATTTAAGTGGCTCAACTTTAGATATAATCTTGGTTTTATTGTTCAGTAGGTAATGGTGGAGTTTTTGAAAAGAAAAAACAACAGCCAGATAAGATTTTTCAATTTGGGGATAGTTGAGCTCATAGAAAATCAAGGTACGACTAAGGTAGTACACAACTTTTTCTTTTTGGCTTAGGTCATATTGTGCAAGCAAAGTGCCAATAAAAAATTGTGTAGCAGATATGTATAGCAAAAGTGGCTCACCTAGGGTTTGAGGCATTAGGAGAGGTGGATTGGACAGGTATTGTTTAAGCAAGGTAAAGGCATGTTGTTATTCTGGTCCCCAAACAAAATAAACATCCTTTTTAAGCAAATGAATAAAGTAATGGCACTTATCAGTAAGCTGTGAAATGAAGCGATGGATGGCTTGTATTTTTCCTTGCAGGTTGCGCAACTGTTTGATATTTTTGGGAGGAGGAATTTCAGTAATGGCAGTGACTTTGGTTGTTTCTACCTCAATCCCTCTCCTTGATACAACGAAGCCTAGAATATTCCCTGATAATACTCCAAACATACATTTCTTTGGATTCACCTTAACCTTATACTCCCACAAACGTTCAAAGACATGTCGCAAAACTTCAGTGTGGTCTTCTCTTGTCTTGGAATTTCTGAGGATATCATCTACATAGTCCTCCATGATGTCATGCAACATATCATGAAATATTACTATCATGGCCCGTTAATAGGTCGCATCAGAATTTTTGAGGCTGAAGGGCATTACCTGATAACAAGATGTTCCCCAAGGGGTTGTAAACACCATCTTATACTGATCTTCTTCTACTATCTTGATTTGGTTGTATCCTAAAAAGACATCTATAAGAGATGGCATTTCATACCTACAGTTGAATCGAAAATAATGTTGATATTGGGCAAAGGAAAATCATCTTTCAGACATACCTACAGTTGAATCGAAAATAATGTTGATATTGGGCAAAGGAAAATCATCTTTCAGACATACCTTATTGATGTCATGAATGTCTATGAAAATTTTGATGCCAACCAGTTTCTTTTGTACTAGAATTACGTTTGATATCCACTCGGAGTAGTCAGTGGGTCTGATGAACCCTACTGTTAATAGTCTCTCTAACTCCTCTTTAACCAGAAGGGCCACTCATGGATGCATTTTCCTTAGCTTCCGTTTAATAGGCTTTGCGTCTCGGTTCACTACTAAGTTGTGCACCACCAAAGTTGGATATAAGCCCAACATATCTTTATAAGACCATGCGAATATATCCAAAAATTCTCTAGGAAGCAAGATGAATGTCTTTTGTTCTTGTGTTGACAGTGAAGCTCCCAGCTTGACTATCTTTGGGTCTTCTTTTATTCCAATATTTACGTCAATAGTTTCTTCTACCAACATTTTGGACACATCCTCCATACGTGTAGGATCGGGAGGAAGGTTGAGATATTCTTCTAAAGGTGTCTCTACAATATTTTCACCACCGTTAATTTTTTTACTTGTTTTTCATCTAGTGCCTCAAAGAGGTTTTCACTGTGTGACTTAGACTTTTTCTTTTGTCGAGGCTTTTCTTTGGAACTTTTGCCCTCGCTTTTTCTTGTGTAGAAAGAAGTTATCTTGTCCTAGGTTTTTTGGTCGATCTGACGCCATAGGCCAAATAAGTGTGGGGAGAAGCTACATTATTCTCCAACGTATAACTACTTCCCTGGATATGTGTGAAGAGATCTATGTACTTCCTAGATTTTTGGGCAATCCGACGCCACTGGATAAAGTAGTGTAGAGAGGAATTTCACTCTATCCTCCAACCTGTAACTTCTCCCCAGAATTCTAAGGGCAACCATATCTTGTAAAGTTGTTGTGTACAGGGTTCATAGAATGGTCTGAACCCACTCGTTGTATAACCCACAATGCCAAAGTTAGAAACTGATTGTACTGAACCGGTTTAGAAGCATTGTGTAGTATGTAAAACCCCAAATGATGCCTCCCTCTTTGGGGGCACATGTGATGTTGCTGATAGGAGAATGCAGCCCCAAAAGAGGACCAGCCACATGAACTCTATAACTCTACCCTATAGGGGGAAAGGAATGCACTTGGTAGAGAACAAGGCATGCACAAACAAGAGGCTATCCAAAGACAAGTATTAGGAAAAACAAGTATGCATGTAAAAGACAATGTGTAATCTATGCAAATAGTGTAAAAGCTACCAAGAAAAGTAGTAGTGTAAACACGCAAGAAGGCAAGATAAGCCACAAAAAGTGGGTTGCAAACATGGGACATAACTCACGATGTTGCAAGAACATCATGGCCGCATGTAACAAACAATTGTTCACACCAAACATAAGGCAAGTCCCACAAACAAAAATAAGCAATAACAAACAAGTATGGAAGAAAATATCCCTGCATAACAAATGCTGCACATGAAGCCCCCTTTATCATGTTAGAAAGATAACTAGAATGTCAAAAGCATGTAGAACCAAATAAAGTAAAGTGCTAAGTAAAAAATGAAACAATAGCACCTGTGAGAGATGAATGTGGATGCCCCCAGTGACCAGTGTAAGAAGGGTAGAAGGTGAGCATTTGTGGTGCGTGTAAAAGATTTGTATTTGTGATCACAACTAGACAAAGGCGTGAACACACATGTGTGGATGGTAAAGATAAATGACATAGAATAAATCAAACTAGCATGTGTAATAAAGTGACCATGAACAAACAAATGCAAGCAAGAGTAAAAATAACTATGATATGAAATATGTTGTGGATTGATGGAATGAAATGCAAAATGGATGATAGGATTTGTGTTCCCCCTGAGTGAATGGAAATGTATGTAATTAGGTTCATTTGGGTTTCCCCCTCAGTAGTCAAGAATGAATTGTAAATGAGAGTGCATCATCAAGAAATGGTTGAAATGTGTGTTGCGTCTAACGTGTTGTGATGAATGTGTATGTGCATGTGATGATATGTGACCTAGAAATGAAGTATGTGATGATGTAGCCTAAAACATATATCACAATGAGATGAATGGAGGGGGTAGTGATTTAGCCTAAAGCGTATACCACTACATGATGAATAGAGGGAGTGGTGATTTAGCCTAAAGTGTATACCACTAAAAGATGATGGGAATAGGTGACCATTTAGCATATAGCATATGTCACTAACCTAGGAATGTCACATGAAGAAAAAATGAATGATGAACATATAATGAGGATAAGGTCCATTTTATTAGTAAAATCTCAGCATTCGAGTATGCACCGAGGAACTAAAGTGTGTCATAGGGTAGTGAGTGCAGTGTGTCGAAGACGATGTAGTATATACTATGATGAAGGAAGACCATGTGATGAGTAGATATGTAATGTAAAGCGTGTTAAGTAATATGTGTAGATAAACTAGTAATGTAGTATGTAGGATGAGTAGTGTATGATGCTAGAGTTGTAAACACTGGGAGTATGTTGTATATGTGATGACTACTGGTAGGATGTGTAGGATGGGTATGATGTGCAGATGCACAAATGTCAAAATACGAATAATGTAGACTAAATGTAGAATGTAAGATGTAATATGTAATACATATTATGCGAGATGTGTGAAGAGATGCAATGTGTAGTACCTATTATGAATTATGTGGGGTTCATGTGTAGTATGCCCTCAACATTCAAGTGTGAACCAAAGCACAAGAGTGTGTCATTAGGTAATAACAACACCGGTATAAGTGTGATGAGCACGCAATGAGGATGTGATATGCATACGCTAGAAGTATGCTATGTTGTGATGTATGATGTTGCTAGATTGAGGGGTATGTTAGATGTTATGCCCACAAGTGCATGGTAGATAAGGTGACTATGTATCGCTATCAAGGAGATCATAATTATCGTAGTTGAAACCTACTAGAGCAGCATTAGAAACATGATGAGATATAGAGTTAGGAGGGTTGTATAAGGACCCATTACGGCGTAGTGTGTACAGATTCATTGCATATTCCTCATCGGTAAAGGCTATTGGTGGACAATCGTGAGCATGCAAAAAAGAGATATTCATAGCATAAGTGGGAGAAGAGTCATTAGGAATACATATATTACAAAAATGCATATGGAATGTAAGCAAAGAATGGATAATGTCTATCGTACCACCAATATAGTCAAGCCAGGCTTGCCCAAGTCTGAGTGGAGAATCACGAGGGGTACGTGAAACAAAGATCGTCAAATGAAATAAACATAGACCATAAGCGGATGTAAATTAAAAATAGCCATGATAAAGATGTGGTGAATGAAGACATAGTAAGATGTCATTAAGTGTCATGTCAAACCTAACAAAACTATCACATGTACAGATAGTATCTAAGCAAGTGGAGTCAATTGGTATGTGCTTCCAAAAGGACCTGTTGATAAATAATGTGCATGTAAAATGGGGCAGCGGAGCTGCAACCCATGGAGGAGAAGATGAAATAACATCTACACTATTTACAGACCCCTGGTATAGTACCATAACGTTAGTAGAGGGAGGGGTATTGAATTTATATTCACCTGGGCTATCAGCCAAAAAGGTTTCTTCAAAATAAGAGTTGTCTACCTCTATAGGATTAAAGTTAAGTTGTTCTAATGTTTCATCAGTGAGTTCGATAGCGTCAAATTCGTCATCAAAGTCCTTAGAATCATCTATGTGGGCATCATTGTGTTTTATTTCTTTATCAACTATAATGTTAGGATTTATACTAGGGGAAGGAGTTGAAGGTTTTGTTGAGTTGTGGAGCTTAATTTCTTCACATTATCATGCTTTATTAACTTGCTAGAATACACAGTAACCGACATCGGTTAGGTAACCTTCGTCGGTCACCTGGGGACCGACGTCAGTCAAAGTAAGTAGGAACTGGTATCGGTTAGGGTAACCGACATCGGTTACCTATGTGTAATTATTTTTATTTAAGTCAAGAGAATTAGATCTAACCTTTAATATAAAGGTGATCTAATGGTTGTAATTGCATAGCGAAAGTGCCCTAATTTTGTATATGCCTATATAATCTAGAAAGATAGGATTAAAAGGAGATAAATCATTAAGAATTAGAAGAATTGTAAGAAATAATTCTTAGAGAGAGAGAAAAAGAGAAGCTTGTGAGGAAGAAAGTACTATACATCCGGGAGAGATGTGGAAGATTGAATATCTTCATTTTATATCATTAAATATTTGAATAATATATTGGTTGTTTCTTGGTGGACGTAGCCCACACTAGGGGAACCACGTTATATCTTGTGTATTGTTTATCTGGTTTATTTCCTTATTTATTGCTTGTATTCTTAGATCTGATATATATATATGTATGTATGTATGTATGTATGTAAAATTGGTGTGATAATCCCCAACAATTGGTATCAGATTTTTGTTTGAGGGTTTTGTGTGTTAACATATTTACTCACTGAGGGATTTCTGATTGAGTGGGAGCTACAGAAATGGTAGAAGATGGAAAATACAAAGTTGAGAAATTTGATGGCCGTAATTATCAATTATGGAAGATACAGGTGGAAGATTATCTGTATCAAAAATATATATACTTACCATTGGATAAGAAGGCAAGACCTTCAAATATGACTGATGAAGAATGGAAAATTCTTGATGGAAAGGCTTTGGGATCTATAAGATTGAGCTTGGAAACATCAGTGGCTTTGAATATTACCAAAGCAATAACCACGATAGATTTGATGAAATATTTAGCTACTTTATATGAAAACCCTAGTGCTTTAAATAAATTTTATTTGATGAAGAAATTATTTAATTCAAAGATGTAAGAAGGTGAATCTACATCAAGTCATTTGAATTGATTTTTTTTATCGTAAATCAATTAAAATCAGTTAATATTTCATTTGATGATGAAGTGAAAGCAATTTTATTCTCATGTTATTTTCCAGATAGTTGAGATAACTTAGTAATGGTTGTTAGTAATACAATGTCTGCTACTAATATTTTAAAGTTTGATGATGTGGTTAGTATAATCCTCAATGAAGAAATACACAGGAAAAGTACATGAGAATTATCATTTGGTAATGCTTTGAATGTAGAATGTAGGGGAATACAAAAGGAGGGATCCAAGAGCAAGAATAATAGGAAATCAAAGTCTAAAAATTGCAGATTTAAATCCAGAGGTAAAGGAATAACCTACTGGAATTATGAAAAGAAAGGATATGCAAAGAAGGATTGTTGGTTCAAGGAAAACAAAGAGAATGTACCAGAGAAAGGTAAAGAGGCAAATGGTGCATCTTCTAAGGTAATACAAGATGCCCTTATTCTCTCTTTGGATAGTAAAATTGAATCACGGGTTTTATATTCAAGAGCTTCTTTCCATGCTACCCCTAATAAAGGTTATTTCAGAAATTATGTCCAAGGTAATTTTGGGTATGTTTATTTAGGAGATGATGAACCATGCAATATTATTAGTAAAGGAGAAGTTTATCTAAAATTACAAAATGGAAATACATGGATATTGAAGATGTGAGGTATGTGCCAAACCTTAGGAGAAATTTAATTTCTACATGACAACTAGATGAATCTGGTTGCATGGTTACATTCACATCCAACTATTAGAAGGTTACCAAGGGATCTCTTGTTGTTGCAAGAGGAAAGAAGGTAGGAACATTGTATTTGTCTACCTATATTACTTATTCCTTTTTTGTGCTATTTACTTAAGATTCAGATGCAAACATGTGGCATAATCAGCTAGGCCATATGAGTCAAAAATAAATGTAGATCTTAAAGGCTAAGGGTAAGTTATCATATTTGAAAGATATAGATCTTGATTTCTGTGAGCGTTATATATTTTAAAAGTAAAAGCAAGTGAGATTTCTCAAAATTAGGGCAGCAAAGAAGAGCAAAAATTGGAGCTTGTGCACTCAGATGTGTGGGGACCAGCCTAGGTAGCTTCTCATGGAGCATCTCAATATTATGTGACTTTCATTGATGATGCCATAAGAAAGGTATGGGTTTATTGTATTAAATGTAAATATGATGTTTTTGATACTTTTAAAAGGTGGAAAGCCCTTGTGGAAAATGAATCGAATTCAAAGTTAAAATTCCTTAGATATGACAATGGTGGTGAGTATTGTGGCTTTCAATGATTATTGTTCAGTGAATGGAATACACAGAGAAACAACAGTTCCTAGAATACCACAGGAGAATGGTGTTGCTGAAATAATGAACATGATAATTATGGAACATACAAGAAGCATAAAGATACATGTTGGATTACCCTTATAGTTTTGGGCAGAAGCAGTAGACATGGAAGTTTATTTAATTAACTGTGGGCCTTGAAGTGTGTTAGATGGTGAAATACTAGAAGAAGTTTGGACTATAGAAGAGGTATATCTTTTTTTCCTTAGATTATTAGGTTCAAAAGCTTTTATGCATGTTGATAATGAAAATTGAAAGAAGTTGGATGCTAAAACTAAGAGATGTACTTTTATTGGTTGTGGCTCTGGTGATTTTGAATTCTGTTTTTGGGATTTAGAAGATTGTTAGGATTCATGACATTGATTGGAATGAAAAGAGAATGTACAGGGATCAATTTTTGGTACCCAAATACAAACCACTAGGAACGTTTGTTGATGAAAATACATTCTCATATTTAAAAGTGATACCTACAAGTTTACACAGTAACTAAAGTCAGTTGACACCAGACCGGTTTCAGTCACCTAAACCGACATCAATTATAGAAGAGCCAGACCGACATCAGTTAGCCTAACTGGCATCCAATACAAGTGACCAGCGTCAGTCACTATCAGAGATTGATAAAAATTTACATAATCAACAAATTGAGCCTCCGACACCCCAAATCTCAATGAGAAGGTCACAAAGGGAAAGTAGACCTCTCGATAGATTTGCACCTTCCTTATCTTATTTATTATTGATTGGTAGTGGTGAACTAGAAAGTTTTGAAGAAGCAATGCAAGATGAAGCACACAATAAGTGGGAGCATGGAATGGATGATGAGATGGACTCCTTGAAACATAATCAAACATGGGATTTGGTCAAGTTTCCAGGAGGTAAAAGAACATTGCAAAACAAATGGGTTTACAGGATCAATGAATAAGAGGGTGAATAGAAAAGATACAAGGCAAGGCTTGTGGTTAAAGGATTTGCACATAAATCAGGTATTGATTTTGGCGAGATATTTTCTCCTGAAGTAAAAATGACTTCTATACATACTGTATTGAGTTTAGTTGCAGTAGAAGATTTTCATTTAGAGTAGCTTGATGTCAAGACTACTTTTTTTCATGATGATTTGGAGGAAGAGATTTATATGTAGCAGTCGCTTTGTTATGAAGTCAAGGGTAAGGAGAAACTTGTGTGTAGGTTGAAAAAGAGCTTGTATGGGCTCACACAAGCCCCAAGGCAATGGCATACGAGGTTTGATAGTTTCATGCATGAGCATGGTTATATGAGATGTAAATTTGACCATTGTGTTTATTTCAAGAAGCTTGAAAATGGAAGCTTTATTATTTTGTTATTGTATGTGGATGATATGCTTATTGCAGGATCTAGTATGCAGGACATTGGTGAGCTTAAAGAAAAGTTAGCTCGTACATTTACAACAAAATATTTGGGATCTGCAAAGAAAATCCTTGGCATGCAAATTCTTAGAGATAGAAAGAATAGGAAATTACATTTGTCTCTAGAACATTATATCAATAAGGTGTTGAAAAGGTTTAATATACATAATTCAAAACTTGTAAGTACAGCTATGGTTGGACACTTCAAATTGAGAAAATATTAGTGTCCTATATCACATAAGGAGGTCGAGTACATGGCACAAGTTCCATATGCTTCAATAGTTAGAAGTCTTATGTACGCTATGGTTTGTACCAAACCAGACATTGCACAGGTAGTGGGAGTTGTGAGCAGATTTATGGCCAATCATGGTAAAGAGCATTGGAAAGGAGTCCAATGGATTATCAAGTATTTGAGAGGGACATCAACCACGCAGTTATGCTATGGAGGGTCAAATATTTATTTATGTGACTATGTTGACTCAGATATGACTGGTGATTTTGATGGTAGGAGAAGCACCACTAGATATGTTTTCACATTTGGTGGCATGTCAGTTAGTTAGATTTCTAGATTGTAAAAGGTTGTGGCCTTATCTACTACAAAGTTCAAGTATGTTGCAACTACAGAGGCTATCAAAGAGATGATATGGATGTGTTTTACCTAAAAAAATTCCAGTTAAAACTGAATAGGAAATAGGTGCAGGAATACCTGTGAGATGTAGATCGAAGGTTGAATGTGTGTGTTACTGACTTTTTGATCTAAGCTAATCGTTGATCTGAAAATGTGTGTTGTATTTTTTTCACTTTTATAAGTTTCTAGAGATCGTGATTTTATTAACCAATTTTAAGTATCATAAACTCCACAAATTGATTAAATTCTGATTATTATGCATCCATAGAAGTGTGGAAAACTTGTGTAACAAATAAATAATCAGAAAACTGAAACATTCAGATAACAAAAGAGATTGTTTACGGGGTTCGGAATTCCTACGTCCCCGGGTTCAGATTGAACCGATCCATTAATAATATTGAAATGCAAGTACAATAAATCTTACAAACAACCAATAACGAATCACAACCTGAAAATGAGCTGATCAATGTCCCAAGAACTCTGAAAAATAGCAGAAACTGTCCCAAGAACAATCTGTGGCTCTTACAGTGTTTTCACAATGTGATCTCCCTGCAATTGTGTTAGAAAAACACCTACAAATGGAGATTTAAAAACATTCTATGAAAAAAAATCATATTTATAAGATCAGATCTGAATTATAAACACTTTTCATGTTTACACCAAGTCACAATTCGAACTAGAAGTGCATTGAAATTCGTGTTTTCCAACTAGCTGTCTTGTAGATCCCTGTTAAAATCTGCATTCAAAGCTTCCAAAAACAGGTTAAAACACAACAAAAAAGATCTAATCTTATATCGTTGGAATCTTCTCAGAATTTCCTTCATTTCATCTTTTTACTCTGAATGCCCAATCTGAGTGCACGGCCTTCAAAAATGGCGTTCTCTGCAAACTGGTCCTTAAGCTGCTTTACACAGACCTGTACCTCCAGTATAAGATGAAACGCCCCATTTTATAGTGCACCCAAGCCCCTAGGCGAGTTGGTTGGAGGATTAGGCTTGGACCCATGAGGTTAGGGGATCAAATCCCAGTGGCCTCTATTTTTGGATGATTTGCATTTTATAAGGGATAAAATCCAAATGGAGCGGCACTTGTTTGAAATGGGATTAAATCCCAAAAGAGGCGCATTTTTAAATGGGTTAAAATCCCCATTGAGCGGCTAAGGTAGGTGGGTAATATCCCACATTAGGTGGCTGATGTGTAGGGCGCATGAATGTGGTTATTTTTAGGCGCCAAAATCAAGGCAGAATATAATGCGTGGAATGTGGTATAATGAAATGCGTGGGAAATGTAATATAGTTTTGGATATAATTTCGACCCATGTAATGTGGTATAATTAACTCGGTCAAATATATATATTCCACTTGTCGTCTCCTGATAGGAAAATCGATCGAAAACCAACAAACAACTCCCTTTGCCTTTTCACCATGTGTCGCAGTGTGATTGGTCCATTATTGACCAGTTGACTAGAGTTGACTTTCCCGTTGACCGAACTTTGACCAGACATATGTAGAGCTCCCGATGTCCGTTTTTCGCGTTCTCACAGTCGTTGGAAAGATCTAGAGATGATCTACTGTACTAACACCATTTAGGGATGTTTAGGGAATGTTTTCAAAAAAAATGATCCCCTGATCAGTCGTGAAGATCTTCCCTTTGGCTAGGAGGAACGACCTGTATAAGAAACACAACAAGACCACCATATAGTATTAATAATATAGGTTAGTGGACTTCCTAGCAAGTGCTAGATCCAGGAAATAAGGTGCTTCCTAGAAGGTTGTCAATCCACTTTCAAATACAGTTTAATGCAAATATCATGAAGTAAGGAAATCTTGTTGTAGTTATATGATTTAGGTATCTCGTGCAAATACAATAAGCCAATCTAATCTAACAGGAAAGGTTATGATTAAATCTGGAGGTTTGGTAGCTTATTCTATGTTTTTACAGGTCTGACAGGGGTCTAGGATTGATCGGGTGAGGTATGGGTTAGTTTTGGTTGATCGAGAGAATTTCTGGTCAAATGGATGAAATGACACAAAGACCGATATCAGTCAGGTGACCGATGTCAGTATAGAGGTGAAATAAACGATGGTTAGGGAACTGACGTCAGTAGGGGTAATTGACAATAATTTGATAAAAATGGTTTTTGGGCTTCTTTGTGATTACACAGAGAGTGAGAAGGGTGTGGTTAGGTTCATAATATTATGAAGAAGACTCAGGGATACAGAGGGAAGTCATGGAAGGAAAAAAGGATATAAGTGGTTGGGTTAGTAGATTGGTGAGGATATGGAGATAAAGGAATACAAACAGAAATAAAGTATAATGAAAAAGGTAAGGAATTTATAATTTAAGTAAGCACACTATGATTAAAATCACGAATACTTACTTGTCTTTAAACATCCATATGTGAAGGTGGATGGTAGTTGATCCATGAAGAGATACTAGAGGCAGTGTCGCAACAGTACTCTTGTAGTGTTATCGTGAGTATTCCAATGCTCTCGAAGGAGAACTGGATGCTTGCTTGGGCCTATGGTTGAGTATTTTGTTTCATCTGGATGTTGAGAGGGTTTAGATTTGTGCTTGAATGCAATAGTTCGCCCAAAATTGAAAATGACCAACGTGGGTAAAAGGTTGCAAAGTTGTATATAAAGTAACCAATGGCGGTTAGGTGACCGGCATCATTCGAGGGATAACAGGCGTCGGTTAAGGTGGGTAAGTCTAGGTTTACCAAAAATAGGTAGATTTCCCATATTTGGTGTTTTTTCCAAGTTAAGTCCATTTAGGGAAGTGGAGTTCTCATTAGAAAAGGTAGGAAGGTCATAGAAGAAGTCCAATTAGGTTTAAGAATAATTCTTAGTTAGTTAGGTCAAGTGGTGACTCATCACTGAGAGTGATGACTCAGTGCTAAGAGTGATGACTTGGTCAATGTGAGTTAAATGCCCTTGGAATGGATCCAAGGTGGGGTGTAATGATTAGGTAGAGGTGTGAGGATGAAATTAACTTAATTAAAATAATTAAATCAATTAATAATGTGAGGATGAATATATTATGGGATAAGGGGTCATGATTAGTTAAATGGTGTTACATTAATTAATTGAAGGGGACCAAGGGGAGTGTGACCCAAATTTGGTGTCTATATTTTCCCCTTTTTTGTCACGTAGCTTGTATTGGTAAGCGATGTTGAAAAAAATAGGAATTCGATGTCCTAGGTATGAGCGGAGATTTAGGTTTCCCCAAGTATGGATGAAAGTGATCCCCCTCAAACCAGGAACTGATGAGGTAGGAAACAGATTCGGTGAATGGTTTGATAAATAGGTTGTTAATAAAAACAAGGGTGGATGGGTTGTAGGTAAGGGTAATGGTCAGGTCAGGTAATAGGTAATGGAAATCAAATTCATGCACACGTATAGATTGTGATAAGGTACTAGGTTGAAGAGCTTACAAACTCTACTTCATCAAAGGTCGATAGGTTTATCCAAATGAGGTTGAAGTGGTTTAGGTATCCAAGGTATAGGATATGGTCCTGAAGTTAACTAGGAAAGGTGTAGGAATGGGTAATAGGTTTTGTTTCAGGGCACCAAAGGTTTGGTCGGGATAAACATCATGACACTCAGAAAGGTAAGGTCATTAGGCTAAACCACACGTTAGTAGCATCATTACAAGTTATAGTGAGGGGACAAAATTTAAATGTCCAAAAGAGGGTTCAGGTTTGGGTATGTAGGTCAGGGTCATAGGTAAGGCCGAGGTATAGGTAAATAACATGTCCCTAAGCTGTAATTAAGGAAATGTATAGGTAATGTAGGCTTGTGGGGGAGTTATTAATAGGTGTTGGGAAGGGTAATAGATTAAATAATAACATCTTTTTGGGTAAAACAAGCATTTTTGAGGCCATATGGTTAATTGATGTGACTGATGTCAGTTAGAGCTTAACTGATATCGGTTAACTAGGGCAAGACTTGACCGATGTCGGTCATGTCAATTTGGGGCTAAAAAAGGAAAAAACCACTTTTTACGGATTCATTTGTTGATTGTTAGTTATAGAAAATGACAAGCGAGAGGTGTGGAAGTGGAAAATGACAGTGCCAAGTCGTGAGTGGAGTCAGCAGTCTGCGAGGAGGTAATTGGCATCCAGTAGACGGGCCCATGAGATCAAGTGAATCCATTTGATTGGTTATGAGCGGAGGAGTGGATTTGTGGCCATGACGGAGCCCAGAGAGGGAGCAGGAGGACCACCGATGCAGAGACCTGAGGTACCATTGAGGAGACGACACCAAATAGAGGTAGGAATCAATCCTAAGGCTCTAGTTTATTGAAAAATATGGGTAAAAAATGAAATGAATTTTGGGGGGAAACAGTTTTATTTTAAAAAAATGGGTGAAAAGGGGTGAAATTGAGGTGGGGAAGGGGAAATAAGTTAAATAGGTTGGGAAATGAATGTAGGTTAAATTTGGGTGGGGTAAGATAGGTTTTTAGTGGAGTTTGGTCATTTTCATTGAAATGGGAAGAGTGGGGTTTTGATTTATCACCGAAACAAGGACCGACATTGGTCAAGGGTTGGCTGACATCGGTTGGTTTTAGCCGGCATTGGTCAATGTTGGGGTAACCAGCACAGGTCAAGATAACTGATTATGGTCTAGGTGACTAATTTTAGTCACTATAAAAAGTGACTAGCTGAAAAAGGGGCTAGACAGGAAAGTTAAATAGGTGAGGAAGGGGTAAGGTGAAGGCTAATGTAGGTGGAAGAGGGTTAGGCACAATTTGGCAGGAGTGTGATAGGTATGTAGGTGAAATGATCTAGGATATTGGGTAAGTATGATAATGGAGACAGTAGGTATTTAGGTGAATTAGGTAAACGGATATGTATTAGAAACCTATTGAGGGGTAGGTATGATTGATGTGTTTAGGTATCGTTTGGCACAAAAAGGACTAAGTATGAGGTTAATTTGAGGTTTGGGTAATAGGTAATTTGAGAGGGTCGTGACTTGATAGTGTTGGTTTGGATGATGCAGGTGAGAGATCAGTTGACTATGAGAGACAGAGAACCACCTCTATTGGTACAGATGTGGCCTAGCATGACAGTTGAGGAGTGGGAGCACATAGCAGATGTGGGACTTAGTTCGATCAGGTGCTATAGGCATATAGGCTGAGATCCTAGCTTGATGGTCACTCTCATCGATAGATGGGACTCCATGACCAATACCTTTCATTTACCGACTAATGAGATGACCATCACATTAGAGGACATGTATATGATCTTGTGGCTTCCTATTGTTGGGGAGCCAGTGTATTCAATTTTGATTGAGGCATCGGTGGAGCCGATAGTGGTGGTATTTGGTGAGGTGATGGGCATGTTGAGTTATCACAGTGTGAGTCTGAGTTATGGGGATATGTATGCGGCATATCCATAGGAGACTAGGCTATCTGTTCTTATGATGGTGGCAGTAGGTTGTTTTGCTCTCCTAGATTCCAAGGGTGGGAGATTTCCACGAGCACTGATGGGGGTGCTACAGGACATGATCGAGGATCGAGTCTTCTTTGTGTGGGCACAAAATTTTCTAGTCCAGTTATATATGGAGCTATGGGCCTATGGTAGGTTGAGGAGGTTTGGTATGTGTTGTACATACTTGTTACACTACTGGGCGTATGTGCACATTATGTGTGTGCGTCTAGTTGGGTTACCACGACAAGATTGGTTTAGGAGTGGTTTGTACATAGTAGGTTTTAGGAGATGGGTACCAGTCAGGGCACAACCAAGGGTGGCTGGGGCCACATATGATGTTATATACTATAGGCAGCTATTGGAGGGTCTATCAGTGGTGGATACAGGCAATGGTTGGTGGCATAGCTACGAACGACATTGTCGAGGCCAGGGCAACGTGATTTAGTGATAGTCATAATGAAGAGGGATACATTGCAATAGTAGGTGGATACCCTACATGCACATATTATAGGATTACAGGGATAGCTAACAGGGGTACAAGCACATGTGACCACCTTGCAGACACAGGTGATGACCCTGTAGGCCCAGGTAGCATAGGCATAGGCTCCCGCATAGGGTGGAGATGGGGATGGAGGGAAGGTAGCCACCTTACAGGCATAGGTGGTAAGATTACAGGGCTAGTTGGCCACAAAAAAGGCACAAGTGATGGTCCTACATGCCCAAGTAGCTACATAGGTACCACCACAGGCATAGGGACATGGTCCAATAGTACATACACCTGCATCAGAATAGGGTACACTTTTCATTGAGTAAAGTTCACAGGGGGTAGTTAGGCCAATGGAACCACCTCAGATTATATCCATGGTGAAGTTCAAGGATTCCCTGAACAAGGCTTGCTATTATCAAGACCATCTAGCCAGCATAGGGATTGATGTGCCTTCATATGCCGAGTACCGATCCTAATAGGCAGTCAGTGAGCAGACTAGATCCAGCACTCACATTTTTGGTAGCACAGGGGGTCTTCAGCCTCAGAGACAAGGCCAGGGTGAGGCTACTAGTTCCTGGAGACCAAACCCTATAGAGGGCAAGGAGGAGGAGATGGAGGCTAGGCAGGGACCAGCAGAGGGTGGTGAGATGTTGGCAGGGTACATGACTGGTAAGGAGGAGGAGACATGTGAGACTGGAGAGGAGGGCATCAGGTGGGGAGATGATTGATATCCATATCTGATATTGTATTATCATTTTGATTTTTGATATATATACAAGCCTGCGTGCCAAATATGTGAGATTGTACATGAAATTTTTGAGACATTGATACTTATTTATATCTGTGTATATATTTATTGATTCATAGACACTCCCATTATATAGTCGATGATGTTTATGGGATGGATGGTGTACTTGCTTTAATTATCATTGTTATTGTGTTTTAGGAAAACTAGTTGAGTTAAGCATGATTGAGTCGAGGTCATGTAGGTATGATGGAGTCAGGTATAGGCATGGTGGAGTTAGGTATAAGCATGGTTGAGTCAAGGTTTTTGTGTTTGATTTAATTTCCAAGTTATTGGTATTATGGAAAATAAATGTTGATGTATATGTATGTTGTAGTTTAAATTTCCAAGTATTTGATATCATGAAAATATTAAATGAGTTAGGTAGAATATGGATATGGTTGTAAAATAGTAAATGTGATGAAATAATGTATGTTTGTTGTGATATATGAATTTCTAAGTTTTTGTATGAATGGAAACTAACTAGGGTAGAATGTGATCATGAAAGAGGGGAAATTGGTTAGGGGTAAAAGTGGTCGAGCTAACCTCCAAGGGCCCCATGCCCTCGGAGTGTTGCCTACATTTCCCTGACGAAAAAGGGGCCTTAGGCCGATGTACTCCTCCCATAAACTAGGGAAGAATAGGATGAGGATAGATGAATGGGTTGGTAGATTTTAGGAATGATTGAGTCTAGGTCATTTTAGGCATGGTTGAGTTTAAGTAATTTTGGCATGGTTGAGTTTAGGTCATTTCGGTGTAATTGAGTTTAGGTTGAATAGGCATGGTTGTCATCTAGGTTCAATAGGTGTGGGTGATTTTGGTGGAAGAGGAATTCCCAGAATGTAGGTTTTGAAGGTCTGGTCCTATGAAGGAGGATCAATAAGTAAGAAAAGAGGTGAATGGTAAGAGGAGACAAAAATCCACCTAATTGGTAAGAAACATTACGAGTTTATCATACCAAAGATTGGCTTATGAACATAAAACCCTAAAGGTGTTGAATGATTGACTGTTCGAAAGGTGAATAAATTCACAGAATTATGAAATGTCACATCTGCGGCACATCGCTTGAGTAAGTAGAATATTAGAAAGGAAAGGCGGTGATGTGAAAGAGGTTATGTAGTGTAACTTGGTTTTGAGACAACATGCCTCTTCTGCAAGATACCTAAGATCAAAATAGGCAAGTCTGTGACAATTTTTTTTATCTTTTTCTTTTTGCTTTTGCTTTATAGACTGATCGATGTGGGAAGTATATGTGGGATGAATAGAATATCTCTTTGAGTTCTTCGTGAAGTTGATCGATGTAGGAAGCTTCAGAATATTTTTATTTTACTTTTGCAGGAGTAGTCTTATTTTTGTGATAGACTATGTACAATATGGCTAGCTTTGTATAGCTGTCCTTCGGGGGACCAGTGTATTTATAATAGTAAGATAGAAAGTTAGATGTAATTTTTGAGGGAGCCATCTATTTACTAGAAGTTTGACTCAAGGAGTTTGAATTTTAAAATCTCGTATATCACTTTTAAATTATTATTATTTATTTATTTTTTTGGACTTTTTGGTCATGGACAAGACTATAGAGAAGTATAGGCTTCTTTTATGAAGACAAAACCATAACACACATGAGTTAGCTATGAAAGAGAGGTTTTAAGTGACAAATGACCATGGGATTCCATCTTGAAAAGGATGAAAATTATCCATGAGAATCATGCCATGAGTAGAGCCGTGGTACTCATATTGAAGATAAGGTTGAAAGGTGATGGGTAATCACATGATTCTTGTTTAGTCGTTGATCCTTAAAATAGGTAAGTGGAAGGTGGATGTTTCTCAAGGGATAAGCATTTAATAGATAGAAGATGATATAGGACTTGATTCAACAATAGAATGGTCGAAGATGTAAGGCATTGAGGGGCTCAGGTTCGGGTTTACCTTCGAGTGAAGATAAATGATAAGCACCTGATCCATAGGCATGAGTAATAATATAGGGTCCAAGCCAATTAGGGGCGAACTTGCCCCGTTTACTTTTCTTTGCTTTTGTTACATGTTAATTTTCCTTCAGGACGAGGTCGTTGACCTGGAAGGTTCATTCTTGGACACATTTATTGTAGGTATGTTTGATACATTTTTGGTAGATTTGGAGGTGATCGAGAGCATTTAGACGGCATTCATCTAATAACTCAAGTTGTGCCAAATGATCTTGGAAAAAATCATCATCATTGAGCATATCTTTGAGTGAGATACAAAGAGATGGAATTTGGACTTCAAGAGGCAAGACAACCTCTGTACTGTAGACCAAAGAGAAAGGTGTGGCAGCAGTTGAGGTGTGAATACTAGTATGATAAGCCCATAAGGCAAAAGGAATGTGCGTGTGCCAATCCTTACCAATATCGTCAACCACTTTCATAAGAATTTTATTTAGAGTTTTGTTAGTTGATTCAGCTTGGCCATTTGTTTGAGGATAATAAGGTGAAGAAAAACTAAGTTGAATGTCGAAGGCATCACAGAGTTTCCACAGGGTTTTGTTTTTGAATTGTTTTCCATTATCAGTGATGAGGTAGTGAGGAACACCAAAGTGACAAATGATGTGATGATTGATGAATTCACATATTTTCTCAATTTTGTAGAAATAAGAGGTATGGATTCCACCCATTTAGTGTAATATTCGGTAGTGGTAATAATCCATTGATGACATTGGGAAGAATGAGGGTTGATCTCTCCGACAAGATCCAAACCCCATTGAGAGAAAGGCCAAAGGTCTCGTGTGACCTGTAAGGCATGACTAGGGGTGTGATGAAGATTAACATGTTGTTGACACTTCACACAATGCTTGACATAGTCAAAAAAATCAAGGTTTAGGGTTGGCCAGTAATAGCCCAGGCGAAGGATACGCTTATCGAAAGCTAAGCCATGGAAGTGACCCTTACAAATATCGTCGTGAACTTCCTTGATGGTGTATGGAATTTCAAAAATCGTAAGGCATCACAAGAGGATAGTAAAAAAATTGCGTTTATAGAGAAGACCACCCATGATGACATAGCGAGAGACACTTTTGAGAAAGACTCATTGTCCATTGCGAGTAAGATCTGGAGGCAGAATTGAAAGGGAAAGATAGTCAACAAACTACTTATACCAAAGGTCACGTGGGTCAGTTTCAATGTTTCCTACAAGGTTGATGTCTCAGATTAGATAAGAAGGTGATTGCAACCTTTGTACTGTGATAAATATTTTTGAGTCAGAGGGCGAGGCAGGGATTTGAGAAGCAAGACAGTCATGGTGTCTACAAATTTATTAGTGGAACGCGGGGTGGTTTGAAGTTCATAATGGTCAAAGGTAGTCAAAAGCATGTTAACATGATGCTTATACTTTTGAAGTATCTCATTACGACACTGGTATATACCATTAACTTGGTTCACAACCAGTTGAGAGTCACCAAAGATATTAATTGATTTAACATCTAAGGCTATGGTAGGTTTGAAGACCTAACATGAGTGCTTCATATTCGGTGATATTGTTAGTACAATCAAAATCTAGTTTGAAAGATAATGGCATAGGCTCACCATCAAGAGGAATGAGGATAACTCCTTCACCACCCCCACACTGACATTTGGAACCATCGAAGAATAAGGTCATCTAGTAAATGGTATCATCCAGGGAGAGGGTAGCAATGGATTCATCAGGGAAATCGAAGTTAGAAGATTGGTTTCCAGAGAGAGGTGTGTCTGCGAGTTGGTCGACAATTATTTGTCCTTTGATAGATTTTTGATGGATGAATTCGAGATCTAGGTCTGCAAGAAGCATGAGCCAATGTGCAACACATTGATGTTGGTAGGGCTTAACATACATGTAATGTAAGGGGTCAGTATTGGTGACAACAAAGGTTTTGTGGTTGAGTAGGTAATGGCGAAGTTTAGTGGTGACAAAAACTAAGGCTAAGAAGATTTTATCAGCATGAGTATATCTAGTTTCATAGTCTAAAAGTGTACAACTTATATAATAAACCATTTTCTCCCTATGTTGCTCATCACGATGAGTGAGCATGACACCCAAGGAATGATCAGTAGCAGAAATGTAAAGGTAAAATGGTTGGTCATCCTTAGGGGGAATGAGCACAGGTGGTTGGAGGAGGTATTGTTTTAAGGCATCGAAGGATTTGTGGCATTCATCATCCCATTTGAAGGAGACATTATTTTTGAGGAGATGATGAAATGGATGGCAGCGGTCAGAAAGCTAAGAAATAAAGCAACGAATAGATTGTAAATTTCCTTGCAAACTATGAAGTTGGCGAAGGTTAGTAGGTGGAGGCATTTTGAGAATAGCCTTGATTTTAGTGGGATCAACTTTAATGCCACACAAAGAAATAATAAAACCAAGGAGATTGCTAAAGAGAACAACAAAGACACACTTTTTTAGGTTGAAGGTGAACATAGTATTTGACGAGACAGTCAAAGACAACTTTAAGGACAGTAAGGTGCTCGGCCTGATGTTTAGATTTGGCAAGAATATCATCAATGTAATATTCCAATATGCTATGCATGATGTCATGAAAAATATAAGTCATAGCCCGTTGATATGTAGCACCAACATTTTTAAGGCCAAAGGGCATGACACACAACAAAAGGTCCCCCAAGGAGTGATGAAGGTGGTTTTGTGTTGATCTTCCGGGGTGAGTAATATTTGGTTATAACCCGAGAAACCATCCATGAGTGATAGCATCTCATGGCTGGTGGTGAGATCAACTAGTTGGTCAATACTAGGTAGAGGAAAGTCATGTTTGGGGTAAGCTAAATTAAGGTCACGGAAATCCATGTGCAAATGTGGAGTCCCCTATCACTTTTGTGACAGGAACTATGTTAGATATCCATTGGGTATAATCAATGGGTAGAATGAAGGAAACTGAAAGGAGGTGTTGGAGTTCTTCTTTGACAAGAAGGGAAATGTGAGGATGCATTTTTTTCAGCTTTTATTTCATGGGTTTGGCATCAGGAATGGTTACGATATTGTGGACCACAATGTTTGGGTCAATACCAAACATATCAGCATAGGACCAAGTAAAAGCATTTCTATGATCCCATAGGAAATAAGTGAAAGCTTCATGTTCAGCAACATCTAAAGACTGGCCTATTTTTAGAATGTGCGGGTCATCCTAAGTGTGAATATTGATCTCAATGGTCGATTCATTCAACATGGTTTGCATCTCAGAAGGTAACGACCGATGAATATAAGAATCTTATGCACCAAGGTAGGTGAGAATAGACTCATCGTCCTAACATTGAACAACGTTAATAGAAGGTGTATCATCATCGATCATGTTCGGATATAGGAAGGGAAGAGAAGAGGGAGCCTTGTCATCATGCTGATAAGTCAGAGGTCCCAGGGAAATAGTGTTTACAAAGAAAAAAAGTTAGGAGGAATGGATTCTTAGGTCCATAGACTCTGTAGGTGAAGGTGGTGAAGTTGGTGAATGGGGTGGGGAATGTTTATCATCCTCAATGAGTTTGACTCGGGCCTTCCTAGAAGGTGGTTCAAAAAATCCAATACCACTGCGGTCTTTATGCTTACAAGTGGTGTAAGGAATGACAGTATGGTGGCCTTGTTCATAGAAACCAAATCCAAATCCCTTCTAAGCACAATGATGGAGGAAGGTGTGGGTGAAGCGGAAGTTGGTGAGAGATTAAAGGTTGGAGGAAAATGGTCGAGTTTGGGAAGGTGGCTCATGCGAAGTAGGTAGAAGCATCAAGTCCCCCATACGTTAAGTTGGTGTGAAGGTGGGGAGGACCGTAGGGGAAAACCTCACCTATGTGGTGATCATAGTGGGGATTTTGGTGAAGTTTACCATACTCTTAAGGAGTAAGGAATGTGTCAATGTTATAAAGGTGGTACTCCCCCAAAGTGAGGCATTGAAAAACACCTTGTAAGGGATCAGTAGTTGATATGTGGGTAGCGGGAATGGATGAATCATTGGTCAATTGGGAAGAAGAATCATTAGTTGTTTGAGAAGTAGATGGGTTGGCTGATGGGTTAGCTAAAGAAGCTGCGGAAGTAGTGGGAATAGAGGAGTTAGTTGTGGAAGATGTATCGACAGAATTGGTGGATGAGGTAGTGGATGAAGAAGAAGTGGTAGTGGTGGTAGATGCCTTAACTGGTATAAGGACATCATTGGGTCAATACAACATGTTACAGGTCTTGAATGGTGAAGGGTTGGCTAGAATGGTATAGTTGTGTCCTTCATGTTTGAATTTTAAACAGCGGTGTAAGGTTGAAGGAACACAACCCATGGCACGAATCTAAGGTCAGCCAAGTAGCATGTTGTACTGGAATTCCCCCTCTAAGACAGGATAATTCAGGAATGGCACGAGGGCCTACACGAATGTGGAGAATGATGGTGCCAAGGGTGGAAGTCATGGCATCATTGAATGAATGCAACATAACTGGGTTATTATGCATGCAATTGGAAGGGATGCACATTTGGTTGTACGCATGGGAAGAAATGATGTTAATATTGGCACCATCATTGATCATAATGCGTCAAACATGTATATTATCAATGTAGATGAAAATAAATAGGGTGACATCAGGATCATCTGATTGGAGAGGTAAAATCTCATCATCAGAGAAACTAAGAGCGGCTACTTGATGAGTGGTAGTGGGAGCAGAGGAAGGGGGTGAAGTGGTGAGAGAGGCCACATGGTGAGGAGTGATAATGGATGCAACAGGAGTAGGGTCATTAGGTAGAACCTTAATAGATTGTAGAACCTCAATGAGGGCCTGTCAATGAGACTTAGAGGTTTGGAAAAGGTCGTACAAAGACATTTTGAGAGGAGACTGGTGTAACTGTTTAAGCATTGTATGATGGGAAACCCCATCAGAAATAGGGTATGTGGGTCCACAGATGGTGATTTTTGGTGTAGGTGTAGATGGAATATTGGGTAAAATAGTAGCGGATGAGCTGGTTGTTTTCTCCTTTCCTTTTTCCTTCTGGGCTCGAGTGGCAATTTGAACCATATTAATCTGTGGTAAAGGATAAAGTGAGTTGTGATAGGTGTAGCGATAGGATGGGAAAAAATATGGTGAGGGCATATACTGGTTTTGTGAAAACAATGCAGCACATTGGCATTTTGGCGGAGGTTTGGCTAGCTCTCTTATGCGGACCATATTGATCTCAAATGTTGGAGGAGGATAAAAGGGTTATGGAGGGGGAGATGAAGGTCACTGAATAGGTACGGGATGAGGATGTGTGGTGATAGGTGAAGTGGAAGAGGGTCCTCATCTAAAATATCATCATTGTAAAAGCTTTCTTCGAGAGGACATAGTTGGAGAAGAATAGTCTTAAGAGCCTTACAACTTTCCACATCATGCCCTGACACACGATGGTAAGCAAAATTTTGGTATCGTCAAACCCTTCTGGTTTAGGTTTGAGTGGGTCATAAGGTCTAAGTGGTGGCAATGTGATGACAGAGGTTTCCAAAAGGTTAGCTAAGATGTTGGCGTAAGACCCTACCAATGGATCACAATGTGAAGTAAGTGTGGTTCTGGATGGAAGTGTGGGTGACTTTGGTGAGAGAGGCAGCCACCAAAGGTGGAATCAGAGGTTGAGTAAGTTTGACCACCTGTTTGGTAGATAGTACGAGTTTTAGGTTTTGATTACACCTTCTTGGGTAAAGGTGTAGCAAGAACTAGTTATTGAAGGTGGTGTAGGTTTAACTACCTCTTTAGAGGGTAGTGGGTTCTTGGGCTTTGGTTGCACCTTCTTGGGTAAAGGTGAAGAAGAAGTGTGTGATGTAGAAGGGAAGGACAGATGGCGAAGGGGCTGGGTTAGCCAAGGTGATAATGGAGGTGTGGTGAAGGTTGTAGTAAGAGGAAATGTGGAAGGTACTGGTTGAAGAGAAGGGAATGGCATAGGTAATGATGAGGATACTGGAAGTGGTGTAGGTATAGGAGGTAGAAAGGATGTAGGTGACGGTGAAGGCATAAGATGTGTAGGTAATTTGGGTGCAACAGAGGATCATGATGAGGTACGTTGTTGTGCTTTTGGTTTACTCTGGGTAGGAGGTTTCTTGGCCAAGGTTGATGGGTGACGACCTAGGATAGATGGAAGTGGTGAAGGTGACAGATGGGTAGTGGGTGAAGCCGATGTATGTGGCCTAAGAGGTTGGGTCTTCCTCTTAGGTGGGGGAATAGTCTTTGCGATATCTTGTGAGGATGTGGCTAAATCTAGTTTGATAGGAGGATGGACTAGGCTTGATGTTAGTATGACTCCCAATGTGGCAATGGGTCTAGACACGGAGGAAGATATAGGTGCAGGTAAGGTTTTAGGCATAGGAAAAAATTCATTTAGTGGTAAAGGTTAAGGTGTGGGAGAGGGTGATGAAGAAGGGGGTTGCTACAACTGGCATGGGCATGGTGTGTTTGGTTGCCTGAAACACCTTTGGATAGATCCTGGAAGTATCGGCATACAACATTTGCATTTGAGTTGAGACATGCAATCGAAGGCATCCCCAAAGCATGGAATTGTCAACATAATCCAAGCGGTTAGCCATACTTGAAAAGGGCATTGTTGTAGGGGGATGATGTTGATTTTGTAGTAATCCCTATGAAGAATGTCTGTGAGGCAGGGAAATGGTTGGCTTCATACTCTGTGGGTAAAAGGGATGAGAGAAAAACAACAGGATCTTTGAAAGCCAATGGAGAACTGTCACTAATAGGAAGGGACGATTCTAATGGATCTCCTATGGGTAAGGGAGGTGACAAGTTGGACGAGGTAAGTTCATCTTTTGACAAAGAAGAAGTTAAGCATGACTCTCCCATGGGTAGAAGAGTAAGTACTGCGTGTTGTTCGCCAGGTTGAGAGGTGAGTGGGGAAGCTACATCCGATGATATGGTGGAATCCTCCATGGGTGAAGGAGGAGATAAGGGAGACTCCTCTGTGGGTAAAGGATCAGATGAAATAAGTCTCTCTGTGGATGAAGGAGCTCATGCAAGAATCTCCTTGATAGATGGAGTAGGAGGAAATTGAGTAGGAAGATCTAGTATGATGTCGAAAATAACATGAACCTCATGAACGTTACTATCATTGGTCAAGGTTTCACCGGTTTGGTTAGATGGTGGGGTGTGATTTGGGAATGGATTTTTGAAGATGTGAAGGTTCTAATTAGTCGGTGCATTAGGATTATCCAAGATGAGATCTCCATTATCTAACATTTCTTGGAAGATATTTTTGAAAGTTATATAATTATAGTCGCTATGACCTCTAATGTGATGATAGTTGTAGTAATCATTTTCTTTGTACCATGTAAACATAGGACAAGAGGGGTCAAAACCAGTATGTGGTTTGATGGGTGGAAGAGTGAATGCTCCAGATTTTAGAAGTTTTTCTAAAACTGAAGAGTAGGGTTCTCCTATGGGAGTATATTTTCATTGCTCCCGCTTGAACTGGAAATCCTGAATAGGAGAAAGATTGGAAGAAGGATTTGATTGGTTAGATGGGTGAGATGGGCCGGCTTTCAAAACTACTACATTGGCAAAATAAAATAAAATTAGAGTAATCATTTTGTAGTTTGGAAGAAGAAGAGGTGTCATTTAATTTGAACAAAGCATTTTTGTTACGTAAGTGTATCTTCTTCTCTTCAATGGCACGAATTTCAAGTTTTTGGGCCATGGTGAATGCCTCGTCAAACGTGTAGAGAGTTTGAACTTGGAGAGTTGGAAAGATGTGTCTAGCACAAGCTCTAGTGAATAACTCTATTAACTCAGTTTGAGGTAGTTAGAATGTGAGCTGGTTGATCAGGCTCCACCAATGAGTGACAAAATTTGTGATAGATTCATCTTCGTATTGGTGTGTCGCGTACAAGTCGGTCATGGTGACCTTCTTGAGAATGTTGATAGAAAAGTGGTCTAGGAAGGCTTGAGCTACTTGGTTGAATGAGAAAATGGAGTGCCTAGGTAGAGCACTATACCAATCTAAAGCCGGTCTAGTCAAGGACATTGGGAATGTTTGCAAGAGAAAAGCATCATCATGAGCGATCAGATAACACACATGTTTAAAAGACCACAAGTACTATTGCAGGTCTTCTTTGCTATTAAATCGGTTGAATTTAGGCATTTCCCAATGGATAGGGTATGGACGAATCGGAATGGATGGGTGAATGGGCTCATTACAAATCTCATCATAAGTTAGAGCATTACGCGAGCTAGAGACAGAGGCTTCTAATGTTTGCATCTTTTCCATCATCATTTTGATAAGATCATTGGTAAGTTGTGATGACTGGGCACCCCCTACAGTATAAGGGGGTAGATGAGGAGGGTATGACGTGGGCAGCATCCCAGTATGTGGTGGTGCAAGTATGAAAATTGTGAGGAAGGAATGTAGGTCGGAATAGATGTAGATGGTAAGTATCCTGAATAAGTGATAGATGAAATAGGGGGTTGTTGGTGATAAGTGTAGGTAGGTGGAGTGGACATAAAGACTCTCGTAGCAATCAAAGGAAGAGACTGTAGGATGGAAAGGACAATGTTTTGGAAGGGAGTATGGGTTGCTGACACCTTTGGTGGTTGAGTTGTAATAGGTATATGAGAGGTGGCGGGTGTGTATAGACCTACACTCAAGGAAATTGATAAAGGGATGGTTGGCATCGTAGGAGCGGCAGACGTAAAATGTGTGATAGATTTCATAGGTGCAGCCGATATCGATGATGTAGGGTCAAGCTAGGAAATCACATGTGGTAAGGTGAAATAGGGTAAGGCTAAAGTAGTAGTAGTTGATGTAAAAGTGGGTGCGAGGGTAGGATGAATGGACACAGACATGCCGTATACAAACTACTCTGACGAATCACAGGTAGATGAATGAGTGAGATAGTACTACAGAGCAACGGGGTTGTGATCGATGAGTCATGCAAACTTCTCATCACTACTAGGTATGGCAAGAGCTTGATTGGGGTACATGGGTGATGAGATTGAAGGGGGCGATGGGCTAGGTAGGAGTTTTTGGCAACTAGCATGAAACATGAGAGCATTAGCTTGTTTATGAGTCAAAACCATGTGACTGATGATAAAAAAGTATTTTGAGCTTCAATAATGATGTAAAAACACATAAGTAATGGGGAAAAATTAGTCTAAAATGAGTGATTATATCGATGTTCTGATTGGAAAATCAAAACAAAGAGATCGACATTAGTTGGGGTAACTGATTCCGGTATGAGGGTAACTGTCGTCGGTCAGCGTAAATCAATGTCTGTTACTATGAAAAAATAAGAGACTCAAATATTTGGGAATGAAAGGTGAAAATGGGTCAACCTGGGTCATGAAAATGATATCAGAGACTCAAGAGTGGGATAAAATGGTGGAACAAGCCACGAAAAAGAACCAAAAGGTGGAGAATACTATTCTGGAAAAAAGAATCAAAAAATCATATAAACCACCATCGGTCAGTTAACCGATGTTGGTAAGATGATACAACTGATGTCGGTCTCTGGACTAATATTGGTTGCTGTGAGATCTGGGAAGAGAAGAAAAATGAAGTTTTGGTTATTTAGATCAAATAAAAGGGCCAACCCAAAGACTGAGTATGGCTATGAGGAGTCATAATAGACCCAGAATAAAACCGGAATACACCAGTCATGATGTGGGGCATAAAAGGATAAGAAAGAATGAAGAAATACAACTCACACCTCAAAATGTAAGCAGACAAAAAGCTAACAAACAAAAAATCCTAAGCTGTAGATTTTATGTTGTGTTATGCCATTTAACAACTTAAGTGGGATAAGGTTTTGGTTAACAAAGGTGTATAAACTTTGTTTAGTTTCAGTAAGTTTTGGCATGGGAGATCCTTCTTTGAGATGATGATTGGACAGAGAAACTAGATGAAGCCCACTATAAATCCTCTGATCGTGTGATCCTTAACAACTTCTTCTGGGAAAGGTGTTGTTTAAGAAGTGTGTAGTTTGTTTTTAGTGATTTGGTATAGAGAGTGCGCAAAATTTGAGCTACGGTTCAATTTTTCAACCCTCAGATGGGCATGACTTCCAACATATAGGTTTCCCACAATTTAGATTAGCTATAATGCAATAAACTCAACAATGCAAGTGCACAAGTTTTAAAACCCAAATCCACAAATTATATTTGATGAGAACAAATTATGAAGAGGTTAAGGGTATGAATTTCACTAAATGCAATATAAGAAAAGAAAGAAGAATTCTTTTTAATCCTGAAAAACAAGTGTCACTGAGATAATCAGAAGAAAATAATATTTCTAAAGAAGAAGCTTAATGTGAACTTGTTTCAAATGAAAATAGACACACAAGATTTTCCCTAGGAATGAACAATGCAAAGAACCCCTAAAGGGTCCCATCGAGCATGCCAAGATGTTTCACCTAATTTGTTACTAGTTAAAATTGAATAGGAAATAGGTTAGGAGGAATACCTGTGATATGTAGGTCGAAGGTTGAATGCACGCATTACTGACTTTTTGATCCAAGCTGATCATGAAGAGCTTCCCTTTGGCTAGGAGGAACGACCTGTATAAGAAACACAACAAGACCACCAAATAGTATTAATAATATAGGTTAGTGGACTACCTAGAGTGCTAGATCTGGGAAGCGAGGTGCTTCCTAGAAGGCTTCAATCCACTTTCAAATACAATTTAATGCAAATATCATGAAGTAAGGAAATCCTACTGTAGTTATACAATTTAGGTATCTCGTGCAAATACAATAAGAAAATTTAATCTAACACGTAAGGGTATGATTAAATCTAGAGGTTTGGTAGGTTATTCTACGTTTTTACAGGTCTGACATAGGGTCTGGGATTGATTGGGTAAGGTCTGGGTTAGTTTGGGTTGATCGAGAGGCTTGCTAGTCAAAAGGAATGAAATGACACAGAGACTAATATCATTTAGGTGACCAATGTCAGTATAGAGGTGAAATAAACAATGGTTAGGTAACTAGCGTCAGATAGGGGAAATTGACAATAATTTGATAAAAATGGTTTTTGGGCTTCTCTGTGATTGCACAGAGAGTAAGAAGGGTGTGGTTAGGTTCATGATATTACTGAGAAGACTCAGGGATATAGAGGGGGAATCCATGGAAGGAAAAAATTCTATAGGTGGTTGGATTGGTAGATTGGTGAGGAGGTGGAGATAAAAGAATACAAGAAGAAATAAAGTATAATGAAAGAGGTAAGGAATCTATACTTTAAGCAAGCACAATATGATTGAAATCACGAATACTTACTTGTCTTTACAGATCTAGTAGGTGAAGGTGGATGGTAGTTGATCCGTGAAGAGATTCTAGATTCAATGTCACAGCAGTACTCCCGTAGTGTTCCTGTGAGTATTCCAATACTCTGGAAGGAGAACCAGATGTTTGTGTGGGCTTGTGGTTGAGTATTTTGTGTCGTCTGGATGCTGAGAGGCTTTGGATTCATGACTTGAATGCAATAGTTCTCCCAAAACTGAAAATTACCAACCTAGGTAAAAGGTTTCAAAGTTGTATATAAAGTAACCAATGGTGGTTAGGTGACAACATCGGTCGAGGGATAACTGATGTCAATTAATGCGGGTAAGTCTAGGTTTACCAAAAATAGGCAAATCTTCCCAAATTTGGCATGTTTTCCAATTTGAGTCTATTTAGGGAAGTACAGTTCTCATTAGAAAAGGTAGGAAGGTCATAGAAGAATTCTAATTAGGTTTAGAAGAATTCTTAGTTAGTTAGGCCACGTGATGACTCAGTAGAGTGATGACTCAGTGCTGAGAGTGATGACTTGGTCATTATGAGTTAAATGCCCTTAGGAATGGGTCCAGGGTGAAGTGTAAGGATGAGGTGGAGATGTGAGGATGAAATTAACTTAATTAAAATAATTAAATTAATTAATAATGTGTGGATGAATATATTAGTAATAATTAGTAATGAGGCCATAGTGTGTTTAATTAATTGAAAGGGACCAAGGGGAGTGTGACCTAAATTTGGTGTCTATAGGATGAGAAAGTTCATGGAAGAGTTGCCAATTTATTCTAAACAGGGCAGTAACATTAATTTATAGTTTATTCTATAGATAGTTATGTTATATTAAGGTTAAATATATTTCAAAATACCTTTAATAGTAACTCATGTTTATAAACAGGGCAGTAATAGTGTCAATAAACCAAAAAAATGGCTTAATTACCTTAATTAGGGCCAAACTGGACTTGAATACAGAGGACATTTCAGTACCAGAGGAACTATTTCATGGCTATGAATGTCTATAATTCCAAGATTGATTGGAGTAGTTTGGCCATTCATCATCTTGGAGCAGGTTGGAGAGAATTCTTTCAAGCTTGAGTTTTTCCTAAATCCAGCACTTAAAAAGCATTCAAAAATGTCATTTGGTAGGACAACATCTTGTAATCCTGTGAATTAATGATCATTAATGATCAGACAATAGGAAAATCCATAGTCTTAGTTTTAAATCTTCTTCATATAGAGACAATTTGGTTATTTACACACTATGATAATGGTGGGTCATGTTTTGATTGTTTGTGAGCTATGTGACCAGATTAGTGATGCTGAAGAATACCTTCAATGCACTTTCTTGAGTCCTACACCTATAATGGTTGGGATTCTAAGTGAAGAATGGATGCAGAATGCTAGACTGAGAACGTATTCTCTCTCTCTCTCTCTCTGTTGAGATATATCTGTTGGATGAGCATGGGAGGACTAATGGAGAAAATGCTAGTCACCTTGAAATCCTCATTGGATCTCACTTGGTAATGAAACCATATGAAGTTAATCTGTTAATTAGTGGAAAATTAGAAGAAGTTCCACGCCCAGTTGAGGTGTGGATGCAATTAGTTTCTTATATCTCCATAATATAAATGTAGTTTCAAATACTCGTAAAAAAAAAGGGATTATTTAATTTAATTATTCTAGGCTGCATAACTCTAACCAAAGAACTGCTGCAAATGCATGGCTTGAATGATGTTCTGGAAGGATTTATATAATTTTTGGTGGCCAATTTGGTGTTGTGGGGTCATAAGACTATACATTAATTTATAGTTTATTCTATAGATAGTTATGTTATATTAAGGTTAAATTAGAAGTTCCACGCCCAGTTGAGGTGTGGATGCAATTAGTTTCTTATATCTCCATAATATAAATGTAGTTTCAAATACTCGTAAAAAAATAAGGGATTATTTAATTTAATTATTCTAGGCTGCATAACTCTAACTAAAGAACTGCCAAATGCATGGCTTGAATGATGTTCCGGAAGGATTAATATAATTTTTTGTGGCCAATTTGGTGTTGTGGGGTCATAAGACTATACATTAATTTATAGTTTATTCTATAGATAGTTATGTTATATTAAGGTTAAATATATTTCAAAATACCTTTAATAGTAACTCATGTTTATAAACAAGGCAGTAATAGTGTCAATAGACCAAAAAGATGGCTTAATTACCTTAATTAGGGCCAAACTGGACTTGAATTTGGGAATGGCTTGGGAGGATAGCGGGTGTGGTGAACTGGTTTGGATGGAGTGGAGGTGTGTCACAAGGCGTGTGTAAGAGTGGGGGAGTGGAGGGGGTGTTAGGGCGTGCGAAGGGCGAGACAGAGGACATTTTAGTACCAGAGACTACCTACAAACAAATGTGTAGGTAGAGAGTGTTACCCAAATTATGGAAGAAATGCTTTAGGCATAAGAAGCTGTCAAGCATACCCTGTAAGAAAAAAATGAGCCCTTTTTCTTGAATAAGTAATTTTCCATATGTATGAACTATTTCATGGCTATGAATGTCTATAATTCCAAGATTGATTGGAGTAGTTTGGCCATTCATCATCTTGGAGCAGGTTGGAGAGAATTCTTTCAAGCTTGAGTTTTTCCTAAATCTAGCACTTAAAAGCATTCAAAAATGTCATTTGGTAGGACAACATCTTGTAATCCTGTGAATTAATGATCATTAATGATCAGACAATAGGAAAATCCATAGTCTTAGTTTTAAATCTTCTTCATATAGAGACAATTTGGTTATTTACACACTATGATAATGGTGGGTCATGTTTTGCTTGTTTGTGAGCTATGTGACCAGATTAGTGATGCTGAAGAATACCTTCAATGCACTTTCTTGAGTCCTACACCTATAATGGTTGGGATTCTAAGTGAAGAATGGATGCAGAATGCTAGACTCAGAACGTATTCTCTCTCTCTCTCTCTCTCTGTTGAGATATATCTGCTGGATGAGCATGGGAGGACTAATGGAGCAAATGCCAGTCACCTTGAAATTCTCATTGGATCTCACTTGGTAATGAAACCATATGAAGTTAATCTGTTAATTAGTGGAAAATTAGAAGAAGTTCCACACCCAGTTGAGGTGTGGATGCAATTAGTTTCTTATATCTCCATAATATAAATGTAGTTTCAAATACTCGTAAAAAAATAAGGGATTATTTAATTTAATTATTCTAGGGTAGGTAAATTTTAAAATTTCATGTATGAAAAACAAAGGAAAAATATGGAGCTATAAGACAATGATAATTAATAGATGTATTATGTTTTCACGCTACTTCTTTGTCAATAAAATACTAGCTTTTCTTCTCAATTAATTTCTGATTCAGTGTATCTTGCTCCATAGAATTTACACTCATACTAATGGATGTGTATTTCTAAAGGTATACAAAAATCTTAGCAGCATGGAAGGAGGACCACAGGAGTAATGCCAAAGAAGCAGCGGTACTTATTGTCAAGACATTACAGAAACATCGTGCAAGGTCAATGTCAAGGTATATCCAGTCTCTGTAGCCTTCATAAATTTAAATATTCCCATTTTTTTCCTCATGGTGTTCTATTTTTCGAAGAACAAATGAATTACAGATCCTCTTGTTTTGTAGGGCCTCTTAGCATTTTATGGGCTACCAGACCCTGCTGCAATTGTTCAAGCTCCAGGAGAGTTTCCACAAAAAAGGCCAGAAGGAGTGAAATATGAGTTGCATACTCTTCCAGTGAGACATGAATAGAGTTTGTCCTGATGTTTCTCTTCCTTTGTGTTTACATATACTAACTTGGTGCCCAAACCAGGTAGCTCCCAAAGTTTTTGCACATGGTGATACCATCACTGTATATGTGGATAAAAAGAACCCCAAAGAATCTGCAGAGGTCCCAATCTCGGTACATAAAGCAACAATTCAATTATATTTTATAGTTGAAGCTATAACATATATTTCTAGTAAAATCCCATGAAATGTGTTACGAATGAAATCATGGGAATTTATTTCAATTCAAAGATTTAGGTGGATTTATGTATATTGGAGCAGGCAAATAATTGTCGGAGTCCTCTTCACCCCTCTTCTTCTCTCATTGTTTATCCCCCTTTAATTTAAGTCCTTAAAAAGATCCCTTTCGGCGTTATGATTGGAGGAATCAAGATTTTTCAACACCAACTAGATAAGTTTTTGAAAATTTTATTGCCAAATGATAGCGTCGTAATATTCAAAAAACAATATTTTTTTTTGTTCTAAATATTAAAAAAAATGAAAACTATATATTCCATATAATATAATCTCAATTTTATATGACAATTATATTCACTATTGTTTGTTGTTTTCAACTAAAATTACCACCAGAGTGAAACTTTGAAGCTTCTATCCAAGAGACCACTAGATTTGTGTAATAAAAAATTAGGAATTTGTTCCTAATTTAAGATATTGTGTAATAATGGTGATTCAAAACTAAGATAAACAATCATAATAGTCTTAAATTATACCATGCTTGTTTTTGTCAACACATTTTCCAATTAGAATATAATAAAGCAAAATATAGTTGTTGGGTTACAAGGGAACAAATGTATGTGAAAAAACTATGTGACAAAGTGTTCATAATGTGTACATAAGTAGATCATTATCTTCAAAATGCTCATAGAGTATATCGATATAAAACTCAATGCAAGATGTGGGAGGTAGGACATCTTTGGTTGTTGAAATTATCCCAAGGGCTATGAACCCGTCTCTTTGAAATGCACGATTGATCTAGTCTCCTAAATCTTATTTACATATATCTTAAGACTTGTTTTACGGGTTTGTATCTATACAATGTTTGTGGTGTGATGAGATATGGCTTCTCCTTGTCTTGAAATCCTATCCCTTGTGCTTAAAACATTAAAAAGGGGTTAGAAATGATTGGATTGAACTACCTCATTGGACATCCGCATATGTGATGAGGGATCTACTACATACCACTACTACAAAGAGGGATCAATCCCATGTAGTTCCCAAACTTATGAAGAGATGCACATGATATAGAAAAATAAATAAAAATGGATCCTTTGATCTAGTTCTCACACTTGGAAATATGCATTTGTAATTCAAATTTTACTCATGGTTGGTCTCGAGCAATAATATAGATGACTTCGGATTTCAGTAGCTTATTTATATGAGGGGTTCTTTAAGGTATACAATAATTCATAGGTTTATCTTAACCTTCTTAGCATGAGAGAGTAGAGAATTCCTAGATGCCCCCAATAGTTTAGGGTGTGTTTATATTTATAAATTACTGTTGCAGTGCCCCCCTCCCATTCGTAGAAAATTCCTTTCGTTAGCCTTCACAAATTTCTTGGAATTTTGAATTGTGTTCATGTGTTTTGTGAATTCCTGAGTGTCGTGGAGGTAAGGATACAACTCTTTCAATTTTTGATTCAAAGTATTTAAAATATTTGACCCTATGTCTCAGAATGGTCGTTAAATCTTGGACTTGATGCGGTTGTCATTGTTTAACCACTTTTGTTGTTATCGTTAAATGTTCCCTGAAATCATTTAAATGCTCTGTGGATGAGGAGCCTTCCATTATTTGCGTTGTTGATTTCGTCTCGGCGGGTGGACTGGCAATTGTTCAACGTCCCTTTTTCGCGATTGTGTGATAGAAGCAATTTAATAAATTTCAATGTGCAAGATTATAAAACGATGTAAACCTTTTTGGAGAATAAAATGATATTTCCAAAAGAAAAAATAAATAAATATAGTTTAGAATATTCAAGACTCCCTAAAATAATTGGGGCTTGGCCAACCTCTTCCAATAGTAAAAATAATAAAAATTTAGGGGTTCCTTTGTGGTTTGTGCGTTAGAGGATTTTGGATTTTTTTTGTGATTTAAGGAATTTTTAGTCAAGGAATCTTATGTAAATCCATTGGCAGCATTTTGGTGAGCTCTCAAATGGTAGTGAAGGAAAATTATTGTTACGTTTTACACAACTGGATTTAGTTGGAAAGGATTTTGAATTTCCTTACATAGTTGGCATGTATAAACTACCTCCACAACTTAACTTTTCATCCTCTTTTAGCCTGTGTGTGGAGTCGAAGCAAGTATGAACATGCCTAAAAAAATTGGTTATCATGAAATGGTGATGATTGCATGATATTCAAAAATCGGTGTGCTTGATGGTGCCTTAGGATTTTCAAAGAAATGCCTCGACCTGATATCATCTCACGGAGTGTCATGGTTGCAGGTTCTACACAAAACCATTTTGTTGAAATGGCTCATAAACTTTTAAACAAATGCAATTGGTGGGTGTAAAGTTATATTTCTCTAACTTTTCCTACATCCTCCCTGCCTTTGGAAAATGGGACCAAACTTCCATCAAAACATACGAGACAAAAAATTGTCAGAAGTTGTTGCAGCTCCCCTGGTAAGTGATTTTGCAAAGTGTGATAGCATAGACAGGGCATGTGAAATGTGAGGTGGAATTACCACGGTGGTAGGAATTTCTTTACACAAAATGGATTTGTGTAAAAATCCATGGGAAACTATAACAAAATGCAATTAGCTGGTGTAAATTCTGACCTCCACCCTCTTAACCTTTGCTAGCATGTGCCTCGCATGTGCCAAGTAAAGCTTCGCCTAGGTTCTACATAAGATGCCAAACACAAAAGGACAAAGGATATTTGTCAGATGATGTTGTTGCTAGTGTGCTGACAAACATGCATGAAGTTTGGGGAAGCATGCATAGGGCAGAAAAATTGTTTGAGAAAATATCTTGAAAGAAATGTGGGCTCGTTGACCACAATGAGTGTTTGTTGCACATAAAAAAATGGGGTTGCTTTCTTGTTTTAATCCATTTCTTTAGACCTGTTTTGGAAGCAGTATGGGAGCTTTGGGACAGGGTATGGAAACCCGTCAAGTGTTATTTTTAAGTGGATTTTTTGTCAGAAATTTTAGCGCAATGCGAATACCTTTTTGGCACGTATGCAAATGTGGAAGCATGATCTTGGCACACAATTTTTTTGATAGAATACCTGGGAGAAGTGTGGGTCATTGGGACCGCCTTTGATGATCTGATTGCATTGGTCATTGGTTGGCCACTCCATGTGGAATTTATGAGCTTGATGAATTGGTTTGGGATAGATGCCATCTCCATTAACGCGCTCGATTGCAATTGAAATGCTGCACTCCACCAACCCAGTTGTGAGCTCGATTATTGCTCACCTTCCAGCCAGTTTTCAACCCGACCATGACTTGCCAGTTTGAATAATCAGGCATGGTCATCTTACTCTCTATCCTTACATGATTTGAATGATTCTATTTTTATTATTTTAATGTAATAGAAAATAATGTTAAAGAGGAATAATTTATCAGTGAATTAAATGAGACATAGTAGCTTATGACACTTTTACCTCTATTTTGTACACGACTAGAAAAGTAACATGGAATGTTAACTCTTCTCTCAATCTACCTCATGAGATTTTGGAAAAACCTTTTATCATTTTTGGATACCAAAGCCATGTGGGTGGCGAACCAAACTCAAAACTTAGTAAAAACTACTCCTTGGTGACTTTGTGAAATATTAATTAAAATTATTTTTAATGAGGTGCAAAACATCTCTATAAACCTCAAAATGACAAAATCAGGATTTAAACTTGTTCCTTTTCATGTGGAGTGTTACTTAGAACCATGGTATTCCCTAGAATATATCATTTGACCCCATTTTTGACATGTGTTAGGAGGCCAGTGGACCATATCATATAGTTTTGGACAACTATTGTTAGTTAAAATGTCTTTTGGTTTTAACCCGCTGTTTAGGCCCTGGGTGGAGAAATGGAATTCATCTTCTGCATACCTCTTATTTATGTCCATGAAAATCACCACTGACCTTTAGATTAGAGAAGATCACCTTGCATGCTATTTTTTCAGGTGGATTTTGTGGGCCTCCTGTTGTTGGGTGATAGGATTAAACGGGTGCAACTATGATTCGTATCTCTAGAAAGACGGACGCCAATCTAACCCAGTTTTCCAGTTTTAGGTTTTGTCAGCTCCGAGTGTTTCCATGTACATAGAGGAGTAGGTAGGGATTTGAATCCTTGTGTGTTTGGGTCTCGGAGATTGTTTTCAAACATGAGTTTTTGAGTTACTTGTCTAAATTTGGTGATTTTTGGGAAGTTGTAAACAGATGGGAAAAGTAGTCATACGACCTTGCTAAAGCCAAATATCAACCAAGAAACTTTTATACACTTAAATTATGACTATATGATACTTATTTTGACGTTTATTTTGAGAAGAGTGTGATTTTGGCAAAAAAGTATTTTCTCTCTCCTCTCTCTAGCTCTCTCTTTATAGCTCTAAAAATGAATTGAAATGACATTTACATTTCTTACTCTCTTTAGAGGTATGTTAATTATTATTTCATTATTATAGGAAATCTTTGAAATCATGAATCATGCTTTGTAAATAGATGCTATGATAACAATAGTGCTGACCATGTGTGGTTGCAGGTACCCGAACAAGGAGAAGTGCATTGTTACTTGTGTCTTCTTATTAGTATGTTATCAGAAAGAAATGTAATGGTATATAATATTTCAGTGATATTGATATGAATAAATTTTATCATTTCATTATTTCCATGATGTATATGATAGTGTTGTGTATTGGGAAAATGTATTATTTCATATGTAGTTGTGTTTTTGCTTGTGTGATGAATTTTATAGGTAGTCGTATTTGTGTATACACTGTTAAGGAAATGATGTTGATTGTATCATGTTACTTTGGAAAATGATGTAAAATAATCCTTTCTTTTAGTGTCTAAATTATTATAAGAGGATGAAATTGGAACCTTGTCATTTAAAATTTTTAGTGCCATCGTAATTCTGAATATGATTGTGCTAGTAAAATTGTTGGTAATATTTAAAATGGAGTGTTTTTATCTATCTTCTAGTGATACAAACACTTAGGAAATCACTTAGTCTTCAAAGAAAAATAACAAATTACATTTATGTGCTTTCATGTTGGGTGGAAAGCGACAAACAAACATATAGTGCAAAATATTAACCTTTGTTGAATGGAATGATCCTCTCTGGTAAACCTTGAGTTATGTTGGCTCCAAACACCTTTTGTAGTCCTAAATACTTAGAGGCACCGTATGTGTTTACGTGTTCCTCCCTATGAACCTAGTTAGGAGCATTCACATGGGTATGAAAGTGTGCTAGATGCTCTGGTGTGAGGTGTAACGTCACTTTTGTGGCATACATGATGTCAATTCTAGTTTGAAATCTTATGGTGGTTCTAGAGATTAAACAACATTAGAAGGGGAATATAATGAAAAATGGTTCAGACCACATGGAAAAGTAGGTTATGTATTAATGCACTATTAAGTTTTTTTTTAATTGTAAATAAAATAAAATGTTCCACTTTTTGGTATGTTTTGTACCTTTATAAACATGAATTTTTAGTTTCATTGATTTTATAGTACACACTCATGAAATTCCACAAACTAACGAAATGTTGTGTTTAGAGTGTAGAGTACATGTAATTTTTTTTTTTAAATAGGCAAAAAATATGGTCTTTTTCTTAATTTTATTCATATGTTGTTTCTTATGTTATAAAAGAGGAATGACTGTCCCCGGGTGGTTTTTTTAAATGAATTTTTTTTTTCACCATGAAATTTTATATATATGTTCAAGATTTGAATTTTGAGATGCTGTCAAATTTTCCTATTTTTTTGACTTATATATATTTTTAATTAATTATTTAGTAAAAATATTTTCAAATAAATGGCGTACAAATGTTTATACCAATAACTTTTAAGATTTATATCGAAACTGATTTTTTTTTTCATAGGTAAGAATAAGACTTCAAAAAATAGTAATTTTATTTTTTTCAATTTTTTTTGATATATTTTGCTATTTTTCAAATTGGGTTGATTGTGTACAATTAATTGTCCTAAAATACCATATGCTAGAAAAATATAAAAAATAAATAGTAAAACAAATTTTTTAAAAATAAAAATTATATTTTTAGAAAGCTAATAAAATTCTATATTTTGTGTTAAATTTTTGTAATTTTATTCATTCGTTCACCCTAATTACGTGGCACATAAGTGGCACATTTTGGCATAAAATTATCCTCCAAATGAATTTGGACCCAAAATGTGCCACATAGGTGCCACATAGGGGGGTTCGTGCGAAAAGGGGTTTGTGCGAAGGGGGTTCGTGTGAATCCCCCTTTGCCCGAACCCCCTAAACCCTAAATCTACCCCCCAAAACTATATAAATATCTATATATAACTCTTTGCCGCCAAAATTATTTGAACCCAAAGGGGTTCACGCGAAGGGGTGTTCACACGAACCCTCATTCGCGCGAACCACTTTATTTGGCCTACGTGGTAGTTCGGGCGAAGGGGGTTCATACGAAAGGGGTGTTTGCGTGAACACCCTCGATTTTCGATCCCACCCAACCTCTTACTCACGTTTTTGGGACACGAAGTAGGACATAACATTGTGCTTTGACCCTGTAACGTCACTTTTGTGGCATACATGATGTAAATTCTAGTTTGAAATCTTATGGTGGTTCTAGAGATTAAACAACTTTAGAAGGGGAATATAATGAAAAATGGTTTGGACCACAAGGAAAAGTAGGTTATGTATTAATGAACTATTAAGTTTTTTTTAATTGTAAAGAAAATATGTAACTTTCCCTTATTTGAGAATGTGCCCTTGCTTAGGATGTGAAAGTGGATGTGAATTGATCTAGGTGAGAATAAGTGATGGAGTAAACATAGTTTCTCATATGAGAGTTAAAAATTATAATGTGTAAATGTTAAGATAATTATAATTAACAATCAAGTTTTATAATTTATTGGTAGTAAAATAAATGAACTAAATCTAATGGAACCTTCATAAGCTAAGTGTTAAACGAAAGTGAGGACATGCAATCTAGAAAATAAAGGGGTAATGTGTGTTCCTATGTTAAGTTATTTTCAAACCATATATGTTAAATACTGGAATATGATTATGATAAAGATGTATCCATGAAAATGTGGTGTTGTTGAAAGTACCTATCCGTGATGTTCATTTTGTGGTTGGGTCGTTACAATCGACTAGTTCGTTTATAGAAGTGTCGCATTGATCTACATCTTTTGATATCCTATTGTCGCCTGGGTTCATGTCATATAAGTGTCATTTGTGATGTGGAGTTTTTCTGGAGTAAGCCCATGTTTTTTCTTGTTAACCTAAGTGGTGTTATATAGTTGTATCTTGTGTTTGAAATAGAAAATATATCAGGTATTTTCACTGTCGTTTTGGTGTGTAAAATATGGGCACGAAAACTATTCGTATGATTTATCACTTAGTTGACACAAAAGTAACACTGAGACTAACTAAGCCAAGTTATCATTTTAAAAAATTGACCATTGGAAGTACACGGGGTAAGTTCATGGAGATTGGATAAGTTTATTGATGAAGTTGTCTTAGAACTATAAACCTATCCAAGGTTTGAAAAGAATTAGATCTAAGACAAGTGGTGATATGTTTAGATGTTTTGTAGCATGTGCGGTGATTCTTGAGGAATTGTAGACACCTAAATTTGATAATTTATCATTTGTAAATGGCAACTTTGGATTTGTGCCTTAAGCATGTCTTATGCACTCATCCCAAACCTATCTAACTTATCCTTATCTAACTTTAATGACTTGCTTATTTATTCACATTACTTAATTGCTTACAAAACCAATCACATCAATCTAGTGTACTATAATATCAACAACACCCACCCCATAAAGTTACACAATCCCACAAGTTTCATGTATGAGACCATTTAGATGGGGCCAAACCATACCACAACCTGATCCCAAGCCAAACAATGTCACATCCCACCACCCAACGGTCACTTTTCCAATTTTATATCTTTTATGGGTTGGTTCATATCCCGCAGGTTAGATTTAATGCAAAACAAAACTTACGAACACCTATAAAAATAAGTTTAAAGCACTTACTTATAGGGAACTAACACTCTTTTATCACTTTCAAAAGAAATTATTGCAAAATACATTCGTAAAGAACCCCAAGCTCTCATAAATTACTAAAAATTAACATAACCTAGGAGCGACCCATACACAGGTTTGAAGCCAACCAAACAAAGTTTGAGAACTATGCTTTTCATTCTATAGACCTTCCAAGTCAAGCCAAACCTAATTTCACTGTTTTGCGAATCCTACTTCATGCCCTTTTTAACTTTTAGTGTGTTTCTAATAAATATACATAAAAAGGATAAAATAATGCAACAGGTGGATATTCTGATCAAATTAACTTCCAACATTAATTGCACAAATCAAAATAATGGTTTTCAAAGTGACTATTAATCTAGTAACTATAAAAAACACAAGGGAGAATTGCACTTAGTTGATTCTATGTGGATATGGGAGATTTTGAGTGATTTTAATGTAGCAACAAGATTATTTGAGACTGAAAATGCTTCATTATAAAAATTAGCACCTTAGACTGCACCTGGTCAAAACCGTATAACTAGGTCAAGAGCATTCATATGGTCCTGACCCTTCTGTACGGTCTTAGACTTGCTTAGAATCTGGCTTTGTAACTTCCCGAGTGCTTCGATTATCTAGAAATGAGCTTCATTGTGTGGTGGTATTCTTTTCTCACCTTCAGAATGACTCTCTAAATTCTTCTCAAAATGCTAGAACCTTCGTAGTGTAAGAAGGAATTCATACAAAACAAAGTTAGGAGGGTTGTGGGAATCCTTGTGCACTGCCAACATCACCACTACTTTGAAGAGGGCTCAAACCACACATCATTCTCCTAACATGTGATATTTATCGTAGTGCAATTAGAACTTAACAACCATGGTTTGAAAATGCTCTTACTAGAGTTTCACACTTTCTAAAATACTGGGGAAAGGTCAATTTTCTTGCTTGTAGAAAGAATATGTATACTCCTATACCTGGAAGAAGACTTCAGACCTATAGAGGGTGATGCCCTAATTGATTGGCATGAGTTATTTTACAGTTTAGGGAGTTCGAAGTGCCTTTTGTGTTTTCTTTTACATGAGGAGTTCTTAAAGTTCCAGGTTCCTGAAATGAGGTATGATTTAGTTACTTATATATTCTTCCAAGGGTAATTATGTCATGAAATGACAACCAAGGGGATGTATTTTCTTATAATACTATGATAGAATTGGAATAATTATCCCAAATCATGTTGGTTCAAAACCATATAGTAGGGTCAACTTGTAGAATTGTACAAACGGACTGAAAATGGTAATTTTAACCAGGAGGAAAAAACATGTTTCGACTTTATGGGTCAGAGGATGAATGTTTCTAGACGTGTTTTATGTTGTCAAAATTCTTAAATTAATAATAGAGAGGTGTGAAAAGATAAACAAGTAGTCGAAGATCTATCTTGGTGTGTTAAGCAAGAGTGAAGAGAGTGCATTTATACATGCAAGTGTGCAATGCCAAGATCAACAGTGTCAAAGGATAAATTACCAAAATTGAGTTTCTACACCCCCCCCCCATTTATGTATGGAATGAAATCACATGCTTAAAGGAAAAGCTACTTGAGTGTGTAGACACACTTTGTCTTTGCTCACAATAACTTTGTTTTGCAGTGTCTCGTTGTGTTGGTGTTGGCATGCTCCAAAATGAAACCTGCAACACAGAGTATAGTCAATTCCCAAGATATGAAACTGAAATTTAACTCAAAAATATAATGAAAGTATTGTAAATCAATGTGCAACAATAAATTACAATAGAGATACAAAACATGGAAGGAATACACATGTTTGTTATACGGAGGGAATATGCTCTCGTTCGCTTGACTTAAAGATTATGGATTTGTTGAACTCTAATGAAGAATTGTAATGTAGAAGATTTAGGATCTAAGCTATGTACATGATGTAAACATTTTTTTTTGCATTCATAGTGTGATGGTGTTTGGGAGGTCTTCTAGAGTCGATAAGAAGCCACTAAAAAAGCTTCAATTGTTCTTAAATAGCGTGAATACACTTCTCTTGGAATTTCCCTCCAAATTAGCAAAAATTGAAATTTAGAATGTTAAAATAGGAGGGATATAGTAATATAGGGTCCATGGTTGATTTGAGGAATATCCAAAGTTAGGATTTTTTGAAACAACTACTTAAACCTTCTTAACCACTCTTACTTTGTCAACTTGCTTATATAGCCTCTCTCTGCATAATTTTATCCATTATGGAGGAATTCAACCCCATTAGGATTAATAGAGTGAAAATACAATAAATAAAGATGGATAAAATTATTTGATCAGGTCTTGATAAGTAAATAAGATATTTCTTAGGGTAATAAGCCTTTAGTAGGCACTTTTGTACATGAAAAACTGTGATTGAATATTAATCATATTGTTCTAAGAAGAAATGTTAAAAGTTTGTTGAAGTTTTCCATTTTTATGAGATGTATTAATATGCATATATGTTTATAAATGAAGATAAGGTTAAGTTCTTCATGATAATTTGCAAATATCTACATAGATGTACCTTGTTTCTCATAAAGTGTATTGTGTTTTAATGGAAATCTTATTATGGAGATATATAGAGGTATCTTTAGTCCAAAATTATTAAAGTATGAACTTATATAATGATCCGAAAAAGTTATTGGAACTGGTTAGGGGTGATGAAAAGGTCATATAAGAAAGGTATGTAAATTTTCCTCATATTGGGCTTGTCTAAACCCTCAACTAGGGTTTTAAGATAATTCATACATATATTTATTATTCTTGATAATTAAGGGCTACAAATGGGAACATATTAGATGTCTAGAGGAGGTACCCTTCACATTACAAAATATTTCAAGAAGTTTCATAACTATAGATATAAGATATTCTTGACAGTCCTAGAAAAAGTATGCTAATTTGTTTAGAGACCTGATTCCATATATAAAAAGTGAAGTGTGAAAATTCTGTGAGGAATTAGAACGTAATTTTTTTTTATCATAAAGTAGAGGAAAAAAGGCATCTGAAAAGTTTATCAGTAGGTTTTGGAAGAAATTTTATGAAAAATTACACCTAAAATAGGGCTACAAGCTGATATGAAAACAAGTTACAAGATATAAAAGGAAGATTTTGGAGAAACAAGTTGGGAATCCGTTGTTATGTCTAAGATGGAGTGAATATGACTATTGTATGTCTCTAAATTTTTAGATTCTCATGTTTTTAACTTGGTTGTCTCATGAATGAATAAGGAATGAGTTGTAGACAAAGTTTGTAAGTCAGCCAAATATCTATCAATGCATTATTTTTAATATCACTCTGAATAATAATACATTTGTGTGGAAGTAAGGACGAATCATCTTACTATCGAGAGAAACACAGTCCACAATACTATCCTATTACAATTTTGAAACAGGTTTGAAGGAGATAACCAAAAGAGTAATGATTATGTGAGGAGTGAATGAAAAATGATTGGGTGTATGTTTAAATGCATGCACATGAAGGTTTTTGAATAATCTTGACAAGAGGAAAGAAGAATCCATGGTTAAATGAGTATGAAGAGTCATCTCGATAGTAGGTAGAGTTTAATGTTTGCATGAAGTCTCTTGTACATTAGAGGATGCATTTTTTTAATACTTAAGTGAAAATTTTCATTTTCAAGGTAATGCCTTGTAGTTAAGTTTCTCATCATTGTTTGGGTAGAAGATTTTCAATGAAATCATGATTGTGAGTGGAAGACTCACCTAATTATAAAGTGGATGAAAGTTAAGAATAGGTGGATGCAAGAGTCAACGAAAAGTTAAATTCCTTGTATAAAGGATCGAAATGAGAGTGTATAGGTATGAAGCTTATAAAAGATGTAATTAGTTTCAAGAAGAAATATTCATTATGAATGTCTAGATTTCAAGATAAAGTGTGTATAAATAAATGTTGTAATAAGAAATATTCATTATGAATGTTGGCATAAGTATGAATATAAATAGATGGAGATGTCAGTTTAAGGATTTAACATAGTAGCTTTAAAAACCCGTATAATACTAATAGTCTGAGAAAAGGTGTTTTCATGTATAGTAATACAATAGGAGTCATAGTGGTGGCAATAGGTTGTAAACATCAACCAAAGGTCCTTAAGGACTTAGTAAAATTGTTTAGATTGTTCATAACCAAATCTTACAAGAAGAAAGGTTTTATTTGTATGCTCATCATCAAGGTTCTTATGATCTCATGACTAAAGAATAGGAGTGCGGGTATATGTCTAAAGAAAGGTTATGATTAACTAAAATATGAATGTTTTAGTATTAATCTAAGAAGTACAACAATGAAATATTTGATATAAAATGCAATATAAATGCGAGCTAATTTTATTTGATATTTTAAAATGAAATAATTGAAATAGGAGGAAAAGGGTACTAACTTGAAATATAACTTACCTCACAATAATTAGATCGACGTTCTGGCATAACTAAACATATTGACGAACCTAAAAACTTGTAGAAGTGGAAAATCTGTCCAGACGGGGATGCTTGGAGGAGTACAAAGGTGCTTGTGGGTGACCTCGTATAAAATATGGGTGCCTTGGTCTGTAGAATGACTTAGAAACTGAACCTGATAGGGTGGCTAAACCTTCGCAATGCTTTGCCTTTGATCAAGTTCATGTCACAATTGGTTCACTAATGTCATTCTAGATCTCCAATGAATAATCTCCTACAAAATCCCACACAAAAGCATCAAACCCTAAAAAGGAAAGATGCAAATGAATGGGTCAAAATGTCTTCAGCTACAAAATGGATGGACTTATGACTTAGTGTTGAACTACATCTCATACATGATGCAGTTCTATGTGCTTGTGTATGCAATGATGTGCCTAGGGTCCTTTAATGTCAATGATGCCAAAGTAGCAAGCAATAGTTATATGTAAGATGTACATGGTGGATGGAATTAAATGAATACAACCCTTCCTATATAGTGTGTGATGCAAAATAGTGCCCAAATGTAGTCACTTGCCTTATGTAGATAGTTAACTCTTTAGTAGAATAGTCTTCCCTTAAGATAGTGTGTATGTTGTGCTTTTATTGGGATATCTTTCTCACATGACCCGACATGCTGACTAGTACTTAGGGTAATAGGAGAACAAACCCTAAAGACTAACCTTGAAATTCTAAATTAAAACTAAGTGTGACCCAGACTAGGGCACACAAAAATTAGGACTAGGGATCCTGGGGCACCCTAATCCATTCCCAGGCGCCCTAGTCAAAGACTAGATACAACAAATGATTAAATAATGAGAACTAAGACTCATCAAGAGATGACCAAAACTGTGCAAATAAGTGATGACTATGCAATACACACAATGAAAATGACCAACTAGATTGACAAAAGGACTAGGGGATGGATCATTAGTGAATAATTTTCTTACACAAGATTCATATATAAAACAACATACTTGGCAGTATAATTATAGTAGTAAGTGTGTGATTTCATGACTACATTTTCCCCCACTTTATATCGGTGAGCGGAAAGCTCGATAACATAAAGTAGATAGAGTTGTGTACTTGAGAGAAATATGGAGAAGCCCATGTTGTAGTAGAACGAGCAAATGTGGTAGAAAAAGTGTGCCGAATGAACCATATGGCGTTCCAAACTATGGATCAACGTGTTGATCCATGTATTGTAGTGAGAAATGTAATATCATTGTGAAGTGCATTAAATGAGAGTGATTATTGTAATGTTGAATGGTTGATGATTGCAAATAACGATGTGATGGGGTAGGGAGTGGTCAATTCCCAATGCAATTGCACATATATGAAAAATTGACCAGAGGATTTTGGCATCTTAACATAAGAGGAAGAGTGTAGGGAGAAAGGTATGTTATTCTCTAACCTGTAACTACATCCTCAAGATCTAATTGCTGTAGAGGGACTCAAATCAATTTTTTTTGTGGTTTTTTGATCCAAGTGATTTCAATCAAAATTTGACCCATATAGGAGTGGTATAGGAAAGGCACTCTAGCCCCCGCTCCATGGTGTTACTGCAATGTGATGGCTTCCAAGTTAGGTCATTTAGAAGTAAACATGCAATGTATGATGGCTTCCAAGTGAGGTCATCTAGAAGCAAATACCAAATATAGAATAAATTCCTAAGTTAGGTGATTTGGGAGAGTAATGAATGTAACTCCCAAGTTAGGTCATCTGGGAGGCCGCATGTATTGCATTGTATTGATTAAATAGTGTGTTTTCGATTATTAGAGAATTGAACGCGTTGGTGAATTGATTGATTAGTTGAATGATTGATTCTGATTGGTTACTCATAGAGATATTTTATGCTAGTTTCCCCTATGTTAGGTCATTAGGGGGAATTGATAGAGATGGATGAAATATCTTATAGATGAAAATTTTGTTTGTTGCCCCCAGGTTAGGTCATTAGGGGGAAACAATGGTGAAATGTCACATTGTGCATTAGTAAGTGTTTGAAAATGCCAAATTAGTAGTGCTGATTGATCGCATGATGTTGTAAGGGGAATTATAGAATGACCCCAATTATATGCCCCCCTTTCGGGGAAAGGGGAAGTGATTATAAAATTTAATGGTAAGCCGAAAGTAAGCACGAGATAGGTAAAGTCTGATAAAGATCGTCAAAATGTTTGTAGATTGATTGAAGGATAATATGAAGGAGAGATAATGCATGTGTCATGTGTATGGTACGATGGTAGGTGGATTTCTAAAAATATTTCCACAAATGGGGTGTGAATCGGAGTAAATACGCTCAAGTTATGACGAAAACCGTGTTATGTGTATTAATTGAGGTGATAATCTTGAAATAATGACTATAGTAAAGTTTGTGATGTAAAGTAACTATAAGTAAGAAGTTGAAAGGGTGATTAACCACTTCATTTTTCTTTTACGTAATTACGAGAGTGAGCGGAAAGTGAGAAAAGATGTCATAAGTGAGAGCAAAATGACCTAACCGATTTGAGATAGTGACGACCGTAATGGCGTCCCATACAACAACAGAGTTGGTAAGTGCAATGTTTTTTCAGAAAATGTGTGTGTAATAGCTATGTTTATTGAATTTTTGGAAAGTTGATATTTTTAATGTTCTTGGTGTTTGAGACCTAGATAAGAGTGGTAAAGGCTCTAATGGCCTTCGGAACAAGAGCACACAGACCTGGGCGCTAGTGTCTTGCTCCTAGGCGCCCCAGTATTGATTTTGGGTGCCTCAATCCAGAGAGGGTGAATTTAGTCTAGAATGATAGAAATGTTATTTTGGATGTATATTAATGTTGTAAAACGAGTGTGTTTGGATTTATATAGTGTTCTAACGTTGTGTTTATTGTTGTTTTTTGCTTTATAGAGGGATATCCACTCGAGGGAGTTCCATGGGGGTCATCATTTGAGTACTTTGCTTAGATTGGGTTTGTTTGACGATGATTGGGAGGTCATGGACCGTTTCAATCTATGAAATACAACACGGATGGGGGATGTGCCCCATAATAGGCCTATGTTGACAACACTATATGAGAGATGGAACTCAGATACTTGTATATTATGGTTTCCTACAGAGGAGATGACTATTACATTGGAGGACATGTATCGTATATTACGGTTGTCATTTTTTGGGGAGAGGGTACATGTCATGGTGGTGGAGAACATGGAGAGGAAGATGAGAGATGACCGACAATATTTTGTGGGGACCTAGTTACCTGCCGAGGTGCATATTAGTTTGGATTCCATTTTGAGGTCTAGGGTTTCTCGCTTGTGGAAGATCATAGCTGTTGTCATTACATCATTTATCATCATTGAGGGAGGTGATGTAGGCATCTTATATAAGATGTGATATATATGTCGTCGGATTGAGGAGGAGGGTACTAGATATGCGTGGGCATGTTGTGTGTTGGGCCACTTGTACAGAGACTTGTACATGTTCACCCAGGAGGAGCATGGAGGTGGTATAAGAGCTACAATATTATTGCATGGGTGGGCCCATGAGCACATAAAAATGTTAAGGCCATTAGGAGTTCCTAGAGTAGAGTGGTCTAGACCTGACATATATACTAGAAGGTGGATTGGTGTGTGTGGATGGAAATGGGATACAAATACCTATATAACACTTATAGATTGTATGAGACCTGAGATAGTAGTATGGCGGCCATACTGAGACTATGGGGGATGACAAGAGGATGTTATAGAGCTATGGTGTATATGAATGACCATGTGGTTGGAGGATCGGTTCCTGGGTGTGACCAAAATATTCTATGTGGAGAGGGTATCGCGCGAGTTTGGTATGGCTCATGATGTGCCCCCAGAGATGTATGTGTAGTTGAGGGAAATTAGAGCACCTAAGAAAGTTGTAGCTAGATCGGGGTCAAAAATTGAGCAGCTAGTGCCCCTAGGGCCAGACGAGGTAGATCCCGTGATAGAGCCAGTAGATGGAGATGATGTAGGATGCACATAGGAATATTGAGCATGGTGCACAACACATAGATGGGTGTTCCTATTTCCTGTGTTTGCGGAGGTAGAGGGAATAACAGATGGAGGGGTAGAGGGGCAAGGAGATGCCCCCGATCCTATAGCGACGACTAGATCTGAGCGTGAGTATCTATAATTGTGTTGTAGGTTTTTTCACTTGCCTATTTAATGATTATTGTTTTTCTAACGTATGTTATTTGAATGTTTTATAGGTGATGTGTATTGGTCCCTGATAGTGGACACATCCCTCCACACATTGAGGTGGAATGTGCCCAATGACATATTGGCGGGTGGAGGGATACTAGAGCACATATATGACATTGCAGGAAAACATTCCCATTTGTTTGAGTTGGTGGCCATAACAACAACCACATGAATAGTTTTGCTGAGTGAGAGAGACGAGGCTCGTGAGGAGACTCAACGAGTCAGAGAGGCAACAAGTGGCGGTCCATTGGCACAAGATGTATTTGCACGCTATGTCGATTTACAACGTCAGTTCACAGAGCAGTCTACCAAGGTTACACTATTGCGGAGGTAGGTTGAGAGGTATCGAGGTTGTGATTAACAACATAGAGTTAGTGGTGAGGCATCTGGTTCTAGGATTCTCTTAGTACCAGAGAGCGATATTGATGATGAGATTTGAGTTGTATTATTGTGTATTATATAGGGGCATTTCCCCCTAGTGATGATATGTTTTTGTAACTATGATTGCACTCGATATATATATATATATATATATATATATATATATATATATATATATATATATATGATGTTAGTGGTATTTGATGATTATATTTGTTATGTATGAATGCTATAATGCGACTTCTGAGATTTGTGAATGAATGTATCGATTGTCACTCATGATGTGTACTTATTAGTATAGTGTGATTAATGATGTACATTCCTGTGATTTGTTGTTGTAATCTATGTAATGTGTTGGATATTTTTTATGGTTGTTGATTGAGATTTTTAGTATAATGATGATAGATAAAAATGCATAATTTGGTGATGATTTAGTGTTGACGATGATATACGATGTATGTGGTGTGGTTGTATAACTAAAATCATGATAAATGATTGATTGATATGTAGTAATACAAGGACTGACATGTTAGTATGGTGACCATAGGGGGAAGATTAGCGATGCCCCCCGATGTATATATGACAAGGTTCATTTAGTTGAGACACGTTAACGATCAAGAATGAACCATGTAAAACAAGAGTCCATCATCAGGAAATGATTGAGTGTGCTAGATGAATCAATGAAGCACGTGATGAGTGGTTCTTATAGAAAATCCCTCAATAGACGTGTAAGAAATGTAAGAATACAAGTGCATCATCAAGGAGGGTAAGGTGATAGTAATCACCTACCAAAGACCAAGGCGACGTAGAGCAGTTGAAGCATGTGGGATGGAAGAAACATAAGTGTATGAACCAAACTAAATGTTATATGGAGTTACGTTGGGATGGATGGATACGGAGGGCTGTGACAGCCAATGTGAAGCAATAACATGATGTGGTGGATGAGATGGATGGAGTGGATGTGGTGGATACATGGTTTAACTATGGATGAACATAATGGAGAGCACGCATGAGTGAAAACCTGTGGTGGTGGACATATACTAACCTGAGCATTAGATGGGGGAGAGAGGTTAACATGGGTAGAAGCACGTTGACAAGGCAGAGTAGAGATGGACCACTCACGTGAGTGAGATCCAAAGGAAATGATGCCCTTATCCTCTAATTATTGTAATCTATCGTGAAGGGAAAAGCAATCATTGTCTTTATGACCATTGATGTGATGATAATTACAATAGGGTTGATCACGCTGGCGATCTTGTGGTTGATGTTGATTAGAGGGTAATTGAATTAGACGCTCATTAAGTAAGACACGTAAAACATCATGTGGTCAAGTGTGATGGGATAAGTGTAATGGTTCACACAAAACAAATTGAGTAGATGGAGAAGTAGTTTGTCATGGAGGAGGAGGAGAAGTATGTTTTTGTGTAATTGTAGAGTGAGCTTGATTACGAGGCAGAGATGGAAATTGTGTAGGATGCTCAATTGATGTAAAATGAGGAGAACTAGATAATACCACAGTAGTAGGAGGAAGTGGAGGATCGATAACATGTCCTAAGAGAAGATCATGTTCTAGGTCAATGAATTTATAGGACAAGACTATGAATGAATCACATGTATCATATTGTAATTGTTGCTTGAGAGCGGGAATGAGACCATGACAAAAGATAAATTGCTTCTTTAGATTGATAGGATGGAATACTAGTTGATGCATACAAGCATTGAATCGTAAAATGTAATCCTTGATAGGTTTAGATGACCTTGATGTAAAGTAGGTATATGATCATAAGTAGCTTTAGGGCCATTGTTGATGATAAAACGATGGAGGAAGGCATCTTCCATATCATAGTAAGTACTAATGGAACAAAATGGGAGATGAGTGTACCATTGTAATGCATCATCAATAAGACTTTGTTGAAAGGCCTTAAGCAATAATCTATCATTAGAATAGGAAGCCATAGCCATGCAGTACTGTTGGAGATGTAGGTGAGGGTGACTAGTACCATCAAAGCATGTGAATCTAAGCATAATAAAGTCCTTAGGAAACGTGAAGTTATGGATCCTCTTAGGAATAACATTGACATATAATAAGTTGTTATCAATTGAAGCATAATAAGCCCTACTTTATAAAGTGAGTGACTAAATCGAGATTTTAATTGACCTACGACATGCATAAGAGATAAAATGTCTTGTGAAGGAATAGGTATGGACACACTTTCATGTAATTTAGGCATTATTTAGCCCTGATCTCGTACTACTATTTAGAAGTTTTTTTGAGTGAAGAAAGTACTAATTAACCTCTATCTTTTGGCCATCTTACTTTGTTTTCTGTCATCATTCTCAACCTCTTGCACCTACATTCCCAATCAGTTTTCGTCATTTTTTGTCATTTTAGCTTTGACTAGGGACCACAGGGTAGTACTGGGGCACCCATGGGCGACCTGGTCCCACCAGGGGCGCTCCGATCCTTTTTGAACTTTCTCGCCACTTTTTGGGCTTTTTATAGCCATTTGAGATTTCCATATTTTTAGTGGTTGACCTTTTTGGGGTTAATTATGAAATTAGATCAAGAGAACCCTATAAATATAAATTTACGAGTCCATAATGAGGGACCAAGAACTAGTCACTACTATCATCCACCTAGGGTTGCATTCATCTAAGCTATTTGGAGATCATTTTTATACATTTAGCTCCATCACAAAGGACAAGTCTGGTTCATCTACATCACACAAGAATAGGAGAGGCTTCTATTCTATTTCATGCACCATTCTATTACATTTTTAAATCTAGTTACTGCTCGCTACTTCACAAAGTGCGACTGGCATAAAAGTACCTAGATCCCCTGATGCACACACACTCCAGAACTACATTTGGGTCCAAAATGTAGTGCAACACTTAGTTAGTGTTATCAGCCAATTTTGACTTCACAAAATTGTTAAAAATAATAAAAAAATGAAAAATTTGAAAAGTGTTGCCTTGCATGGTTCATCGGACTCATCGTGATCATCTCATTTTTGTGATCGTTTCGGTCTTCATTTCATCCTTTTCGGGCAAGAACTCTTCCCGCCAGGTTTTAAAATGCGTGCAAATACAGTAAAAGTAATTAATTAATATTTAATTAATTAATTGCTGCTTGTTTGATTAAATTGATTTTTAAATCACTTGAGGAGTATTTAATTAAATAAATATAAATTAAAAATCATTCGACAAATTTTAATGCCGGGGAAGTAAGCTTACGCTTCCAACTGCCGAGAAGCCAATTTGGCTTCCCGAACCCGGATTTCCCCTTTCCTGGAAATTTCCTTCATTTGTCCCGCACGTGGGATTTTCTCTGCCAATTGCCAAATCATGGATTGGCTAACGGGCAGGAAATTCCCCAATTTCCCACATGGGGAAATTGAACGGGGATTGCCAACCCATTTTGCCATTCCCATTGGCAATTGTCCGTTGCTTTCCCCATTTCCCCCTGGCACTTAAGCCACTACCCGGGAAGAGAGGAAGTTGAATTAATCCTCGTAACTTCCTCCATCAAACCCGTTGGAAAAAGTCATGCGAAGCTTTGCTTCTTAATTCTTCTGAAGGCATAATGTTTTATCACATCCAACAAATTATTCATGCAGGTATTAGGCAAAAAGAACAGTGTTTAAAAACAAGAAGAAGAAGCGTTTGTTTTGAGCCCACGCATTGGGCAGAGGGAGACAACAAATAAAAGAATGCTCAGGAAATAATAATAAAAAAACACACAGCAATCCACGCAGAGATAGAAAAGTAGTCACAGCACCAACTGTCCACGCCTTGCAAAGGAAAAGACAACACCAAGTTTAAAAGTTTCAAGAACAGTCAAAGCTTTCCACGCGCCAGGGGGAGAAGAACAGGTTTTGAGGCAAAGAGTTTAACGTTCCAGCATAAGCAATATCTACCATGGCCAAGGATTTGTGGTTTTCCACTCAGGGAAAGACAAAGCAGTTTTCAACACATTGTAGAAGAAAAGAAGAAAAAAATTTAACGCATTGCACAAGGCAGATGATTCCACATTGAAGTTGCATTCATAAAATCGACGCAGTCAGCAGAGGAGAATGATCTTTAATGCCATAGCTAAGCACTAGATCTCACGTTGCAGATTGGAAGAGGCCATGTTTCAGCGAAGAAACTCCACGCTAAGGCAAAGGAGGAGAGATTCAATGCGAGTAAATATTCACATTGCAGATTTTAAAAGAGCAAGAGTTCAACGTTGCAGTAAAGACAATTCCCAACACATGTCAATAGGAAACAAAAGCCGTGCAGGGGAGAAACCAGGTCATGCATAATTGTCTAAGAAAATCCACGCAGGAAGAGTGGATAAAGAGCAAGCCGCCCCAGGAGGAATCCACGTAGTGAAGTGAAAGGGTTACAGGAGACCTGATGAAATTTATTACTCCTATTGAGACCTTACTTGTTTTACACTCACTGGCCAAGAATATCAATAGTTCTTTTCAAAAAAAAAAATTCATGAAGAAATTTGCTTCTCCATGCGCCATTATAGAAAAGAATCTTCCAAACAGTCATTAAGAAGGCGCATCTGAGAAGCAGCCCAGGGATGCATGGCAAGAATCTTTGAAGAAGATAGGGTGGTGCCAGAAGATCAACGAGGGAATGATAATCGGGTGTCAATGCGACCCGACCGAACCATGGGCAAGTATGTTTGAAAAAATGAATTGTTTTTGTGACTTGTTATATTCTGCATTTTCATCGGCCTTCAAAAAGAATGCGTAATGAATATGGATGGATCTGGGGCCCTGATAAAGCTTACAGTTTAATTGCTAAAAGCTGCAACAAATGAAGGTCACAAATTGCGCCAAACATAATGCAGCTGTAGGCTTATCCTTATTCTGAACTCAGATCCATGGCAGCTGAAGGAAACAAATATTCACTGCCGTGTACGATGGATTGGAGTCACGCTATTCAAGGCTTCATAAAATTTCCCTGAATCAGGAGATGAAGGTTTATTACGGTGCAGAATGAAACGATTCATATTGCTCAGCATTTTTTTTTTCCCTAGAAATGATGATTGAGGAAACAGAAGGTCAACTCTGAAAAACCTGACAGAGACTTGGCCGTTTTGTATGCTACATCCTTAAGCGGACTTGTAAATGGTCTCTTTGAGAAACTCTGAGGGCAATAGGCAATATTTATACCCTTCCATTATGTACATCCAATCAAAGACAATAAAAAGTATTCTTTTACCAGGTTCGCTTTGGTGAAACTTGTTTTTTTTTCAAGTAATGGACGATTGTACTGAAGTTTCAAGCTAATTGGCTCTATGTGCAGTAAGCTGCAAGCTTGTGTTTAAGGTATTAAGCTTTGATCCACGACTTCATAGGAAGATTTCATATGGTTGTTACCTGTACATTTTTCTGCAGGTCCTCTTGGTTGCCGCAGTTGTTCAATGTAACTTTTTTGAAGGGTTTCTTTTATGTGTTGCAAATTGTAACATAAAGGATCTTTTTAGTTTCTGGAAAAATGAGTATATTGTGTAGCTCACAGCTACCTATGCCATACTAAGATCCCAACAGTGGCATAATTGTTGATTGGAGCCGAGATTGCAGAATGCACTGCCAAAATACCGAGGGGCTCTTTGGCCAAGAATCAGTCTTAAGGGTGTCTATCGACATGCTGAGGGCTTGAACCTGGGTCATCATCATGGCAGCATTAGGTCTTTATTGGTAATGGTATTTTCTCATCGTTTGGAAGGTACAATTGTGCTTATTATGACAAAGCCAAAACATTCTTACTACAAGCGTTATATAATAAGGAAAAACCACGTGAGCATTGTGGTAAAACCATTCTTTTCAGAAATGTTGGGTTAAGCTTGAATATAAAGTAGTTGAGCTGAAAAGCTAAAAACAATTCTGATTACACTACAACAAACTTAACGATTATTGACGAGAGTTAAGTGTTTTCATGGTGGCAAGGTCAATCCCTATAGATGTTGGTTTAAGCCTATGGATGAAGACCATGCTATGATTTGAATTTGGTTTAATTCTATGTATGAAGACCATAGAATGATTCATACTTTTTGTGGAGGAGATAGATCGCACTAACAATTACCCATGAGATGAAGGCAACAAGGTATTTTTCGATTCAGATTCCTGAATGATGTTCATGAGTAAAATAACCATTCCTCTGTCACATAAATGAGAAGTTTGCATTGCCATATTGATTGATAAAAATGTCTCTTGGAATAACTATTTGACTCGACAAGAACCTTCAATTGTGTGCATGCTGACACACTGCAATTGAGTTTGTTTCTGAGATTGTTGTGAAATATGAGAACTACTTCCATCATTTCAAACAAGGAAAATGTTACTTTTGGTGATTATTGGTGATGTTAAGTGAACCAATAAAAGATAGGCTGTGTAGTGAGATGGAAGAGTCAGGTTATTCAATTTGTAGAAAGTGTTTGCAAAACTAGACAATGCTTTCGACTTCATCAAATCAGATGTATAGTGCAAACAACTGGTTATATTTATTCATGGGGTGTTTGTTAAAGCCTTGTTTTGTAATACCATTGGAGGTGAATTGCAATTTTGGCTCTTGGAGATCTTTTCAATGGCGAAAGACCAAAAGCTGGATTCTGATAAACCAAGGTGGTGTAACGACTATAGTCTCACGACAAATGAATAATTCACCATGGAAAGGTACTCAGAGCATGTGGAGAATTGTGAATGTGAATACGAATGAAGACAAATTTTCTCACACTAGGATATTGCTCAGACAGAGGGGTGGATGAATTGCTCAAGTTTCAAGCTCAACACTCTTGTCATTTGGAGGATTGCAGAGCACAATCAATGAGTTCATTCCCGTACGATCGGGATAGGTGGACTCTTGGCCCAATGGATAAGGCACTGATCCTAGGTGTCTTGATCTGGGTGGCACATTGCTGACTAGGATGTCTACGTGTGTGTCCAAGTCATTTAAGTGGATCCACATGTACCCATTTCTTTTATTTATGTATTTTTCCTTAAATGACTTTTTAACTTAAGTGGTTTCTATTTTTAGTCACTTTTTAAAAGTTGGTTGAAAAAGTCAAAGTCACTTAAGTGCCCTATTTAATATGCATTTAAAACCCTAACTACTTTGTAACCAACTTTTGGGTTATAAAAGGAAGTCAGGGGCTCATTTGTAAGGGTGACTTTGAGAGAGGAGAAGAAAATACTTTTGTGCAAGCTTTGTTTCAGGAAGAAACTTTGTGTTCTTTGTGAAAAACATTTTGGAGTTAATGAAATACGAACTTTGTGTCTCATTCATTGTCTCTTGTAACATTTGATGTTCTTATGTCATTAGATGTTAGGTGTTTGAATCTTGCATGCAAATATTATCTTTGATCTTATTGTCAACATTATTAATCAGTTGTTCTAGTTCACAGTGATCAAGCTCTGATTATCTACTTGCTCATGTGTGTTCCCTTTACACGTTCTTGTTTGGCTAACTCAAACTCCGTTTTATTTGTGTTGGTCATTCACCTTTCTTCTTCATGCAATATTAGGCTCTGTTTTTACCTAACTCTTGCATGTTCTTTCAGTTCATTCCATTCCACTCCTTTCCTTCATTCCATTCCATCTCCTTCATTCACTTTTCTTTCCATTGATGTTCCAAAACACCCCCCACATACAATTTTGAATGTACAGATGTAAATAAAGTTTTGGTTTTCAATAAAGGCAGCCTCACCTTCATTGAGGAGGGACTTCGTTCCCACACTGTTGCATGTCATTTGCATGCATGCAAATCCATATGCTAACAATTAGTAAACCCACTGTTGTGACAACTGAGGTCATTTTGAACCATTCATTTGTATTCTTATTTGTTTAGGGTTTTGATACTTCTTCTGGTCTCTTGCAGGTCCTTCTTTCATCTTGGATTATCAGTGACACCTGACATAGTGCAATGAATCTGATGTGACACATAATGAGGGTTTTGGACCACCTGCCAAACATGTGAAACTTAGTTCCAAACCTTTTGCGTAGACCATGATGCCCATTTTGTAGACTAGACCACCCATGGGCACCCCAGTCCCTCTCTAGGTGCTCCAGTCCATCTAGATAACTCGGATCCATCCTTTTTGGGGCCTCTACACAATCGTTCATGCTTCCTGTTTCTCCAGTCACTTCTATGACATAGTCCAACAAGATTCTCTAATCAGCTGAGTCACTTCCTTACCCTTCTTACACGTTGGGTTTTCTTCTTTCATTAGATTAGTTTATTGGGTCATTTTTCCATACTTGTTTATTGTATTCATTCATTGTATTTACATGTTGTTTATATTATATTAATGACACATATTCTACACTCCATGCACGACTTAAATTCTGACATCAAGGAATTTTTTATGATGTGCCAGCTGATCTATCACCTTTTGAGTATTGTCACTCTGTTGAACAAGTCACCAATACTCCCATTTCCTTTGATATTACTCAAGAATTTTCTATATATGGGTTAGGGTATAAATATTTTTATTGGTTTGGCTTCTCTGATATGAATCTAGATCAACAAGAACATAAAGTCATAGAGCTTTAGGATCTCCCTACGTGGTCACACAAGTTTGGGCTACGGTATCAACCTCTTTCTACACCTCTTATGGATACTTACACCACTTTTCATGCTACCACACTTCCCTTAGTGCATCCAGAACTCATTAGTGATGATGCATCTACCATTTGGGATATCGTTGATAATTTCGCTACCGATAACACACTGCTTGATTATATGAGTGCTTACGATAATCTTCCCTCCTTTCACCATAAGAGGCATCATCCTTCATCTCTCACTAATAAGGCTTACCTCAAAGAATCTGATGTCTCCACTGACAATGTTGATTTTCCAGATAATATTCCTATAATATTCCTACTGATGCATATATTGAAGATCGTTCAACCCTTCTCAATGAAGAAACAATACAATACAACCTATGCACATTTGAAAATCCATGCATAGTTTTGCTTGCTACTTCCCTCACCCCTGTTGAACAAAAAGATATTAAACAAGTCCTTCATGATTTCTCTGATATTTTCACATGGGATTATAGTGATATGTTGGGAATTGATCCATCTGTGGCAATGCATCATATTTTCCTTAACCGGGTGCCAAGCCTCTCTAATAGAAAATTTGTAAGATGCACCCCAAGGTAGCCCTCTTAGTCAAAGAAGAAATTTAGAAGCTTCTAGATGCATATTTTATTCGTGTTCTCAACTATCCTGAATGGGTATCTAATATCGTTCCGGTAATGAAACTAGATGGTAAGGTTCGTTGTTGCACTAATTTTTGTGATTTAAACAAAGCTTTCCCTAAGGATAGTTTTCCTTTTCCACACATGGACATTATTGTTGATTCTAAAGCTGGATATGATATTCTTTCCTTTATGGATGGCTTTGTAGGTTACAATCAAGTCAAGATCAACCCAGCTAACCAAGAAAAAACCTCCTTCACTACGCCATAGGGTACATTTTACTATACAGTCATGGCTTTCGACCTTAAAAATTTCAGGGCTATATCAATGGGAAATGACACATATATTCCATGAATACATTCAAAAGATCATTGAGGATTATGTAGATGACATCTTCGAAAAATATAGGCGACGGTCTTCCCATGCATAGGATCTATGAATACTATTTGAACGATTATGACAATATCGTGTGCGTTTGATTCCTAAAAAATGTGTTTTTGGGGTCACAACAGGGAAAATTCTTGGATATATTATCTTTCAACGTGGCATTGAGATTGGCCCTAACAAAATAAAATCCATTATCAATATGCCTCTTCCCAAAATCTTACATCAGTTACGATCATTATAGGGTAAAATTCAAGCTATTCGACGATTCATTACATAACTTGCTGATAAGACCCAACCATTCACACGACTCGTGAAGAAAGATACCAAGTTTATTTGGGATCAAAAATGTCAAAAAACATTTGATAACATCAAAACTTACTTGTTAAATCTTCCTGGTTTAGTTCCTCCCTTAGCCAATTGCCATTTCTTGTTGTCTATCTCTGTTACATTTCATGCATTGGGTGCTTTATTGGTGCAACACAATGATGCTCAACACAAAAGAGCCATATATTACATCAGTCATACTCTACTCTCTTATGAATGTAACTATAGTTAGATTGAAAAATTATGCATTGGCCTTGTCTTTGTTGTAGACAAACTGCGACATTATCTCCTTAAAAATGAGGTACATATCATAACAAAGGTTGATCCATTACGTTATCTCCTATCCCAGATGCATCTGTCAGGACGTTTGACACATTGGGTCATGCTCCTCATAGAATTTTATTTTAAGTTCATCCCACAAAAAACAATCAAAGGACAAGTTATAGGTAATCAATTATCCGCAACACTTCTTTCGGATGCATCGACCATTTCTAATTCCTTTCATGACAATTTCACTGCCTATACTATTGAACCATAGACATGGAAAATGTATTTTGATGGCTCTCGTTGTCGATTTGGTGCTAGAGTGGGGATATTATTCATTACCCCACATGGGGACCTACTCCCCTTTGCATATCAATCAGGGTTTTCTTGTTCGAATAACATTATAGAATACGAATCTCTCATTTTAGATCTACTTATCACTCAAAAAATCCTCATTCGTAACTTATGCATATAAAATGACTCTCAATTATTCATCAATCAAGTCAATGATACATATAATACAAGGGAGGAGCATTTAATTCCTTATAATACACTTGTCAAAGATCTCCTAGCTAAATTCGATTCCTATTCCATTACTACCATTCCTTGCAAGGATAATCTTCATGCAGATGCCATGGCTAGTGCCGCATCACTCATCCCAAAAGACATCATAGATGACCAAGCCACATTCATCATTACGCACTTACGACATCCTTCTATCTCTGCATTACCTCTTGCAGCTTGTGCCATAATGCGTAGTCAAGAAAACTATGAATGGTTCACACATATGTATAACTATTTATATAAGGAAACTATCCCAGACACTCTACAACCTCATGAAGCTCGTCGATTGCATCGTGAGGCTACTCGTTATGTTATCATTGGGAAAATATTATTCAAACGTGCTATTGACAATCATCTTTTATGTTGCCTCGTGCTCACAGATATTCCAATTTCCCTCGCATAGATTCATGATAGCATATGTGGTGGTCATTTTTGGGGCAAAGCTATGTCACATAAGATTTTACACTAAGGATATTATTGGCCTACAATGGAACAAGATTGCCTAGAATATGCTACTCATTAAAAAAATACCAAAACATGGTAATTTCCATCATGCGCCCATATATGACATCCAACCCATTGCGCCTACTTGTCCTTTCTCCCTTTGGGGATTTAGCCTCATTGGTATGATCAATCCTGAATCTGCTGACATACCATAAATTCATCATTACAGCTACTGAGTACTTTACCAAGTGGGTTGAAGTGGCTCCCCTACAAACGGTCACTGGTACAGATATTTGTAACTTTCTCACCACACATATTATCACATGTTTTGGTGTGCCTTCTGCTATAATCGTTGATAACGGATCTTCCTTCAAAAATAAGGACGTTAATTTTTTTTTGCTAAATTCAAAATCAAACAATCACTCTCCACACCTTATTATCCACAAGGCAATGGTCAAGCTGAGGCCACCAACAAAACCATTGTATAAAGATTACGCAAGACTTTTGAATCTAGTGGTATTGATTGGCATAACCAACTATTCTATGCCCTATGGGCTTATCGTACTAGCATTCATACACCTACCAATGCCACCCCTTTTTCCTTGGTCTATGGTGCTGAGGCCATTATCCCACTTGAGCTTGAGATACCGTCCTTGTGGATCTCTCTTAAAGGCATCCTTAAAGATAATGAATATCATGAAAACCGATTACATAAACTAGAAATGTTGGACTCACATCGTGTCCAAGAACTCAAACATCTTCGCACATATCAATCTCATATCGACATGCTTACAATTGTAAAACTCACTCTCGAGAGTTCAACATTGGTGACCTCATCTTGAAAGAAAATCAAAAGAATACAAATGTAGAGGCACCTCTCAAAGAAAAATTTAATCCCAATTGGCTTGGTTCCATACATTATCATGGATAAAATTGGTGGTGGAGTTTATCGCCTTGCCACCCTTTTAGGAAAACCTCTCAAAAATCCACTCAATATAATGCATCTTAAAAAGTACTACGCTTAGATTAACACAATTCAACCATTACCTAATGACACACTCTTGTGCTTCAGTTCACACTTGACTATTGAGGGCTTACTACACATGAACCCCACACATTGCACATATAGACACCACACATCATGTTTCACACATTCTACATTTACATTCTATATCATTTCAATATTTGTATATCTATACATCACACATCATACTAGTCTTCATCATACTCATCTAGCATTTCATCCTACATACTATACTACATCTTAGGCACACTACAGTCACATTGCATTTACATACTTATACACTCATACATTACCATTTATCATCTGGTCATTCCATATACTACATCATCTTCTATGCATTACACTCACTACCCTATGACACACTTTCGTTCCTCGTTCCATACTCGACTGCTGAGGGTTTACAAATCAAATGGACCTTACATTCATCATACGTTTATCATTCGACCTTTCATCATGCGACATTTCTAGGATAGTGACACATGCTATAGGCTAAATCATCACTTACTCTATCATCTTATAGTGGTATATGCTTTAGGCTACATCACCACTCCCTACTATTCATCTTGTAGTGGTATATGCTTTAGGCTACATCACCACTCCTTACTATTCATCTTGTAGTGATACACACTTTAGGGATAAATCATCACTCATACACTTATTTTGTCGTGATATACACTTCAACTATAAGGTTCACACACATCTCTTCTATATGTCACATATGCTCATCACTACGCATACATACTCATCACAATGCGGTAGACACAATACACACTATTCGACCATTTCCTAATGACACACTCTCATTTATGATTCATTCTTGACTACTGAGGGGGAAAACAAAATGAACCTCACTGCGTACATTTCCATTCACTCAGGGGGCACATGGCTCCTATCACTCCATTTTGCATTCCATTCCATCCATCCACAACATACTGCATATTATGGTTACTTTTACTCTTGCTTACTTTTGGTTCATGGTCACTTTATTACACATGCTAGTTAGATTACTTGTATGTCATTTATCTATATCATTCACACATGCATGTTCACGTATTTTTCTAGTTGTGATCACAAATACATGTCTCTTACATGCATCACAGATGCTCACCTTCTACCCTTCCTACACTGGTTGTTGGGGGCATCCACATTCATCTCTCATAGGTGCTATTGTTTCATTTTGTACTTAGCACTTTACATTACTTGGTTATACACGCTTTTGACATACTAGTTATCTTTCTAACATGCTAATGGGTGCTTCATGTGCAACATTTGTTATGCAAGGATATTTGCTTCCATACTTGTTTGTTACATTGCTTGTCTATTGTTTTCTCTTGTTTGCGGGCCTTGCCCTATGTTTTGTGTGCACACTTGTTTGTTGTATGCGGCCATGATGGCCTTATGTGTCTTGTGACATCATGAGTGATGTCCCATGTTTGTAGCCCACTTTGTGTGGCTTATTTTGTCTTCTTGCATGTTTACATTACTACTTTTCTTGGTAGCTTTTACACTGTTTGTGTAGCTTACACATTGTTTTATACATGCATGCTTGTTCTTACTAACACTTGTCTTTGGCTAGCCTTCTTGTTTTGTGTGCCTTGGTTTCTACCAAGCACATTCATCCCCCTGCAGGGAAGAGTTACAAAGTTCATGCGGTTGGTCCTCTTTTACGGCCGCATTCTCCTATCAGTGACGTCACATGCACCCCCAAAGAGGGGGGGCATCATTTGGGGTTTTACATACTAACACAACACATTTACACTAGTTCAGTTCAATGCACTTTCTGCCCTTGACATTGTGGGTTACATACAACGAGTGGGTTTAGACCAGTCTACAAAACCCATACATAAAGGCTTTTACAGGACATGGTTGTCCTTAGCATTCTGGGAAGCAGTTAAAGGTTGGAGGATACAATGGAATTCCTCCCTATACTTCTTTGGCCAGTGGCATCGGATCACCCAAAAAACCAGGATGTACAAAGATCTCTTCACACACATTCAGGGAAGCAGTTAAAGGTTGGAGGATACAATAGAATTCCTCCCTACACTTCTTCTTCCTATGGCATCAAATCACCCAAAAAACCCTGGCAGTACAGGATATCCTTCTACACTCTTTTTCTCGACATGGATCAGGTGCACATGTTCCATTTATATTTTTCATTTGTGTATTTTACATTTACATGATTTTTATATTCATGTAAATGCATCTTTTACATTATGTTTTTACACATACATACATACATATTTGACTACTTTATCATTTTCTCCTTATAGGTCGGGTCGTATGAGAAACAAATAGTCAAATGGGGGAAATAACAACAACGATGTCAACAACAAAATTTTGCGGCAACACACACCATACAAACCATGCAGGTACATCACACACATCGGTAACTACACATGTGTTTCTACCCTAGGTTCAATCTCATCACTTTTCTTTCACTTTTTCATCTTTAGTTTTCCAAGCTCTATCACCTTTTTGTCATTCCACACTTTGTCTAGTCCTTCGACACATTTTCTACTACAATCTTCATGGACATCAGGTACACATCTCTATCTACTTTATGTTATTGAGATTTCCGCTCACCAACATAAAGTGGGGGCAAATTTAGACACAAAATCATGCACTTTAGGCATTATTTAGTCCCAGTCTCATACTACTATTTAGAAGGTTTTTTGAGTGAATAAAGTACTAATTAACCCCCATCTTTTAGCCATCTTACTTTGTTTTCTTTCGTTATTCCTGATTTCTTGCACCTGCATGCCCAGTTATTTTTGTCATTTTGTATTATTTTAGCCTTGACTGGGGTGCACCAGGCTAGTACTGGGGCACCCATGGGCATCCCTGGTCCTACCAAGGGTGCCCCAATCCTTTTTGAACTTTCCTCACCACTTTTTGGGCACTTTCTAGCCATGTTAGATTCTTATATTTTTGGTGGTCTGACCATTTCAAGGTTAATTACAAAATTAGATCAAGAGAACCCTATAAATATATAGTTATGAGACGATAATGAGGGACTAAGTCACTATTATCATCCACCTAGGGTTGCATTCATCTAAGGAATTTGGAGATCATTTACATCCATTTAGCTCCATCATAAAGGACAAGTTGGTTCATTTGCATCACACAAGCATAGGAGGGGATTCTATTCTATTCCATCACCATTTATTACATTTTCTACATCTAGTTATTTCTCATTACTTCACAAAGTGTGACTGACACAAGAGCACCTAGGGCACATGATGCACACACACACATACACACACACACACACACTCAGAACTACATTTGGGTCTAAAATGTAGTGTAACTCAATTAGTAAGCCCACTATTGTGGCAGCTGAGGTCAGTCCGACCTATTCATTTGAGTTCTTATTTTTTTATGGTTTTGATATTTCTTGTGGTCTTTTAGGTCTTTCTATTCATCTTGGATTATTAGTGACAACTGAGTATAGTGCAATGAATTGATGTGAATAGATAAGGGTTTTAGACCACCTCATCAGACCCTGTGAAACTAAGTTCTAGAATATTTTACACAAACCAAAGGTGCCTATTTTACAGTACCAGATGCACCCAATCCTTCTCCAGGCACCCAGTCCCTCTCCAGGTGCTCCATTCTAGCTAGACAACTTGGATCCATCCATTTTTGAGGACCCCTATGCATAGTCATTCTTGCTTTTAGATTATTCCAGTTTATTCTACGACATAGTCAAATGAGATCATCTAATTAGCTGAGTCACTTCCTTACTCTTCTTACACATTAGGTTTTCTAATTTCATTAGATTAGTGTTACTTGGTTCATATTTCCATGGTCATTTACTGCATTTATTTACTCCATTTACATGTTGTTCTAGATTAGATTAACTACCCATATTCTCCATTTTTAGTTAATCAATACCAGAAGATGGTAACAATGTATTAAGCAGTTATAACTTGTCATTGTGAGTAATCATGGGTACCTCAAGAGAAGATAAAGGAGATTACGATGCTAAAGGCACACTAAGGGTAGGTTCCAGGGGAGGGATGAAATATTCACATCAGTAGTAGGAACAACATTGGAAACATCACTAGGATGTGAAGAAATCGATGGAGATACCTCGATAGTAGAAGATGAAGTAACTAATGTGGGTGCAGTGTTAGTAGGAGATGAAATAGTAGGAGTAGAAGAACTAAGATATGGACGTGCCTCATGCATTATGCTACATATAACATCAGGAGATAATGGAGTAGGAGATTCAGACTCAACATTATGAAAAGTAGTAGAATCATGACTATCAATTGGTTCCTCATAATGAGAAAGTGACTCAGATATAAGTATGTCACTAAGTGGATCATCAACATAGTATGAAAGAGTATGTGAATCAGTATGTGATGGATTAGGAGAAGCAATATCAGAAGTAGGATAGTCGTGAGATGTAGCCATAGTAGTGGTATGATGAGGAGGAGAATCAATATGAGAGCTATTGTCAAGACCTAACATGTAATCAATAAGAGAATCATCTAGAATTTCCTTAGATAGGTCGTCAGGAGGATCACTAGTAGCTGTATAGCATGGTGTACAACGAGTGAAGGATATCATATCCAAAAAAATACGAATGCCAATGGGAGATTATTCAAAATGAGTAGGTACATATTGTTGATCATCTAAGAGTTAGTGAATATGATTTGGAACAGTAGTATTACTATAGAGAGTTGTGAGCTCAGCAATAATAACCTCATCATAGATTGGATAGATACTAAAGTGCGACATGATGGGCCAAGAAGGAGAAGATATATCCTTAGTAATTAGGGTTTGAAGTGGATATTGGGGAAAAAATGTTCTAAAGTAAGGGTTCACCAAAATGATTAACTAAAATATGAATGTTTTATTAGTAATCTAAGAAGTACAACAATGAAATAACTGATATAAACTGCAATATAAATGCTAGATAATTTTATTTTATATTTTAAAATGAAATAATTGAAATAGGGGGAACAGGGTACTAACCTAAAATATAACTTACCTCACAATAATCAGACCGATGTTTTGGCAGAACTGAACATATTGACGAACCTCAAAAAATTGCTGAAGTGGAAAATCTGGCCAGATTGGGTTGCCTGGAGGAGTACAAGGGCACCTGTGGGCACCTTGGTCTAGAATATAGGTGCCTTGGTCTGCAGAATGACTCAAAAACTGAACCTAATAGGGTCGTTAAAGCTTCGCAATGTTTCACCTTTGATAAGGTTTGTGTTGCACTTGGTTCACTGATGTCGCTGTAGATCTCCAATGAATAATTTCCTATAAAATCCCACACAAAAACATTAAACCCTAAAAAATAAAGATGCAAATGAATGGGTCAAACTATCCTCAACTGCCAAATGGATTGTCTTATGACTGAGCACGATACTACATCTCATACCTCATGTAGTTCTATGTGCTTATGTGTGCAATGAAGTTCCTTGGGTGCCCTAGCATCAATGATGCCAAAGTAGCGGGCAATAGTTAGATGTAAGATGCAAATGGTGGATGGAATTGAATGAATACAACCCTTCCTATGTAGTGTGCGATGTAGAATAGTGCCCAAATGCAATCATTTTTATTATGTAGATAACTAACCCTTTAGTAGAATATCCCGCCCTTAAGATTGTGTGTATGTTGTGCTTATATAGGGATCTCTTTCTCAAATTTTGACACTAATGACTTGAGATGTCAAATAGTACCTAGGGGAATAGGAGAAAAAACCATAAATATTGACCTTGAAATTCTAAATTAAAATTAAGTGTGACCAAGAACAGGGAACCTAGAAATGAGTACCAGGAAGCCTTGGGCGCCCCAATCCAATCCCGGGTGCCCTAGTCAAAGACTAGAGACAATAACTAAGTAAATAACGACAGTTAATACTCATCAAGAGATGACCAAAACTGTACAAACAATTGAAAACTATACAAGATACACAATGACAATGACCAACTAGAATGACAACAAGACTAGGGGATGGGTTATTAGTGAATAATTTTTTACGCAAGATCCATTTATAAAATAACATACTTGGCGATATAATTCTAGTATTAAGTGTGTGATTTTATGACTACAAGATATAATAGACAAAAGTATGATTATAAATAGATGGAGATAACAGTTTAAGGATTTACCAAAGTAGCTTCAAAAACCCATACGATACTCATAATCTAAGAATTTTTTTTTGTAGGTACAGTAATAAGAGAGGAGTAATAGTGGTGGCAACAGGTTGGAAACATAAAATAAAGGTGCTTAAGGACTTAGTAAAATTGTTCAGATTATTTAGAACCAAATCTTAGAAGAAGAAAGGTTTTATTTTTATACTCATCACCAAGGTTCTTATGATCTCATGACTCAAGAATAGGACTGTGGCTATATGTTTAAGAATGAAAAATTATAAGGTTGCTAGTAGTTTTTGGTATCATAACTGAGCAAGAAGCTCTTAGAAGTTGATATTTTACGCTAATATCTAAATCATTGAGTTGATTACAAGTGTTTGCTAGTTGAAATATTAAACAAATTCAAGAGGACTTGCTTGAGAAGGTAAATATGGTGAAGGAATTAGCAAAGGTATTGTCTAGAAGAAAGATCTAGTTGAAAGAAAAGAGAGAAAGGGAATATTGAGGCAAGAAAAATGAAGAGTTTAGCTTTAGAAAAAAAATTTTGAGATGAGAGAGAGATTACAAGAGTTAGAGATCATTGTTGAGCTTATGGGATAACAAGAAATTAAATGGTTTGGATGGGCGATGAAGAAGATTGTTAAATGGCCAATTAGATGGCTTGTGGAGAAAAAGAAAAGGAGAGTTACGAGAGAAAGAGAAAAAGAGAAGAGCTTTCTTTGCAAGAAACTTAAGAGAGAAATTAGGAAGATTCAAATGAGTGTGCAAGAGGAAGATGATCAACACCTTGAAAATTAAGAAGAAGAATAAAAGATAAAAGAAGTGGTGTACGCCAAGAAGACAAATCAAGAGGTTATCTCACCTCAATGTTTTTCATTTGACATTGCTTTTGATGTTATGTTTGTAGGTAAAAATGAAAATGGAGTATTTGAGCTAATGAATAGGCTCACCCGCTAAGAAGTTAATGGATAAGTATTTATTTTGACACCTAGTGAGGCAAAACAGGAAGATAAAGGTCATGATAGAGTTTGTAATCAGTTGGATACAAAGACAAATACATCTTAAATTTTAGTTCTAAGAATAAATTCTAGTTTTATGTTTTAGGTGAACAAGATGAAGACACGATTTGGCAACTAATAATGGATTAATCAGATTGTTAGGAGCTCATTGGTGGTGAAGAATATGTCAAAGTAGTCGAGATGGAGCTAATGAAGATACTCAACCAAGAAGATGAAGATCAAAGTGAAGACAAAGCTGATCAAGGACCATAGATGGAGTCTTGTTTTAGACTCTTGTGTACTAAATTTTTGAAAGAAAGCAATGGAGAAGAGGACAAACAAGAAAGAGAATTTGAAGAAAATCTACTCGGAGAAGAAGTATACATGAAGAAAAATTCAAGAGTATAGTTGTTCAAAATAAAGTACAAAAATATTGGAAGAAAAGAAAGAAGGAATACAAAACATTCCATTTGAGAAGGAGCACACTTTTTTCCCACCATGGGAGTCTGATGCAGGAGCATCAAGATCTAAGCTATGTACATTATGTAAATCTTATTGTTTTTATGAATTCATACTGTGAGGGTGTAATAAAAAAGTTCTTGTACATCACACATAAAATAGCACATCGGATGCGATATAACCTATCCCAATACATCACTAAAGGAATTGTACAAGATACAGAACTTGCGCATCATAAGGTAGGAGTTAGGTTTACTTAGGGTGTTATTCTCCTACACCTTGTTTTCAATGAAATAGGCATCCCATAAGGTAATGAAAATTATAAATGGGTATATCCTATGGATAATAAGTTTCCTACAAAGTATTAAAAAGAATTTTTGGTGCCCTCGACCCTAAAAAATGTGTATAAAACTAGACTGGGAAACTAGTTAAGGAATCTACAAGGTTTGTTTGAGAAAGACTAGAGAGTTTGGCACCAGTCTAGGCTAGGAGAATTTGAAGGAGAATCCAATAAACGGTCGTTATCCAACTCTATTATTTAGGGAACTTCAAATTGGATATTAGGAATATGAGGTATTCCTTAATGCAAAGTTTCCCTTTTCCTTCACTATGCATTCTTTGTACATGAGTAAGGTATGTTTTGTACATAGATCAAGGATTCCAAGAATATTAGGATTGAAGCACTATGAATTAATGAAGATATCCACACCTTGCACACAAAATACAAATATGGGGAAAATTATGCATTTGTGGAGACACATGAGTTGGATATTTGTACCTTGAGGCAGAGGGTGAGGGGAGAGGGGAGAGGGGAGAGGGATAGGGAGAGTTATGGCTCTGTCAATTTCCATGACTTTCAATATTGGAGGAAAGATCCATTGTCCATCCCATCTATTAACTAGATGAAATTGGAGGGACAAGTGATACTGTCTAATTGACTAATGTCATCCATTATAGGAGTCAACACATTGATATGGCTATATGGAGACCTATTCTTGGAGTGCTGGACGTACCCAAACATAGATATATGGAAATGGAATACTATACCTCCTATAATAGCTTGGGATCAAGGGAAGCCCTCAACTAGAGTCTCCTGTGGAAAATTCACATACTATCTCGATATATATCATATGTTATATATATAGGATCTTATATGTATATTGGAGGGATTAGTCAAGTTGAGAAAATGGTCCCCTTTACATTAAAAATTGTTTTAGGTTGTTTCACTTCTTGCAGGTGAAAAAAGATATTCTTGTCAGTTTTCATAGGAATGAAATAGGATTGAATCGGCTAGATGACCTAAATGATCCAACCTTCTAGGACCAAGGCCAAAGGATTCAAGAGGAAAAACCATGAAATTCCATTCAATTATTTAGGAACACCCTAAAGAATAAGAAGGAGATCATAAGCCCTTGATCAGGAAGACATAAACAATGGATACGGTAGGAACATATGCGTTGGGCCTATACTCATAAACAACTTACTTAATTAGGGAAAGTGGGTTGAACAAAGGGGATGATGGGAAAGAGTATAGTAGTGCAAGACATATTACTAAGCTAGAAGAACCTAGTGAGCCAACCCAAATGAAAAATGGTGCAGAAACTAATGGGGTACAGGAAATTTAACCAAAGGAAGGGGAAGAAATGGGTTTGGGTGTGCCCATATAAATAACTCCTCCAATATTACTTACCCCTATAATAATCCCCTCGTGCATGGAGAGTTAGAAAGAGAAAGGAGAGAACCCTACTGAATCTATCATAGGGACCGCTCCATCATCTTGCTACTAGGAGAAACATTACAATTTTGAAGGAGATAATCGGAAGAGTATGATTTTGTGAGGAGTGAATGAACAATGATTGGGTGTATGTTTAAATGCATGCACATGAAGGTTTTTGAATAATCTTGACAACAAAAAAGGAGAATCCATGGTTAAATGAGTATGAAGAGTCATCTTGATAGTAGGTAGAGTTCACTATTTGCATGAAGTCTCTTGTACATTGGAGGATGCATTTTTTTGAGACTTTAGTGAAAACTATCCATTTCAAGGTAATGAGTTGTAGTAACATTTCTCATCATTATTTAGGTAGAGGGTCTTCAATTAAATCATGATTGTGAGTGGAAGAGTTACCTAAATATAAAGTTGATGAAATTCTAGAATAGGTGGATTCAAGATTCAAAGAAAAATTGAATTCCAAGTATAATGATCTAAATGAGAGTGTATACACATGAAGCTTATAAAAAATATAATTAGTTTCAAGGTAGAATATTCATGATGAATGTATATATTTCAAGATAAAGTGTATTTAAAGAAAGGTTGTAACATACACAGTTATGATTATAAATAGATGGAGATGTAAGTTTAAGGATTTAACACAATAGCTTCAAAAACCCATATGATACTCATAGTTTGAGAAAATGTGTTTGCAAGTACAGTAACAAGAGAGGATTCATAGTAGTTGTAACAAGTTGGAAACATCAACCAAACGTCCTTAAGAAATTTTAAAAATTGTTCAGAACCAAATCTTACAAGAAGAGAAATTTTATTTTTATGCTCATCATCAAGGTTCTTATGATCTCATGACTTAAGAATATGACTGTGGGTATATGTTTATGAACATCAAGTTATAAGGTTGTTATAAATTTTTAGTATCAGAGTTGAGAAAAAAGCTCTTAAAAGTTTATATTTTACACTAATATCTACGTTATTGAGTTGATTACATGTGTTTGATAGTTAAAAGATGAAACAAATTAAAGAAGACTAGTTTGAGAAGGTAAAGATGTTGAAGGAAATAATGAAATTATCGTCTAGAAGCAAGAGCCAATTGAAATACAACAAAGATGGAAGATAGTGAGGCAAGAAAAATGAAGAGTTTAGCTTTAGAAAAATAAATGATTGAGATAAGAGAGAGATTGGAAGAGTTAGAGCTAATTTTTTATCAGATAGGAGAACAAGAAATTACATGGTTTAGATGGGTGATGAAGAAGAGTGTTAAATGGCCAATTAGATGGCTTGTGGAGAAAAATAAAAGGAGAGTTATGAGAAAAAGAGAATAGGTTGCTGTGTAAACAACTTAAGAGAGAAATCAAGACATTTCAAATGAGTGTTCAAGAGGAAGGTGATCAACACCTTGAAAATGAAGAAGAAGAAGATATAAAAGAAGTAGTGTATGAGGAGAAGACACATCAAGAAGATACCATGCCTCAATATTTTTCATTTGACATTTCTTTTGATGTTGTGTTTGTTGGGAAATATATTTATTAGTGCTCCATTATTTGTGTATAATCATTATTTAAGTTAGTATATTATGTTAATATATGGTTGTTATATAAAACAATATATTACAATTATTTGTTGGTGAGTTTTAACCACTCACGTATATAGAGTGTGGGAGATATTCGTGGGAGAAGTAGTTAAGGCTACCTCCTAAAATATAGGAATTATATGTCCTATATATATGTAAATGTATCTGAACATCTATATATGGTGTGAATGAAATATTTTCCTGTGTAAATCTTTTGCTGCAATTATATTTGGTATCAGAGCAGGATTAGCAAGAAGGCTATGGAGTCATATTGATTTGTCAAGGGGCAGCCACATCCTTATGTTCATTGCCCTGCATATGTAATATTTTTCAGATTTGATTTGAGTGTATATTAGTGACTTATGAGTGTTTTGTAGTTTTTTTAATAATTTCGTTCTATGTGTAACATTCTGATACGGATCAGATTTTGAAACAACATGGCATAGACGGGTCGCATCTCTATCATTTTCTGAAGTTGTCTATATTAGAGAAGGATTCAATCCATTATGTGCTAGAAGACTTTGTTTTCTAGATTATACATCTCATCTCACCACAGATGATACATAATATATGACTGTGTATCAATTAAACTTGTGTAGTTTGGGTATTGTTGAAATTGAAAAATCAGCCAATTCCACAACCTCTATTATGTTTCAAAGCATCATTCAGAATTTTTCCCCCAATCAACTTGCTTCAAGCGATAATTTATATTTTTGCGTGGAGATCTGTCAGACTCTCAATTTAGCTTCCTTTCAGGAATGTGCTTATTCAACGCATGCATGATGCATCGGTATTTGATTGCATAGCTTGGATTATCCGCAATTTACAAGATCACCTCAAAAGCATTTGTTTTGAGTTCTGAACATTAAATTTAGATCTCATTGCACTGAACATCCAGGCTATCCACTACAGGCCCGAGCTTGTCAACTGCCAGCACAGTCCATGGACTATTTTTTGCATTAAAAGGCAAATAGATTGTATTGGATGTGACGTGTCATAACAACACCCAACACGTGGCAGCCCTAGTCAACATGCAAAGTTGAGTTTTATATTATTGTTTGTCTAGATTAAAAGTGTATATCCATGCATTATTAATTCGATAGGATTATTTTTGTTTTTATCTTCAATATAGTTTGTTTTAGGAATTATTTTTGTTAGCTTCCTTGTTAGTACCTACCACGGGTTTGTTACTTGGTTTTGAGCTCCTTAAATAAGTCAAATCTAAACATTTTAGAATGATGTGTTTTTTTTTTATGGATTTCTAATAAAGTCAAATCAATGTTTGTTTCGGTCTTATAGTCTATAGGTTATAGTGTCATTGTCAAAATAAAGAGTTATTTATACATATCATCATTGTGGTCAAAGGTTGTTAAAATTTTAGTCCAAAGTGTCAAAGTGGTATCTATCATCAAAAGAGTTAAAAGTTTTAAGTCATTTTGTAAAGAGTCAATCAGATTTTCGTCTCATTTCAAGTCTAGTCATGTCATTGTAAATAGTTGAAAGAGTCATAAAATTGTAAAAAAATTTCCCTGCATTTCAACTGGATGCACTATCGGTGGAATCCGACATCCTTTGATATGCATTTGAGCTCCATGATCAAATCCAGCTGAGCTAGCAACATGAAACTGGCGGATGGAGGCAATGGAGGAAGGATGTCATTCAACAACCCCTCGTCAGTCACCTACGACGGTGCCGCATCAAGGTTTGGTGGCACTTTTTACTGTGTGTTTGCTTCCAGGGTGGTACGGTTTGCAGTGTTCTTGTTTTCAATAAGTGGAAATTTCACATTGAGGGGGGGAACATGATCCAATGTTCTATTTCATATTGTGTGAGTAGCATAATTTCCTATGTTATTCCCTACGGTGAAATGTGATGAGGGCTAATAATAGTACTTGGCACATCATGATGTGGTTGTAGGTAAACCTTGAAAACCTTCATTTGTGGTTTGTGGTAAACCAATAACAAAACCACCATTCTTGGTTGTTGGTAATCCATTTACAAAACCATCACTTTGTGGTTTATGGTAAACTAATTTCAAAACCACCATTCTCGGTTTTTGGTCAATCGTTTGCAAAACCATCATTGAGGTTTGTGATCATCCTGTGAAAATCACCAGATCATGAGTAGGTACAAGTACAAAGGCAAGTTTTCCCCATGTTCGTACTAAGGGGGGAATGTTGAGAAATATATTTATTAGTGCTCCATTATTTGTGTGTAATCATTATTTAAGTTAGTATATTATGTTATATGGTTGTTATATAAAACAACATATAACAATTATTTTTTGGTGAGTTTTAACCACTCACGTATATAGAGTGTGGGAGATATTCGTGGGAGAAGTAGTTAAGGCTACCTCCTAAAATATAGGAATTATATGTCCTATATATATGTAAATGTATATAAACATCTATATACAGTGTGAATGAAATATTTTCATGTGTAAATCTTTTGCTGCAATTATAGTGTTTGCATGTAAAAATGAAAATGGAGTGTTAGAGCCAATGAATAGGCTCACCAACGAAGAATTTGATGGAGAATTTGAAAAAGAGGTGTCTATTTTGACACCTAGTGAGGAAAAGAAGGAAGATAAAGATCATGATAGAGCTTGTAATCAGTTGGATACAATGACAAATGAGTCTCAAAATTTAGTTCTTAACAATAAATTTCAGTTTGTTGTTTCAGGTGAACAAGTGGAAGAGATGAATTGGAAACAAATCATGGATGAATAAGATTTTGTGGACCTCATTGGAGGTGAAGAAGATGTAAAATTAGATGAGATGGGGCTAATGAAGATATTGAACCAAGAATATGAAGATCAAGGTGAAGACAACGTTGATCAAGGAGCAGAGATGGAGTCTTGTTTTTGACTCTTGTATACATTTTTTTTAAAAGAAAGCAATGGAAAAGAGGACATGAAAGAAAGAGAAGTAGAAGATAAGCTACTGTGAGAAGAAGTAGATGAATACAAATTCATTAGTGTAGCTGTTGAAGAAAAAGTACAAAAATATTGGAAGAAAATAAAGGAATATAAATCATTCCATTTGAGAAGTAGCTCAAATTTTTCCCACTGGGGGAGTTTGATGCAGGAGAATCAGGGTCTAAGCTATACACATGATGTAAATATTTTTTTTTTTATGCATTCATAGTGTGAGGGTGTATGATATGTCTTCTAGAGTCAATAAGAAGCCATTGAAAAGCTCCAATTATTCTAAAATAGGTTGAATATATCTAGTTTGTACTTTCCCTCAAAATTAGCAAAAATTGAAATTTTAATGTTAAAATAGGATGGATATAGTAATATAGGGTCTTAATAGCTTGTGAGCATGATTTATCATTTGAAATGGTCAAATATTCCTCAAATCAACTATAGAAAAGGATAAAATTATGTAGGGAGAGGCTAGATAAGCAATTTGACGAAGTCAGAGTGGTTGAGAAGGTTTACGAAGTTGTGTCAACAACTCCTAACTTTGGTTTTTATTTTATTATGGAGGAATTAGACCCCACTAGTATTAGGAGAGTGAAAATACAATAAATAGATATGGATAAAGTTGTTTGATCAGGTCTTGATAAGTGAATAAGAGATTTCTTAGTGTAATCAGCCTTTAGTAGGCATTTTCGTACATGAAAAACTGTGTCTGTATATAGATCATATTTTTCCAAGAAGAAATGTTATGATTTTGTTAAATATTTCAACTTTTATGAGATGAAATAAGGTGGATAGATGTGTATCAATGAAGATAAGGTTAAGTTTTTCATGATAATCTGCAAATATCCATGAGATCTACCTTGTTTCTCATAAACTGTACTGTGTTTTAGTGGAAAGTTTATTGTGTAGATATATAAAGTCATCTTCAGGTGAAACCTATTAAAGGAAGAACTTATATAATGATCCCATAGAGCTATTAGAATTGGTTTGGGGTAGTGGAAAGATCAGATAAGAAATGTATGTAACTTTACATCCTATCGATTTTGTTTAAACCCTCAACTAGGGTTTTAAGATAATTCATACATATCATTGTTATTATTAAGAATTAAGGGTTGTAAATGGGAGCATATCATCTAAAGGAGCCCCCCTTCACATTTCAAAAGATTTTAGGAAGTTTCATAACTACAGGTATAATATATTCTTGACAATCCTAGAAAAAGTATGCTAATATGCCTAGAGACCTAATTGCCATATCTAAAAAAGTGATATGTGCAAATTCTATGAGGAATTAGAACCTTAAATTTTGTAAACATAAATTAGATGAAAAAGGGTATCTAAAACATTTATAAATAGCTTTTGGAAGCAAGCTTATACAAAATTACACCTAAAAACAATCTTAAAAAGGGCTACAAGCTGATATGAAAACAAGTTACTAGATATAAAATGAAGATTTTGGAGAAGAAATAAGTTGTGAGTATGATCTCATAAGAACATGCATGATGGTATGTCTAAGATGGAGTGAACATGATTGTTGTCTGTCTTTAAATTTTTAGATTCTAATGTTTTTAACTTGGTTGTCTCGTGAATGAAAATATATAGTGTAGGAAGAATCTTGTGTTGAACTAACAATATTGAAGAAAGGATTGGGTTGTAGATAGAGTTTGTAAGTCAATCAAATATCTATCAATGCATGATTGTAAATACCACTATGAATACTAATAAATTTGTGTATAAGTAATGATTAATCATCTTAATACCAGGAGAAACACAGTGCACAATATTGTCCTATTACAATTGTGAAACATGTTTGAAGGAGATAACCAAAAGAGTATGATTGTGTGAGGAGCGAATGAACAATGATTGGGTGTATGTTTAAATGTATGAAAATGAAGATTTTTGAATCATCTTGATAGTAGGTATTGCATGAAGTCTCTTGTACATTGAAGGATGCATTTTTTTGATGCTTTAAAAACAATCGTTTTCAAGGTAATGAATTGTAGTTAAGTTTCTCATCATTGTTTGGGTAAAGGATCTTCAATGAAATCATGATTATGAGTGGAAGAGTTACCTAAATATAAAGTGGATGAAAGTCAAGAATAGGTGGATGCAAGAGTAAAATAAATTTAAATTCCTTGTATAAAGAATCTAAATGAGAGTGTATAGACATGAATCTTATAGAAGATATCACTAGTTTCAAGGTAAAATATTCTTGATAAATGTCTAGATTTCAAGATAAAGTTTTTCTAAATAAAGGTTGTAACAAGAAAAAGTATGATTATAAATAGATAGAGATGTTAGTTTAAGAATTTAATAGAGTAGATTCAAAAACCCTTATGATACTCATAGTATGAGAAAAGTTGTTTTTAGGTACAATAATAGGAGAGGAGTCATAGTGGTGGTAATAGGTTGGAAACATCATTTAAAGGGTCTTAAGAACTTAGTAAAATTGTTCATATTGTTCAAAACCAAATCTTATAAGAAGAAAGGTTTTATTTTTATGCTCATCATCAAGGTTTTTATGATCTCATGAGTCAAGAATATGACCATGGGTATATGTTTAAGAACATCAAATTGTAAGGTTGCTATCAAATTAGGGATTGTCAGTCCTAAACTTGGCCAAGGAGAGGTTGATGTGTTAGGTGTTCCAACATAACACACAAATTCCAAAGAGAAGAACAAAAATAGGATCCAAAGCACCCTTCGAGGAGGAAGACTGTGTGTCAATGTCATTTAACAACTCTGATATCTTCCCCTTAAGTGTGAAAATGATAAGAATTTTTTGCCTATGAAGAACTTAGCTGCTTTGATACCTTCCAAAACTCCATGGACCATACTGCTATAGACATATAGAAAAAAAATATAAAAGAGAAATAAGAGCCCCCATACTCTTCCCATGTGCTGCACAACTGAGTAGAAATTGAATAAAACTAATTGCGTGCTGAAATTAGGTGGAGAAAGGAGACCAATTCCCCCAACATGCCCAAAAATGAAGATGAAACTAAGTATCATGGAGAAAGAGAGAATGAAATACTTCATCCCCCCTGAATTTATGTCAAACCAAGTCAATCTAAGTATAAAACCATATGACTATGTTGTAATAGTGATGAAAAACTTGATAATGTTGACAAATTTATGGAAAATGCCTGTGGGAAAAATAGGATAAAGACCGTCTGTATGGTTCTCACTAGGCTATATAGTTTTTTCCCCATGTATATTTGGTTAAATTTATGTGCCCAAGTCTAATTATGAGGAATTTTTGTTTGCCCCTACATATGTTTCACCCAAAAATATGCATGTGTCTGTTGGAAATGTAGAACAAAACCTCGGATGTTTTCCCCCTCTTTTGAGGTATGTGCAATGAATAATTTTAAGTGTGTGTCTCAAAATAAAATATGTCTATCTATTCCCGATATGCTAAGAACCAGTAGAGAACCTCTGAAATAATGTTGTGGTGGCCACCAAGAAGAACTATACCTACAGCAGGGGATGAACAAGATAGAAACCATGACGTAAAATAAGAGCAACAAGAACAATGTCAATGTAACCAAAAAAACAATAGAAAACCATGTGTTAGTAGAAAACAAGTGCATATAATGTAGAAACAAGTGAAAATATGTCAAAAAATGTCACAAAAAAGGGAAAAAAATGCCCGCAAACAAGGGACACCCATGGTGTCACAAAATAATAAAGGCTCGTGAGCCTACAATCAAGAGTTACACAAACATACACAATTCATAACGTCACAAAAACATTACACCCATGGTGTCACAAGACAAACTAGGCCCTTAGGCCATAATCGGAGTAGAAAACAAACATACAGATACACAACTAGTAAGCGTGCATGAAAACTAAGTGTATCCAAACAAACAAAGAGCATATGATATAAAAAGAGCTATCAATAACCATAGGTGTTGCACAAAACATGTGTGTTAGTTCTATTATTCCAAAAGATAACAAATACAAAATATATATGTAACCAAGCATAATGAAGAAAGAAAGGAACTATAATGGAAATATAACACCTGGATATAGAATATAAAAATAGATGCTCTAAAGGCAGTAGTCTAGGTAAAGGGTTAACCAACACCTGTAATTATGTATCACTCTTTGTATGTCCTCCATATTTCTCAATATATTGTGTGAATACATGTGTGTAAATAATAAATGTTATATATCAAACCAAACAGATAAACACCATGTATAATATAAAGTGTAAATAATGTATACTATAAAAACAAGTCCTGATTTTGAATTATTGTAAATATTTGAATGTTTTGGTTTTTGAGTCCCTCCTTAAGGGCATAAATGAAAACCTATTATCTAAAGAGAAGGAAGGGTGATCTAAGAATTCCCCCATGGAGTGGAATAGATAAAGATTATACAACTAAAGGATGGGAAACAAGATTAAAACGCAGCGTGTGTGTACACAAAATGAGGCTCAGGTGTGTAACCACTCCCTCAATGGTTAAGTTGAACTTATAAATAGAGTGAGTCATCGGGAAGTGAGGGGGGAATAATATGAGAGCTAGAAAATATTATTAAGGAGATAATCAATGGCAGGATTAAACCCAGCTAGTCTAGGATCTGTCATATTAGTAAATTTATAGAAGTATTTATTGATAAAAAAACCCTATCTCAGGGAAGTGATTGAGTATAATAATGTATTCCTCATCGATGTAATAGAGACCTTGTGCTTACATAACATGGGTCCAATGTGCTATGTTGGGCTGATAGTCAGTAAAAGAATCAATGCAAATGGTGACCATGTCATTAGTACATGGTAAATTAATGCTAGTGTTTTGCTTTTCGACAATAGCGGAAATACACCATAACCAGGATCTATCCAAATCTAATTGGGTAGGTTGGGGGCTTAGAGAAACCCAAACTTTTGTGGTGATAATAGGAAACCCAAAGGATATCATAAGCATAATATATCCTTGATACCTGATAGCGAGAGTTAGAGAATGTGTAATGTTATATGGTGTGAGTCCTAGGGTAGTCAAGGCCTCATAAGTGCAATTTTTTTTGTGTTGGTTGATATTAAGAGGCATGTGTGGCCAATAAAACTCATGAATATACATAGTACTAGTAAATGTATTAAAATGAGGAGTCCCATCAGGAGGATTGGATGTGTCATGTAATATAATTATAGTGCCATTTCGCTTGACAGTGTTGACTTTATTGATTAAAGCTTGACAGTTATTAGTACCATGACTCATAACAAGATGGTAATAAAAAAATGATTGGGTTATCTAAAAATATTGTAAGTTTAATGACGATGCTTATAAGGAAATGTAATAAGACGTTGATCAAGAAAAATATATAATAATTCATGTGTCGCATCAAAATGAGACAAAATTGTGACAGAGGTGAAGTATCCAAAGTATTAACAGTATTGGCCATGGGATCAATGTGTGTATCACTAGAGTCAATATGATCAAGAGGAGACAGACTACTAGCTCTAGGGAAAGTGTCCCTATTTCAATAATGTACATGTCTAGTGGATACACAAAGATAATGAAACATATATTCATCTATATCAATAGGATTAAAATTGAGATTGCGTAATTTATCATCCGTGACTGTGATTATATCATCATCAATATCAATAGTGTATTCAAGTGCATCTGGATGTTGTGTAACACCATCTTATAGATTGGAAGTATCAAGTGGTGGTGTGCTAGGGATAGAAGATGGTGGTGGAGTAAAAAGAGGAATGTTAGCGTATGACTCAACATATAGAGCTACATCTAATAAGTGCCTAGTAGGAGTGCTAATCTCACCAACATATGTATCTGGATTCTCCATAGGAATAGGTTGTGGTGGAGGAGTTATTAAAGGTGATTTTAGATTAGACATGTCTACTTTACAATATTGATGAGGATCATGATTAGCATGGACAATATGCTTAGTGTCATTATGTAATTCTGATCCAACGATGGAAAGTAAAGGAGACAACTTGTATATCATAGAGCCAGGAATGAATCAAGAGTAAATTGTATTGTAAATCACTGTTCATAATATGAAATGTAGTGGGTGATGTCTTAGGGCCAACAAGTAGGTAAAAATTAATAGTTCAAAGTGTAAAACATGTGATGTCATCAAAACCTCACACAATAGTTGGAGAATGATTAATTATAAGAGGAGAAATGCCCATATTTGTATGTAATTATTAAGGACATATGTTGAGACCAAATCCATTGTCTATTAGGACCATTTTGAGAAAGAATCCTTGACAACATGAAATGATGAATAAAGGAAGACATTGATTCAAATCAACGTTAGGCAAGATATCACATGAAGTAAAAGTAATAGCTTTGTCAAGTTCCTTAAACATATCCATAATAGAAGCAAAGATAGCTAGATGGGTATCATTAGCTAATGTGAAATAACACAAAGTATCTTGTAATATGTCTTTGTAAATGGGGATTTTGGAAGCAACTCAAGTATAGATATATTAACATGGGTATTGTTGAGTTATTAAATTAAATCATACCCTTTAGATGTAACATTAGCTTTAGCCACATGAGAAGAAGGTGGGGAAGGAAATGGTGTATTTATCCCAATTGGTTACTTGTCACATCATGTGGTAACCATATTAACTATAATAGAGTGACACTAAGGTGGATGATTGGTAGTAACATGAGTGATTTGAGATTGAATTTCAATGTAAGTAGGATATATATCAACCATATAATAATTCTGATCAACATAAGGGACTTCGTTCAAATACATAGTTGGGCCATGAACCTGGTTATAAGGATAGTAGCCCCTACTAGCAGATGAAATGGGAACCCTAGGTTGGATGTGAATATCACATAATTTAACACGAAGGGGCATGTGAGGAGCATCGTTGATACTCACACTTTAATTATATTATATTTGTCAGTCCATGGTGGTGTCCATGATTATTTACAATAAAGGGAACAATCAGAATTGTTCTCAACATGTGCTTGATAACAAAATTAACTAAATGAGACCTAACTGCAATTATGAAATGAAATACATTGACAACAACAAAATATTAAAGACAAAATGTAAAGGTATGAAAAACAATTCAATGTTGGAATCTTAAAAAAATGCATGATGGAAAGGAAACAACAATAAAATATCCCTTCTCGTTGGGGAGGAATGGCCCTTGCTTCTTCCCTTTGATCAAGGTCAATGTTGAAATTCACACAACAAAGTTTTCACCTGAATCTGAAATTTTATTGAATTGAAAGAGTTTTCTTTTATAATGATAAACTAACTGAACCGAAATTGAATATTAATACATTAGCTCTTTTATACAAGATTAGTCCTAGTCCCTCTAGGAGAGAACTAGTTTATTTGCAATTAATATCACCTACTTAACTAGACACTGACTAAACAATGACTAACTATTTTAAGAAATATAGTTATGGAAGGAGTCTTCTATGCAATGCTTGTAATTACAGAGGAGGTCTGAAATTAGCTCCTTTGAGGTAGTCAATTGGAGCTGGAATATACTATAGATCTTAGATTGATTTTAGAGAATCATGGTGATAATAAGTCGATAAGTGTATGTCTTCATCACATTTCCAAGGAACTAGAGTTTAAACTAAGAGTGACTAGACCTCATAATTTTTATGCAAGTGGGTTGAGGCAGTGGCACATGTTTCATGCACATATCATTATACTGCCATCTGTATCAACCCACAATTCAACTATTCGAGCTATTTCTTCCCTCTGTGCAAGTTCCTTCTTTCAAGAAAATTTGAATTGATGATTTGGATGAGTCCTGTGGTCCAAGGCGAGTCCAACACTAGTGCAAGGGTGAGTCATGTGCTATAAGGCGAGTCCTGGGCTAGTGCACCAATGAGTCTTACACTAGCTTGTAATTAACTCTTGCGATGACTCACCATATGATTTTCCAAATAGATTATTAATAATCATAAAAGAGTTCATTTTAGCCATATTTGAAGAAATAATAACAAGATAAAGATAACAAGAATATGCTCAACATTTCCTTCCAAAATATAACAAAGTATTAATTATAAGCCTCCAATATTATACATCATGCAAAATGATACTAAGGTAACACAGGGTTTCACATAGGTTTATACATGGCAAAATAGGGGTTCATCATCCCCCAAAATTAATACTTAGCAGGTCTTCCTGCTACCTATTCAGTTATTCCAGAATCCTTGAACAATTATACTCATTGGCAAATGTTTTCTAGGTTTCATCCAATATAGTATTACAAAACCTAAAGAAATCAATAAGTTTCTTCCTCCAAGTGTTGTAACCACCCTTTGGCTGATCATCTATAAAATCCCAATGTGGTACTGGTGTAATGACCAACAGAGGCCTATACCACATCCCAATCCAATTCTCCTGTAGCTCTAGAATTATTTTGTAGAGGTCTTTGGCCCTTTTGAGTGACCAACAGAGGTTGGTGAGTGAAGCCACCCCTTTTTTCTTATAATGTTTTGCAATAAGTTAATACCTTACTTAATCGGCAAGGGAATTTACATCAAACATTGGGAGTACTTGCTCCCTAAATTTTTTGACACAAGTTCTTAGGATATCTCTATATCGATCCACCAATCGTAAACAATATACTTGAGACCGAAATTTGTTGAAGAACCGAATGGGGGTTGGAAGATCATGCCTCATTAAGAGGCCTAGATTAGATTATGATTGAACAAATGTTACCCTCTGTTCCCTTCATTCTGACTGGTGCTTTATAGTATAGATAAATGTTCTTAGCTGTACTTCACCCACAATTTTTTTTGGAAACTTAGATCTGCTCAAGAAGAAAAAAATTGTGAACATAAAATTCACAAAGGAGGTTATTTTCAACATCACTTCCTGATGCGCATAAGTACCAAAATATTGAATATCATCATCAAACTCAATGTATTGCATATCCCGAGCTCTATAGATCTACCATTTTAGAAAATTTTCTTTAAAAAATAATGCATAAAAATTAAAAGGGGGGCTACATGAAATAACTTGATCATATAACCGAGAAATAGTGAGAACATTCTCTTTGAGCAGTTTATTTTCTTCCTTCAAAGCCTTATTCTCATCAAAAACTACTTTGAGCCTATAACGTTCTTCCATCCATTTAATCATTCCCTTCAAGATAATAATTTGGGGGAAAACAATTTTTTTTTGAGTTGTTTGCTCTTTAGTGACCACATGCTCTGCTTCCTGCCTATTATCTTGCACAACTGCAATGGATGCATTAAAATCACCTATTTTGGCCCGAAAGGAGTTAATTTGTTGTTCTCTTTCTTCCAAGGCATGCTGGAGTTGAAGAGATTCCTCCTCTTGCTGCTCTACAATCCTTGTAACTGTTGGATATTCTGATTTTTATCAGTCTCCAGTTGTGAGAAACTAGTCTCTTTGGCCTCAAAAAGTAGTTGGAGATATGTAATTATTTCATGAGCTATATGTAGCTCCAACTAAATTTTAGATAGGGAAAATACTTATGGTAAAACTATGTCAGAATCAGGGGATAACTAGGTTATCTTATCACCATATGTACCTTACCTTTATTTGCAACAATGGTTGGAGTGTCTTGAACTTCATTCTCATCAATAAGGATAGATGGTGGTAAAGATGGATGAGGAGACACAAGTGGTGTCTTGAGTAGGGTTTGCATAATGGCCACTGCTTCTTGTTCTTCTTGAGAAGGAACAATTTCAGTTGGTGTTTCATTGAGGGATTGAACATGCCTAGAGGTCTTAGGACACTTCTTTGGTCTTTCTGAAGTAGATGAATTTTTCTCTAGGACTAAACCAGACTCTAGGGAACACTTATTTTGGAATTTCAACCATTTCTTAGGGTCGTGCTTCTTCCTAACAAATTGGTGTTTGCAAATAAAATGAATTAGGCCTTGGAATTTTAGGTAGGAGTCCCCCCAACAAAATTTTTCAGTGGCCAAATCAACAAAATCATATAAAAACTGAGGAAAATTTATTGTGTACTTGAGTTTTGTTTGGCCATGGTGAAGGTGTATCAATATTCTCAATACAGGGCCCAAAATGATCTCATATTTGATCTCAATGGGTGAAATATTTAATTACCCATTTAACAACTCTCGCCCAGGGCTTAGGGAGAGTATTTATTTTTATAGCTTTTGATTTCCTCTTTTTTCTACCACTAATTCCAAATTTTCCTTTTTATCGACTGAAAACCTTTTTATAAGCTCAACATATAATGTCCTATCACTGAATGCTTGACCTTCTTTAGGTATACCAGAAAGATGACTAATTATAGTGGGGATAAATGGGATTTTCTTACCTTTCACAATGGAGTATCCTTATTCTATATTCTTAGTGAACTCTTCTGTCATTTTAGTGTAAAATTCCTCATAAGAAAGCAATAAGTCCAACCATTCAAATATTTCTATTGACTCTGCGTCAGCTAATAGTTCTGTAGAATTGGTTGGTTTGTGCCTTAGTCTTGGTCCCGTGATTGATAAGTGAAAAATAGAGAGGAAAAAATATTGGATGACAATGTTTTCAGGGATGGAAGTAGGCACAAAACAGAATGGGTAGTAGCGCATGAGTGTTAGACCAGAATTTGGAAAGTGACAGGGGGCATAAATGATTATAAATAAAACAATTGAACCGGGAAAGCTTTAATTAAATCCCAAGGTGATAATGATAGTTATTGGGTACGTGTGTTAGTTAATGTGGAGAAGGGTGGTGTATTTTGTGGGGATATGCGAAGCATGGGGATGCATTGGAAATGGAGAAAGTAATCAATGTGCATGAATGTAATAATTAACAGTTTATAAATTAAAAGCTTTCAATATTTAAGAGGGGAATATTACACATACCTTATTAAATTTACTTGTCACGTAATCATACGCTATCTTCTTGTTGATTTGATCCTCCATCTGCATGTTGTCCTTCATTTATTTCCCATAAGATTCAATGGAGGTGGCAGCCATTTCTGGTTTTCAGCCACATGAATTTATTATATATTTTTTCTTCTCTCTTTATCTCTTTAGAGACAGTGGCCGTCATTGCTTGTTTTCAGTCATCTCCTCTTTCTTTTTGATAAAAATGACTTAGTTCTAAGTTGTGTTGGACAAAGATACTTTTTCCAAGCAACTCACAACTACATCTTTATGGAGTTACTTGATCCAAAAATAATCAATTTTTTATCTACATGATCTCGGACCCTTGTAGGCTTTGAATATTTTCTGAAAATTTGTTCCTTTTAAGTAATTAATTTAAAATTAATGCAAGGCAATAAAGACAATTGCACAATGATTAATTACGGAGTTTGGAAATTGCCTACGTCTCTGGGTTCCTTCGAACCGTTCCATTAGTCAAAACTTGTAAGTTACAATAGTACTTTCACAAGAAAACCTAATGGAAACTATTTAGAACCTACTTAGAAGAAAAACCAAACTTTCAGATGATAAGGGTGAAAAATAGCACCCAACTTCCCCGGCATATTTGGCAAGCTCGAGGGCACCAGCTCCACTGTTTGGAATCCTCCGGTTCTTGATCAACCTTCTAAACGCTTCGTAACGCCCTATAGCACTCCGATCGATATTCCAGGCTTCACAATAATTTGGTGTGGTGCTATGGGCCGACTAGGTAGTATTAACAACTCCTAGTCACAATAATTTTAATTTGCTATTTCCTAAAAAACTAATAGGTCGATAATAAATAAAATAATAATGCCTAAATAAATCAAGACTTTACACAAATATGTCATTGACATAATATCTAACTCTCCTCTTAGCTCAATCTCTGCCTTTCCGAGCTCTAGGAATGAGCTTCCAAGTTGTGTGTCGTGTGTGTGTCCATTACAAAGAAATGGGTTCCCTATTTATACTAAAATAGGGCCCTTAAAATAATCTATTAAAAATCATCTTAGACCAATATTATCCTAGCCCGTAGCATGTAAAATGGGATAATTTCCCATAGTGGGCGGCTTAGCATAATAATTGGGATAAAATCCCCACATTATCCTCCTCTAATAATTTCCACGTAATGTGGATGCATTTGAAAATGTGTTATAACCCACATTAGGTGGGGAGGATATTTGTTTAGGCTTAATAAAGCCTTCTCCATGCAAACATAGTGGTCAAAGGACCACTTAAGGCTTAACCGTCCCACCTCCTTCTCCTCTCCACATGGAAGCTTCCACACATGACCTTGCATGCCCCCACTGCTCCATCACCATATGGTCTTAGCATGTCATTGGGTTGGCGGATTATGTGGGTAAGTGGAGGTTGCTAAGTTTAATGCTTACCACTTTGAATTAATACATGGCTTTAAAAATAAAACCCGTCCACTTAGACACATGGCATGTAAATTGGGTTGTAAGTGGACTCACCAAGATAATAAAAATTCAACCCATACAATGTGGTATATAAAATAATTAACTCGATCAATAACATATAGTCCACTTGTCATCTCTTGGTAGGAAAATTGAGTGAATTTGATTCGTGGTGGCAAGCCATGTGGTGGTAAGCCACGTGGTGGCTTGTGGGCCCACCACGTCGGCGATAATACCATAGTCCCCACGGCGGCTGGGCTCCCCTCCGTAACAAAAGTTGAGCCTCTTGTTCCGACGAGCTATCTTTTTACGAGCGTTAAAGACCAGAGGTTGAAAACCAAAAAATAACTTCCTTTGCCTTTTTGCCATGTGTCACAGTGCCATTGGTCCAATATTGACCAGTTGACCAAAGTTGACTTTCCCTTTAACCAAACTTTGACCAGACATAACTAGAGCTCCTAATGTCCATTTTTCACATTCTCATAGTCGATGAAAATATCTTTCAAAGATCTTCTACACTGTCACAGTTTAGGGATGTTTAATGAAATTTTGATATAAAAAATAATCCCCTGATCATTACTTCTGAAATTCTTCTTTGGATGTCAATTTATGGTACAACCTCAGTCTTTGCATATGTCAGTTTAAGAAACTCACAATTTGGTATGTTCCCATCCACCTAGTCTGCAGCTACCCTTTGAAATATTTGTATTTTGAATTGAATAATAGATCCCAATCCCCTTCATGGAATTTTCGTGGTTTTATGTGTTTGTCATGCCATACCTTCCTCTAATGTTGAATGATTTTAGTTCTATGTAGTGCCTGAAGTCTAATTTAATCCAGATCATTTAGTTGAATAAGCCTTGCTTGTTGTGCCTCATATAATTCAATTCCCACCTCTACAACTGTTCTCAAGGTTTGAATTTCAAATTCTATGGGAAGAATTGGCTTCTTACCCCACACCAACTCATGAGGAGTAAATCCTGTAGTTATTTTCCAAGTAGTGTTGTAGGATCATACTTCTTAAGTAAGTTTTTGAACCAAAATATTCCTTGAGATATCCACTGTTTTTGTTAGTATATTTTCCAACTCTCTGTTAGTAACCTCTACTTGACCATTGGACTATGGGTGGTATAGTGATTAATTCTTGTGCTTCAGATGGTGTGTTACCACAAAGGAACTAATTACCCCTTACATGAACTATGGTCCCTGATATGAGAAAATGGATCTCGGTGTTCCAAATCTCTGATAGATATGCTCATATAATAAATTTGTAACTTTCTCAACTCTTGCATATTGTAGTTCTTGCATTTTAGCCCATTTGGTGACATAATCAGTATAAACTAGGATGTACTCCTTCCCTTGAGAGGTTGGGTCAATTAGTATAATGAAATCCAATCCCCACTTCTCAAAGGGTTCCAAGAAAACTTGAGGTTGGAGTGGAATTTCAGATGTAAATGTTGGTTTCCCCATCTTTTGGAATTGATCACATCTCCATACATAATTTTTGACATCCTTAAACAAGTAAGACCAATAATAACCACATCCTAGAACTTTTTGAATTGTCCTTTGAACTGAATAGTGACCTCTTGATGGCTCATCATGACATGTTATAACTATGTCAAATACTTCATCCTTAGTTACACACCTGTGTAAAACATGGTCAGGTCCACATTTCAAAAGAATTCGATTTAACCATGTATACATCACACTCTGTTTAATTAATTATTTTCTTTGATTTTGTGTGAAAAATTTTGGGAACTTCCTTGTAGCCAAGTAATTAGCCATATCTGCATACCAAGGAGAGGTAGTGGAAATTGAAAACATATGTTCATTTGGGAAGTCATCATTAACCTACTCTTATTCTTCTGAACTGGTAAGTCTTGAAACAAAATCAGCTACCACATTGGATTTCCCTAGCTTGTCAATGAATTTAAAGTTAAATTCATGTAGCAACAATGACCACCTTACAATCCTACCATGGACTAAAGGTTTATTCATTAGATATTTGATAACAAAGTTTTTAGTGTGAACAATCACTTCATAGCCTATGATATAATGACAAAAATTATTGATTGCATATACAACTACAAGGAATTCCTTCTCTGTTGTGGTGTAATCCCTTTCAGTAGGGGAAATGTTTTTACTGATGTAGTAAATAACATGCATAGGCTCTCCTTTCTCTTGCAGTCTAAGAACAACCCCTACTACTTTGTTTGAAGCATTTGTTTCTATATGGAAGGGAAGATTCCAATTTTTACCTCTCAGGACTGGTGTGTTTATTAATTTATCTTTGATAGAATCAAAGGCTTGTTAGCATGCTTTTGTCCATTCAAATTCTGAATCTTTATTTAGAAGAGCAAATAATCAAGAGGATATCTTGCTAAAGTTTGAAATAAAACTTCTATAGTAACCGGTGTGGCCAATAAAGCTTCTTACCTCTGCTTGGTTTGTAGGAAATGGGAGCTTTACAATGATATTGACCTTTTCAAAGTCCACCTTAATTCCTTTAGCTAAAACATGATGGACTAAGATAATATCTTGTTCCATCATAAATAAACATTTTCATGGTTCAAGGATAACTGTTGTTTTTTACATTGAGAAAGGAATTTGTCTAGATTGTCAACAACCTCTTAGAATTTCACTCCATAAACTATGAAATCATCCATCTAAATCTCTACACAGTCACTGGCGAGATCAAAAAATATTGCCAACACGGCCCTTTGAAAAGTGGTAGGAGCATTACATAGACCAAAAAGTAACACCCTACAGAAAAATTTCCACATGGGTAGGTGAAAGTTGTTTTGTCTCGATCCTCAGGTGCCACTGTTATTTGATTATAACCGCTAAACCCATAAAGGAATTAAAAGTAACTTTTTCTAGATAGATTTTCTAAAACTTGATCAATAAAAGGTAACGGAAAATAATCCCTATGATTTTCCTTGTGTAATTCCTTGTAATCCACACAAAATATCCATTTCCCATTATTTTTAGGAACTATGACTAATGGAGAAACCCACTGACTGTCTGATATTGGATAAATGAATCCTAGCTTCAGAAGTTTTTTAATCTTAGTTTGCACAATGTCTCTTAAATCAAGGTTTATCCTTCTTTGGGGTTGCCTGACTGGTTTGGAATTAGTAGTGTAGATATGGTGGGTGCAAATACTGGGATGAATACCCTTCATGTCACTATATTCCCAAGAAAAATCTTGAGGGTGAGAGTATAATAGTTCAAATAGGGTATTCTCCTCCTGATTTGTTAGCCAACTATTAATTGTCAGTGTCTTCCCTGGGAAAATAGGTATCTGTTTGGTACATGAATGAAGAGAATCTACAACATGATATTCTCTCAATAATGCATTCAATGGACACCTATGGGGAATTAATTTATGAACAACAATGATGTTTTGAAATGTAGACTCGGTCATATCTATATTCCGCGTAAAAGGAAAAATGATAGGTTGGTTGTTTTCATCTATAAAATCATCTCTTGTTTCAATTAGTTGTAGCACAGGACTTAAAATAAACCTAATGAAGGAATCATATCATGTGTAATGTAGGGCTCATGGTAATCAAACTGAATTTGATCTGAGTGTTCCTGAATTATGACCATGGACAGAGAAGATTTGATGTCATCTAAATCATCTGAATTGTCCTTACACCATTGTTTACCATCTGTAGAAAATGGTTTTGCAACAGGGTATATTGATAATTTTTAAAAATATTTTCCATTTGTAATCACCATATTCCCTATCTTGCAATTGATGAGGGAAAAATTTGTGGCTAACCAACGACGTCTTAGGATTATAGGCTATCCAATCTTTCTATTCTTTGTTTTGATGATCACGAAGTCTACCGAATAGTCCGGGGATTCAATAGTGATGGTGACATCCTCTATAATTTCCTTTTGCTTATTTACAGACTGATATGCCATGTATAAGACTATGGAGGTTGACTATGGTTCAGGCAGTGATAGTGTAGATGAAGTATATGTGGTCATAACATTGACAGTAGCTCCTAGGTCATTCAGGACATTAGAAATATGGACATCTCCTATGAAAATTGTAATGATAGGACTTCCAGGGCCTCCGTATGGCCTCCTTATTTAGGAGGAGTCATATTTCCTTCCAAAATACTAGTAAGTTTCCCATCATCATGGATGGTTTTAGGTTGGTTCTTTATTTTTCTTGGAGTCTTAAAACAAAGCTCTTTGATAGTTTTGTTTAATTCAAGAATTTCCTTAAGAGCTTATAATAGGGGAATGTCAATACTCAATTTCTTTAGTCCATGAATTAATTCTGACTCTGGTTATTCAAGAACTACATTGTTGTGTTTTTTCGAGAGTTTGGATCGAAAAGGAATGCCAATGTTTGGTTGAGGAGTTTCCTCAACAATAGGACTAGGTTGCGTTTCTTTTGGATTTTCTGTATCTTCAGGGATCTGTCTTATCATGGGGGATGAAGGTTTTGAAGTAACCTTCCTTGAGCATAACAAGATATTCCTACAATCCAAAAAATTTATTGTGGGATTCTTATTTGATTCCACAATGTACATTGGGTTACCATGCCTCACATTTTTAGGATTTTCTACAGTTTATGCTGGTATCTGTGGTTGGGCAGGTTGATTGGATGGCGAAGCATTTGTAGGTTCAATCAAAAAATCTTGTTAACCTTGGGATATTATTTGATTATAATATTGTTGCCTAGATCCTTGAGGTACATTCCACTATTGTTGGTACTGAGGATTAAACTGTTGAAACAATGGAATGTTTGGATTTGGAGCCCACTATTGTTGGTACTGAGGATTCCACTATGGGCTTCATTCCACTACAGGCTTCATTCCACTACGGGCTTCACTCCTATGTCAACACCAATCTGGCACTATGATAATTCTTCACCGGGAACTCCTCGTGTTATGATTATTTACTAATGCACAACATTTAGTTTGGTGGATGTAATCTGGAAACACAACAACAAACATAACACAAGAATACCATAGACTATGATAAGAAGGAATAATGATAAATATGAAATATCAGTGTAAATTATATTATCAACATGAAATTGTTACAATCTCACCCATGAGGTACTTCAAGTGTTACTGACTTCACTGGCCTTCCAACAATAACTATGGGAGAAACTTCACAATTACACCTCTTAATGGCTTCTCCAACACACCTTCAAAATGATGGCTTCCTTTACACACTTACTCATACAATATTTTTCACTACTTCCTTCTATGCTAAATGAGGGGGGGGGGGTGGCCTCTTTATTTATAGGAATTCAGGATTATCCACCTTATCTCTAAGATAGGATAGGAAATATCTTCCGGCCAATCATATTCCATGCCTAAACTCTTGCCTTTACATGTAGGCTTATCTTCTAAGATAAAATAAACCTTATCATCTCACATGGGTTCCACCTTTTTAGAATTTTCCACAAATAAAATACACAAATATTTATGACATCACTCTTTGTCCTTATTACAAATATAATATTTCTAATTCCTAATCATGTAGACCTTACTTCTCTACTTATCCCAACTTTGACATTTAAACATTATTGGACCACTTACGACAAATATTTACTTTTTACAACATTCCTATTGTACTTTGACTATTACTGTACTCTACATTATTGGCGGCACCGTACTGACGGTGCCGTTATCTTTTATTGGATGCCACTACTAATTATACTTAACAACATCCTATTCCTAATACATACATTAATACAATAGAAATTACGAAGGAAAATTTTAATGTCGACATTTTCCCCCTTCCTAACTTCTATTCCGTCCTCGGAGTAGACTCTTATGGACATTATGAAGCTGGTGCTTGGAAAATATTTAACTTGTCATGGTTGACCCATTTTGTAATGGGAGTACCATCCAATTTCTCCAGTCGATATGTACCATTTTCATGCACAACTGCTATTTTGTAGGGCCCCATCCACTTTGGAAGAAATTTTCTCTGTCTTCTTTTTTTGTATCTGGAATCATATACTAGAACCAAGTCATTCACATGAAATGGAGACCAACAGATCTTTTGATCAAAGTATTCCTTCTGCTTCATTTTCTTCTTATAGCTTGTATCCTTCGCTATTTCCCTCATTTCCTCTAGCAAATGAAGATGTACCAACCTTTCTTTTATTGAATCACTTTCATCAATCCTTTCATTTTTCATAACTCTCACAGTGGGAATATCAAACTCAATAGCAAGAACTGGATCAATGCCATAAGCCAACTGAAATGGGGAGTATCCTGTTGCTGACTTTGATGTTTCCCTATATGCCCATAATGCTGCATGAATCCTTTTATCCCACTTATGTACCTGCAAGGCTGCATCTTTTTCTAGAATTTGACACAACACAAAAAAATTTCGTTCCACCTGTCCATTTGTGCTTGGCTTGTATGTTGTTTCCTTCCTGTGCTTAATAGAAAACTTGTTGACTAGGGATTCTACCACCTCATTAATGAAGTGGCTTCCTTGATCTGTTACAATTTCTAATGGGCAACCAAATCTGGTGACAATGCATTCATATATGAACCTTTCCACTTCATCCATGGAAGTTGTTTTCAATGACTTAGCTTCAACCCACTTAGTTAAATAATCTATGACAACTACAATATACTTATTTTGGCATGGGGTAGTTAGAAGTGGACTTACAATGTCTATTCCCCACTTTTTAAAGGGACCAAGTGGAAGAATAGGGCATAATGGAGCTGATGAAGTCTTACGGTTACCATGTGTTTGAAAAATATCACGTCTTACAATAATTATAACAATCTCTAAAAAGAGTGGGCCAGTGATAAGCTGCATCCAAGATCCTTCTTGCTGTAAGTTGTCCAGAGAAGTGTCCTTCACATGTACCATTGTGGAATTCTTCTATCAGCTCCTTCCCTTGATCACGTCTAACTGCCCTCTTGTACTATCCATCAGGTCCTATTCGAAATAATACTCCATACAGAATAGAATATGGACGACTGGCTTGAGTAATCTTCCTCTTAGTCTTTGCATTGACATCATCAGGAAACTTGAATTCATTTAGATAATTCCAAATATCTATGTATTCACTAGGGATTGTGTCAAGAGATAACAATGTTGCATCTGGGAAATCATCATCATCACAAGGCAAACCTAAACCATCATAGGCTCAAGAGAGTGCATCTGCATTGACATGTTTCTTTCCTGGCCTGTCTATAATATCAAATTCAAATTCTTGTAGCAGAATTATCCATCTTGCTATCCTCCCTGATGGGTTAGGCTTATTAACAATATATTTTAGAGCCTGATGATTTGTTACAACTATAAATTTCTGCCCTAGCAAGTAATTTCTAAACTTCTTTACAGAAAAAATGATAGCTATAGGATCTTTTTCAGTTACAGTATAATTTACCTTAGCACTGCTCATTTGTCTGCTCCCAAAGTAAATTGGATGATCATTCCCATTTTCATCCTTTTGGCTCAGAGTACTTCCTAGTGCTGCATTTGAGGCATCAATATACACAATGAATGGCTTGCTCCAATCTGGATTCTTTAAAACAGGTGAAGACACCAGGGCTTCCTTTAGTTGTTCAAAAGCTTCATGTGTCTTATTTCCTGGTTCATAAGTAACATCCTTCTTCAAGAACTGGGTTAGTGGCTGTGCAATCTTTGAGAAATTCTTGATGAACCTTCTATAGTAACCCACATGGCCTAAAAATGATCTCAACTTAATTCTATTCATAGGAAATGGTAACTCTTTGATTTTTGAAACTTTATCAAGATCAGTACAAATACCATCTCTGGATACAACATGCCATAACAAAACGCCTTTCGAACATCCAAAGACACACTTTGTAGGGTTTAGTGAGGCTTGTGCTTCATCTAACCTTTGAAATGTTATCTCCATCTGGTGCAGGTGGTCCATCTTGCTCCTATAGATGCAAAAATCATCTAGAAATACTCTGATGAAGTTCCCAATGTAGGGTTCAAACACCCTATTCATCAAGTGCTGGAACGTTGTTGGAGCATTACATAACCTAAAAGGCATAACTCTATAAGCAAACATTCCCCAAGGAGTGGTGAACGCAGTCTTCAGCTGATCTTTCTCTGTTATACGAACTTGGTTGTATCCGCTATATCTATCAGCAAAACTATAGCACTCCTGACCAGCTACTTCGTCTAAAATCTGATATGAGAATGGAAGAGGGTAACGATCCTTCTTTGTTGCCTTATTGAGCTTCCTATAATCAACACAAATGCGTAGCTTCCCATTCTTTTTTATTTAGATCACAATGGGAGAAACCCATTCTGAATTCTCCATAGAAAATATAAATCCTGCATCAAGTAACTTATCTATTTCTTCTTTTGCAGTCTTGGAAAAATTAGGATTCATTCTATATGGCATTTGCTTTATGGGCTTAGCACCATCTACCAGTTCAATATAATCAAAAGTGAATATGTGTATGTACCTTCGAAAGAGCTGGAGGTAGGATTCCTTCTCACTCTCCATCACAGCATCACCAATCTTTATTTTTTGGAGACGATCATCAATTTCTTCTTCAGATAATTTTATGGGATCATGAGTCAGTATGACTGGAAGGATATCCATGACCGAAACATCAACCTCACTTTCTTCATCTTCAGTGTCCACTTCACTAGTACTCGAGTAATCAGATGATTTCCAATCATCAATTTCATCACTTAAATCCACAGGTTCTGCCTTATGATGCCGAGGGATCACGTTTATCTTCACCCTCTCTCTACCACGTCTAAGTGTCATGAAGCCTTCATTCCAGTAGTTTCTTGCATGAACTCTCATTAGCCATGGTCTTCCCAACAACATTGGGTACATAACAGTACCATTTTTCATCACCTGAAAGTCTACCACACATACAACACCCATAACAGATATTGCCACATTTGAAACTACACCTTCTGGTTTAGTTTTTCCTTTATTTAATGACTTTAACATAAGTGTTGAGGGGCGATCAATTTTTAAACCCAACATGTTCATTACAGACTCGGTCATTACATTAACTGCAACACCTCCATCAACTAAGACATCATGAATTGAAATACCATTACATAATACCTCAGCTTGTGGAGCGTAGGGATCCGCCTCTACCTCCAAAACAGGGACCTCAACCTCCTTCCTTCGTTGAGCATTGAGTCCACTTCACAGCTCCCGCCTCTTCTTAGAAGACATAGCCAAGAGTTGACCATATGTAATATTTGCAGGCCTTTTGGACAGATCGTCTAAGATGGAGTATGGTCCTTGTCCCTGTGAAATCAGAAAATCCTGCACACCCAACTTTCTTCTCCTATGTTTCTTACTAGTTTCTTCTTTCATCTTCTTAGGATCATTTCCATCTTGGTTATCTTTTTCTTTCTTTCTTTTTGTTACAAACACATCTACTTCATTATTTATGCTCTTATCTACTACATCAAAAGAATTCACAGGTGCTTTCCCTTTATCATTATCTCTTGTACTAGATGTAGAAGCTCTATCTAGACAATTATACTTATAATGACCATTTTTATAACAACCATAACATACAACTTCAGAAATATTTCTTTTCAGACCTCTATCTCCTCCCTGAGAACTAAATTCTTTTCCTTGAAGAATATTAATAGTTAACTGACCCATCTTTTTGAGCAAATCTTCATACTCAGTAGATGTACTAGGAGAATGATTTGTGCTCACCGAGAGTGGTTGTAGATTTTGGACCAAAGGTGCTAGTGTAGGCTCTACTTTAGCAATAATTTCTTTGGGCTCCTCTTCCATGCTTTCTTCTTGCCTTCTTGCAATCTCCTTTGCTTGTTCAATGGTAGCTGGGCAGTCATACTTCACTCGTTGTCTGATCTCTAGCTTCATCCCAAGAATGAAGTACTTACAGAGGAGATTATCCATGCCATTCATTAACCCATTCGCTAATCCTTTCTTCTGGATCTGGGCATCGAGCTTCCTCCTTAGCTCTAGAACACGAGCATGATAATCCCTTATCTTCTCCTTCTCTCCTTGGGCTAGCTTTGTGATATCGATCATGAGATCTGCATATTTCTGTTGTTCACCAAATTCTTCAAGAAAACTTTCAGTTAATAAATCCCATGAGTTTTTCACATTATCACCTAGTGTTTCAAACCATCTAAGGGCTGAACCATCCAAAAAGGTAGGAAAAAATTCAGTCCATTGTTCCCTTCTTATAAGGCCATTACAAATACAAGATCGTTTAAACTCTTGAATGAAAGAGGAAGCATCTTCATTAGATTGGGCTGAAAAAACAGGAATCTTCCCCATTTCTAAAAGTAACCACAGTGAAATACCAACCCATAAGTACAATCAACAAGACTTTTGTGCACAAATAATTGGAATCACTATAATAGAAAATAGAAATGACCACGGTAAACTATGGTAAAACTTGACTTACTGCGGTAAAAACTGAATTTCCTGTGGTAAACACTATTCACAGTAAAAAGTGAAGTTACTGTGGTAAAAAATTACTTTATTGTGGTACACTATTTATAGTAAAAAGTGAAGTTACTGCGGTAATACTATTCATGGTAAAAAGTGACTTTACTGCGGTAAATACTATTCACGGCAAAAAGTGACTTTACCATGGTAACTACTATGCACAGTAAAAATAAGGTTACCCTCCAAATGTTTTCTGACTAAGTGGGAATATTTCTCCAGAAAATCCACCAACAAGGAATGGTCCTGGCAATGGAACCAAAATGTCAACACCAATCCGGCACTATGATAATTCTTCACCAGGAACTCCTCATGCTATGATTATTTACTAATGCACAACGTTTAGTTTGGTGGATGTAATCTAGAAACACAACAACAAACATAACACAAGAATACCATAGACTATGATAAGAAGGAATAATGATAAATCTGAAATATCAGTGTAAATTATATTATCAATATGAAATTGTTACAATCTCACCCATGAGGTACTTCAAGTGTTACTGACTTCACTGACCTTCCAACAATAACTATGGGAGAAACTTCACAATTACACCTCTTAATGGCTTCTTTAACACACCTTCAAAATGATGGCTTCCTTTACACACTTACTCATACAATATTTCTCACTACTTCCTTCTATGCTAAATGAGGGGGGTGTGGCCTCTTTATTTATAGGAATTCAGGCTTATCCACCTTATCTCTAAGATAGGATAGGAAATCTCTTCCGGCCAATCATATTCCATGCCTAAACTCTTGCCTTTACATGTAGGCTTATCTTCTAAGATAAGATAAACCTTATCATCTCACATGGGTTCCACCTTTTTAGAATTTTCCACAAATAAAATACACAAATATTTATGACATCACTCTTTGTCCATATTACAAATATAATATTTCTAATTCTTAATCATGTATCTACCCTACTTCTCTACTTATCCCAACTTTGACATTTTAACATTATCGGACCACTTATGACAAATATTTACTTTTTACAACATTCTTATTGTACTTTGACTGTTACCGTACTCTACATTATTGGCGGCACTGTACTGACGGTGCCGTTATCTTCTATTGGATGCCACTACTAATTATACTTAACAACATCCTATTCCTAATACATACATTAATAAAATAGAAATTACGGAGAAATTTTTTAATGTCGACAGTACATTCCACTATTATTGGTACTGAGGATTAAACTGTTGAAACAGTGGAATGTTTGGCTTTGGAGCCCGTGGTCGTTGATAATAATTTGGTGGGACATTCCACTATGGGCTTCACTCATATGGGGATTTTTGAGCCTAAGATTGGGGATATGGCCATGGTGCATTCCATTGATTTGGGACCCGGCGTGATTTTGGCATGTAGGACTGATTTTTGTTGGACTGAAAATTTCCTCCTTACCTCTGAGCCATATAATTCAACTCAAATTTGTCTTGTGTGTTCTATTTTAAATGGTTCTTTAGCAAGAGAAGTAACTCACATTGGTCTTTGGTATGCTTGAGTTCACAAAGAAGACAAATGTCTATCTTATCTATGGGACAATCCTTAAGTAAGTCCATGTTTGTCTCTACATCTTGGGCAGTAGATGAACAAAGGCTTTGTATTTTTGGCTTTCTCCCTATCCATAGTTGTATTGAGGTAAACCAAGCAGTTTGTCATCAAATTTTAAATATCTTCCCTTAGTTTGGATAGATCGCCACTGGCCATTTTTCCTTTATGTTTACGAAATTTGGGGCGAGTTCGGGAGTAACTCCTATAGAGGTCAATTATTTTTGTAAACTGTAGTTTTTTCATGTCTCCATTCCACATAAGATTAAAGGATTCTTATGTGTATTCATCCAACCCTTTAAGAAATAAGGTTTTAAGAAGAATAATATCCAGGACAGTCCCGAACCTCTTGTAAAAGGAAGAGGAACCGATCAAGATAATCTTCCACACTCTCATCTTCCTTTTGTTGAATTCTAAATAATTCTTCCTTCCTGTCCCAGACTCTGCAGTATTCTTGATACTTGTCCAAGAAAATTGTTTCCATCTCCTCCCAACTATGGATATAGTTAGGGTTTAACCCCATAAACCATCTCATAACTGTATCGTTTAAATTGGAAGGAAATAACTTGAGCTTTTGGGAATCAGAAGTGTAATCATAAGTTTGGCACATGACCTTGAATTCAAAAAGGAATTAGTTAGGGTCTTATGAGACTAATCCCCGAAAGGTTGGTAAGATTGAGGGGGATATATTTTTCATAGGAGCTTGATCATTAAAATCCAATTGTATGGAATAGGTAAAATTTCTTCCAATTGGAGGGTTTCCGTTCTCTATACCATTGGGGTTATCTACTTCATCAACCATCCTTGGTCAACAAGTTGTTCCACAGGCTAGTTTTGAGTGGTGTTTTGAAAATATATTCTAATGAATTTAACTTTATGGTATCTAGGTATAAGTGTTCCACAAACTCCAAAACATAAAGGATTCTTGGTTTCACTTTAAGGTCTTCTACACTTCTTAAGAAAATATTTATGGAAATAAAATTTCTGAATGGAAATTTACCAGACCTTCCGGCAACACTTCTAGCTAAAACCTTAACCTTTGATAACACCTTGAAATTACTTGCGAACGACACCAAAAAGTGATGAGCATCATTGATACTCGCACTTTAATTATATTTTATTCATTAATCTAGGGCGATGTCCATGGTTATTTGTAATAAAGGGAAAAAATAGAATTTTTCTCAGCATGTGCTTAGTAATAGAATTAACTAAATGAAAACTAACTGCAATTATGAAATGAAATACATTGAAAGAAAAAAAATATTAAAGACAAAATTTAAAGGTATGAAAAAAAATTCAATGCTGGAATATTAAATAAATGTGTGATGGAAAGGAAACAATAATAAAATCTCCATTCTCATGGGGAGAAGTGGCCCTTTCTCCATCCTTAGAGATTGAACACATGATTCCTTCCCTCTTAATTTATCATAGGATAGATTGAGGACCTTGCATATATCCATAGGATGTTGTGGATGGGGAAGATATTGGAAATGATACAAAATTTTATCCACCCAAAATGAAGAGGTCGAGAGCCTTCTTGAGCTAAATCTGCAACCCACACCATAGGGGGTGATGCTCAAGTCATTTTAAATGACATCCAAATTCTCCTCTCCTTTACAGATAAGGACTGTATTTGCTCCAAACTACTCATGTGAGCTGTATGTGTAACTTTATGGAACCTCTCCCAACATTAAGATTATTCTCCACACCATGTCATATTGTAGGAACATTGGATTAGAATATGTTGCTTTAAAATAAGCAAACATAATCCTCCCCTCCATAATTTCAAGATCCTACACATCAAATACAACAATATTATAAGCTCCCTTGGTCTTGATACTTTTGTATTTGGCCATTATTTTAGTGGAAAGTGGGTAATCCCCATTGATGTCAATGATTATCTAGAAATTAAAAAATTAAGACCACATGTTGACCACGGTGGTGGAGTCATTACCCACCCGAACAAAAAACATTCCATTAGTGATACAACCAACCCTACCTCCATCTGATGCGTCTCAATTATTTGACGTATGACACATGTTAGTGATATTTCCTCCTCTACAACATGACATTGCCAAAATAAGGAAAAAGGATGTAGGGAGGAAGACATGAAAAATATACAAGAGGCACCACAACAGTCGATCCATCAATTCATATCTTGCAAACTAATATCACTTGTCCATATGTTGACCGTTATTAATGTCGCACCCTTTATATAATATAATATAATTCCCATCGGTATGATTATTAATAATTTAATTATTTTCTTCACATTTGATTGAATGGTAATAAATAATGTTTATTTAGCTATACTTACATGTAAGTCTCAATTTTTTTTGGAGAAACTTGGCCCTGAACTCCATCATATGGCTAAGATTATGAAAAAGGCAAAAAATCTTAATGTGTTCAAGTGGACATAAAATATAATGTAACAGCTAAAAGTGAACACATTCACATAAATTGTAACCAACTACCCCTACCCTTGAATGTGATTTTAGAATGCCTCTTGACATAAAATATGTAGACATAATGGAACAATCCAAGTTCAAATTCCATAAGTAATAAGAAAACTATTGGACCACGATTGCCGTTACACCAAAACCCATAAGTATTAGTCTCCGATACAATTGCTAGAGTTAGGATCTAAAATAGGCTGTCAGTCCATGTCACGAAATTCACGGGGAGTGCTGGACACACATGCCAACATTCTCCCCCTCAGTGTTACCCAAGTGAGTTTCGAACTCGAGACCTGTCGCTTTGATACCATTTGTTGGACCATGATTTCCATTACACAAAAACCCATAGGTATTAGTCTCTGATACAATCGCCAGATTTAGGATCTATGAGAGGTGGTTAGTCCATGTCATGAAATTCACAGGGAATGCTAGACACACATGCCAACAAAAAATTGCACTGAAGCGTATGTAAAAGTTGCTTTATGATGTAATGCAATAACAATAATGACATATTAGAATATAATATGGTTAATAGTTCATATATTAGGTACTGAAGATTACATCCCAAATAGGTGGGGGCCATTCAATTCATTTAATATATTTAAAACAGTGTAAAAACATATATCAAAATCTCTAATTATATATGCATGCGGGTGGGGGGGGGGTAGGAGGTTTCCCATATAAAAAAAGGTATTTTGAGATATAAATATGCCAGATTTCATTTTTTCAAAGAAATAATTCATTTAAAAATTTTAAAATACTATTTTGTATATGTATTCTCCTAGAAAATTAGAAGTCAAGGAGTAATATTCCTTTACTATGGAACCATATTTATGCAAATTGTTCTTAAAGTTTCTAAGTAACTAATGTTGAAAAAAGTTGGAATTCCCTTTCAAAGGGCCGCTACCTAAAATTATCATATCCACAAAGTTCACCCAATGAAATTTGTTAGGAAATATGGAATCTTCACCTAGAAAATTAGGAGTGTCCAATTTTTTACAAGGTATCAAGGGTTTCCAACTCCAATTGGATAAATTTTAGAAACTTTTAGAAAGATTACATCATGAAAGAACCCAAAAAGGAACAAAAAGAGGAACATGACCAAAGGGAGTTAAAAAGACTTAAATCCAAAGAAAAAAGGTCCAGAAACCCAACCAGATGCGATACATAAACTATAAATAAAAACAAGAAACAAAGACACTTCACCAAAAAACCTCCAAAAGTTTAGGAACATAAATAAAAAACATCAAGTTTTCTTTTGATTTTTGGAGGGATTGGCCTTTATGGTTGCAGAATCCTTGATGTGCTCGAGCTTCAGATTATTTTAGGGTGGATCCTCCTCTTTCTTGCCCATAAATTCCTCTTCGGTCTCGAGCTCATCCTCGTCTTCTTCATCAGAGCTGGTGGTACTGGAATATTTTTTTCTCCTCTGCTCCTCTTCAATCGCTTCCAGTCAAACCCTCATATCATGAACAAGATTATCCAACATGTTGATTTCCCCCCTGATTTTTTTATGGGACATGCAATTTTTTTGGTGGATTCAATTCTATCAAGCATGTCATTCCTAACCACAAAATTTGCCTCCTCCATGACCTGTAACACAGTCTCTAAATACTGTACTTTTTTCTTCAGGTCCTTGAAGCTCAACTCTTATTCCAAGACCATTTTACCTTTTCCTTTTGAGGACCCAACCTCTTGACTCATCAAACCATCCACATTCCCCCCTCCTCAACTCTGTTATCACCAAGTTTTCCCTCTCGCATCTTTGTGAGACATTCAACGAAAGTAATGTCCTCCTCCTCAATTTGGGGCATGGGTTTAGCCGGCACAGGTTTCCCATTTTGAAACAAAAGGAGAATGGGGCTTGTTGGTGTGTGTATTTTCCACATCATTAGGTGATTCATCTCACTTAAGTGAGATCGTAGGTCCGTGTGTCATTTAGGGGTCATTATCAGACTCCCTTACGCATCAGTGCGTCAAGACATCAGTGGGAGTTACACTTCTATTATGGGAATGTAACTCCCCCTCTCTACTCGAGTTGTCATGATTGCAACACTGGGGGTTACTCAACACCTCCTATGTGTACACGTCTTTTGATCTATGAGATAGAGGAGAGTTCTGTGGCTTATCGAGGTTCTGCCCATTTGTCGAATCTTTGCATGCATATTCGGTTAATGCTCACTCCTCCCGAGATCTCTTCACGCTGTCATTCGCACGTCCGTTGATGTGCACGTTGTCCCTCGTGATCCTCACTTTCGGGTTTTCAAACCCTTTTTCATGGTATTAGAGCGGATCTTATGGATCCGTGCACTCATTAGTGTTTCTGTGTGTGTTTTCTGGCTTCCGACGTGATATACAGATCTCTTTCAGCGTGTGTCATAATGGATATTATAGTTGTACTCTTCTTACATTGATTTAGGAGTTTATACTTCCGTTCAGGTTTGATCGCGGTTTTTTTGGGTTGTTGTTTGAGTTTATGGTGTTTTTTGAGATTCTAGTGGTTGTCTTTTTGGGTTATTTGTGTACTTCTTGCTGGTTACATGTTATGTTCAGGTCTAAGGAGGAATACAAGTTTATTATGTTGAAGAGCCATTCTAACAGCTCATCGTACTCTCATTGTTCGACATCTCATTTGCCTACACATTGCTCGGTTCATAGTCAAAGTGGCTCTTGCTTCATTACTTGTTCACCTGCGTTGAGACCTCTACACTCCTCCACTTCTACACACCGTTGGCCCAGATTCTGGCTCGAAGGTTGGCCATTCTATATTACCTCGCAACTCATCTTGGCACTCTTCCTGCGCTGCTTGGGTCTTGCTTATACTGGCTCGTGCTTGGTTGTAACCACCTTTTAACTTTTTCTGGCTCCCTTGGCTCATTCACTGCTCTCTAGATTTGCTTTCTGGATCTCCACACACTCATGGTAGTATGTACCTGTGTTTGGAATCCACGCAACTGTTACAACTCACCTACAGCCGAGTTTTGCTTTGTGCACTAACTCGTGTGGCCTTCTTCTCTCTATTCAAATGGTTACAATACTCTCTGCTCAATCGTTTCACTCTACTCAGTAGGTTAGACTTGTCTGGCTCTCACCGTTTGCTATACAGTCGACCAGTTTCTCCACGCTCAGCTTGCAGCTAGCAAAAAGGACTCTACAAACATTTCACTCTTGCATTCTGGGCACATGGTCACAACTTGCACTGGTCTCCAGCGGTTTCTTCCACTTCACCCAGCACGTGGTCTCTTTTTAACAACGGTCGTTTCCTTTGCACGTGGTCTCATGTTTTAAAACAGGTTTCCTTGCATGCTCGGTCAACAAACTTGCTTGTATCATGAAAGGTGTCCACATGGTGTAAGGAGTTGTTGGCGAGTGACCAATGCATTGAGTAGAGTGAGTAGGTTGCCACGTGGTGGAAGGGAGCTGCATTCAAACCTGGGTTTGTTGGTGTTTTCCATGCTCTCCTTAGTGTTTTCCATGCTCTCCAATGTGCACTTCCATCTTGGTATAACCATGGCATGACACTTCAATGTGGGCCCCCTCCTCCACCTCATTTTTAATGTTTTAAGGTGTTAAAAAAAAAATCATTTTTCTTGGCATGTAATTGAGTTTTAGACTATTTTTTGGCTTGTATTCTTCCCTTCCTTTGAGCGACAAAGACGGAGGGTGAGGTCCAAGGTTGGCAGGAGGCTAATCCCCCCTTGCAGTCAAAACAAACTATGCCTAAAATTTGATGCCATTTCCAACGAGTAGTCACACGACACCCTTTGCACCCATTTAGAGCACCTTTTTAATGTGTTTACAACATCTAGTGTATTTTTCCATCAGTTGTGGGAATCGTTTTAATGCCATAACTTTTGACTCGCTGCTCATTTCTGAGCGCTTCTTTAGTCAACGTTGCATTATTTTTCACACTTTACGTGATGGCATTGTCAATTTTGTAAACACATTACTTCTATAAAGTGCCACATTCTGGGGGGTTGCTTGTACTCTTGGGTTTTCACACACAGACGCATTATCAGCCGAGTCCGACGTCTTGCTTTCATGCACCTTGCATCTTGCATTTTTTTCATCATGGAGAGTTCTTTCTAGGCTTGAGCATCATAGGATCACTTTACAGCCTCCGCCACTTCTCATTGGGAGAGGGACCTATTCAGCCTGGCGTGCTTCCATGGAACGTTACTTCACTCATGAGGGTCTTTTACCCTTCTTGCTTGGGCCAGTTCCTGCAGCCACTGATCATTGTCATCTAGAGGATTTCCTTGACACTTGCGACCACATCTATGGTCACATGATGATGCATGTCTCTCATTCTCTCTGGTTTCATGTGGCAGACTTAGATGCACCTCATCGTGTCTGGAGCATTCTTCAGTCCCTCTATGGAGACCCTTCACATACTACCGCCATTGTTGCTGTTGCTGATTCAGTTGTCTCCTCCATTTCTTCGTGTGATGACAGTTCCACTGACATAGGCTCACTTGGTTCTAATTCTGATGACGAGGATTGTGCACCCAGTTCTGATTTCGAGAGCACTACAGAGGACTCTTCTCCTCTTTTTCTCACTATTCCAGAGAGTGTTGACACTTCCCACATCTCATCAGATATCGAGCAGTCTCATACTCAATTTCATACCATCATTACACCAGCCTCCTTTCCACTTCTAGTGTGCGAGGCCCATTTCATTCCTCTACCTTCATTGGATGACTCATACCTATCTGACATCACTCTTCTGTTTGTTGAGCCCCCTCATTGGGACGAGTATCTGCCTGACCTTAGTCGTCTTTTTGCAGATTCCACTTGTGATGCTCTACAGGTGCCTCATCCATCTACAGGTGTTTCAGAGGAGTTCATCATCTTTGTTGTTGGGAGTGCCCCTTCCGGGAATCATGTCACTTCCACATTTCCAAAGACCTTCATTGATCCACCCTCAGCTATGGATCCCTTTTCTGTTGTGAAGGATGTTCTGTTCCCTTCACATCACTTGGACATCCTTTCTATGGTTGTTCCTCTTTTTCACTTTAACATTTCTACACACATGGCATTACCTTTGGTTCCTTGGCACTCACTCACTAGACCTATGTCACACTTCAGTGCACCAAACTCAAAGTTCTTCGTGTTGTTGCCTTCAGTTTCCTTTGTGGAGTGGGCGGACTTCCAGCACGTCATTTATGTCCTTCCTAAGGGAAGGCACACAGTTTGGTCCAAGTGGCTCTTCTTCAATCCAGAGGTAGAGGATCTCGTGATCGACATTCTTCTGGGAGATCTCCTAGAGCTGCAGAGTTCAGATCCATCCTTGGCATCTTTTGCATTCCTCTCGTCTCCCTTTTCTTCTCTCTTCTTCTTCTTTCTGAGAGATTGCCTCTTTGTACATGGGTACCCTTTACAGGCTCGTCTATGGCTGGGACCCATATTTGGCATCTTTCTTAGATTAGAGAGCATGTTGTTCTCTCTCGTGGTGGATGTTTTTCCCAATGGGTTTTCCTTCACTAGCTTGGGATCTTCTTCATGTACATGGGTACCTCATCAGGCTTTGTGCCAAGACCCATTTCTCGTTTCTTGACTTGCCACCCCATCATCCTAAGTTATGATGAAGGGGGGGGTGTTGCTGTGTGTATTTTCCACATCATCAGGTGAGTCATCTCACTTAGGTGAGATCGTAGGTCCATGTGTCATTTAGGGGTCATTATGAGATTCCCTTACGCGTCAGTGCATCAACACGTCAGTGCATCAGCATGTCAGTGCGTTAGTGCGTTATATGTGTCATTGGGAGTTACACTTCTATTACTAGGAATGTAACTCCCCCTCTCTACTCAAGTTGTCATGATTGCAACACTGGGGGTTACTCGGCACCTCCTATATGTACACGTCTTTTGATCTATGAGATAGAGGAGATTTTTATGGCTTAACCAGGTTCTGCTCATGTTTTAAATCTTTACATGCACATTCGGTTGATGCTCACTCCTCCTGAGATCTCTTCACACTACCGTTCACACGTCTGTTGATGTACACATCGCCCCTCGTGATCCTCGCTTGCGGGTTTTTGAACCCCTCTTTCAATGGTGTCCTCAGTAGGATAGTTTTTTCCATTTTGCTCCTTTGGATTTTTGGATGTCACAGAGGTGAGGTCAAACACATAAACATGAAGATGGGAATGCTTTTAATGAGTTGTGATCGATCAGGAGGTTTGTACATATTCACGTGGGGTTCACCAAATATGTATGGCAGGCCAAAAAATTGTTTCGACAACTTACACTCTTAATCTTATGTTCTTCTAGGGTATGATGCAATGAATAAGAAAACACACATGAACCAAAAACACAACATGTAGATTTAAAGGGACTCTCATGAGTGTAATTTTTGAGCCCTTTCATATCCATGCCAGTAATCCGGGTAATGGATTCCTCTGAAGACTCAATTTCCATACCCTTGACCACCACTTTACCATCCTTCCACGCTAAACCAAACTCCATGGTGAATGAAGGATCGTGCCCTTGAAACTTAGTGATATAATTTCTAAATCCACCAGCACGAAGTAGGTTCCACATTGAAGGGTTGTCCACAATATTACTATGAATAGACCATTCCACCCTAACTCTATCTCCTCCCATGGTCGTTAACCTGTTTTCCAAAATCCCAACCAGCCAATAATATGAAATATTGGTGTTAAAATGACCTTTCTAAAGGAATAAAAAACCCACCATGAGCTTGTTGTCCTATAAAAATGAGCTAATTAATCTCACTCGTGTGAGCGACAGTGGAATTATTATGATTTTTCATGGTGTGTAATTCCATTAGTTGGGGACGATGTCACCTTTATTCCAGACTTTGAAATCTTTATAATGAACCCCTTAATTAGCAAGCCTATATGCACATGTTTTCCCAAGGCGAGGTGTATGTTTAATTATGAAAGAATCAAAACCTTTAGGATGCTCCTTAATATCAAAATAATATTACTAAGAGCCCAAATGTGGGAATGATCCTTTTTAATGGCATTGATAATGAGTAAAGAATCCCCCTTAATTTGCTCTAAATTTTGTAATGAGTAATGAGCCCAAAATATTTATAATTTTGTTTTTTTTCTCTAATTTTTTTATTTTTTTGACATATTCTATAAGTTAATCTTAATTTTATACGAAAAATTTATTTGCTTAGATTGTTTCCTATTTTTATTTAAAAATTACCACTTAAGTGAAACTTTGAAGCTTCTATCCAAGAGACCACTAGGTGAGTGTAATGTAAGATTAGGATTTTGGTCCTAATTTAACATATTTGTGCAACAAATATAATTCAAAACTAGGATAAACAATCCATTAAGTCTTAAACTATGCTACTCTTCTTTTGTCAACAAATCCAATTACTATATGTCAAAGTAAATTATAGTTATAGGGTTAAAGAGGATTTGGATTATGTGAAAAACTATGTGATAAAGTGTTTATTATGTGTATAGAATTAGATTAGTGTGTTTAAATTACACATAAAATATCTTGATCTGAAACTCAGTACAAGACATGGGAGGAAATAAATATTTGGTTATCAAAATTGTTTCAAGGGCTATGACAATGTCTTCTTGAAATTCACAATTGATCTAATCAACACAATCTTGTTTACTTATGTCTAGAGATTTGATTTATGGTCTACATTTGTGTAATTTCTATAATGTGATGAGATATGTATATTCCTTGTCTTAGCACTTTATCCCTTGGGATTGAAACCTAAAATTGTTTAGTAGTGACTGGGTTGGACTACATCACCACATCCTTACTGATGTGATGAGGGATTTGATACATACCACTACTACAAAGAGATATCAATCTTATGTAGTTACCTAACCTATGAAAAGATGCATTTGATATAAAAATATAAATAAATCTGGAGAATTTGATCTAGCCCTCATACTTGAAATTTTTTCTCATGATTAATCTAAGGAAAAAATATAGATGAATTCAATTTTAGTATCTTATTATTGTGTTGGGTGCTTTAAGGAATAAAATAAATCATTGCTTGATATTTACCTTCTTAGCGTGAGAAAGTAGAGGATCCCTAGACATCCCTAATAGTTTAGGGCGTGTTTACATTTATATGTGAATATTCATATGATTCCCCTCATAACCAACCAAAAAATACCACCAAGGCTGACTAAGCCAAGTAACCCTTTTCAAAAAAGTGACCATTGGAAGTACAAGGGACAAGTTTGTGGATGTTGGAATAGTTTGTAGTTGAACCTATCAAACGTGTGAAAGGAATTAGATCAGAGACAAGTGGGAGTTCATATAGATGTTTTTAAGAATGATCAGTGGTTCCTAAAAAACTATAAACACCTAAATTTGAAAAATTATCATTTGGTAACAAAAATTTTGGATTTACACCTTAAAAATGATTTTTTTACTCATCCAAAGCCTAGGTGACTTATTTCTATCTTGTTTTTTTCACTTTCATATCTATTCAAACTACTTAGTAACTCATAAACCAATCAAATCATTCCAAAAAATTATAAAATTTGTAGGTTCCCATCCTAGAAATTTACACAGTCCCACAAGTTTCCTTTATGAGTCCATTTGGATGGGACCAAACTATACCAAGGTCTGATCCTAGGACAAATAGACTCGCATCCTACCACTCTTTGATCACTTTTCCAATTTGATATCACATAGGTCATCCTTAATATAAATGTAAACTTATGAATTCCTATAGAAACAAGTTCAAGACACTTTCTTATAGAGATTTGGTACTCTTCTAGCACTTTCAAGAGAAACCATTATAAAATGCATTCCCGAAGCACCCGCTCCCCTAAATTAATAAAAAAAATCAAACAACCTAGGAGTGGTCCATAAATAGGTATGTAGCCAAATAAAAAAGGTTTAAGAGTAATTATTTTCGTTTGATAGAACTTTCAAGTCAAGTAAAACCAATTTCAAGCACACAAAGATTTATATCTCATTGTCAAAAGATCAAGTTGCCAAGTAGTTGCATCCATATAGTAATTACATATTAGGTGGAGAATTACATGTGGCTTGAGACATATTTGAATTAGTGTCGACATAAAAGGAACAAGGGTGATTTAACTCAAACACTAACCCTTTTTCATGAATATCCCACCCATGGTTAGGGTTTGAGGGTGTTTCTCATCACACTGAGATGACAAGACTTATATAATCTCATCTTTTTAGGAGTTTAATTCCTCATTTTTTAGTAAGTTTGAAACATTCTTAAGCATGTTTGGAAGTATTTCATCACTTAAATATATTAAGTATGATGCATTTATTATGAATTTACCTTGAAGGCATTTGTGACTTGTTTTTTTCCTAACCCTTAATAGTTCAGGTGGAATTGATGTTTTGTCATGTAAAAAAGGGTAACAAGAATGAAAAAACTCAAAAAATTGAGCAAAGGCCTTAATTTTGATTAAGGAAATAATTTCCATACTTAATTGCTTCACTTCAGACTAATAGGATAAAAACACATGACTCTCGAGAAAAGTGGATGACTCCCAATAAAATTACAGGACTCCCGTGAAAAGTACAAGACTTATACCTCAAGGATCATGACTCTAACCTAAAAGCTATGAAATGAATACAAAGGTTCCCAGATGTTAAAGCCATGTAGATACTAGGAGGTTGAGAAGGATTTTATAGACCATGGAGGCCTAAAGAAGAGTTATTTGATTCCACACAAGGCATTCTAACACCATGAAAGTAGTTTTCAGTAAAGAAAGAAAGAAGGACGCTCTCTTGCATTTTGAGAGAACAGTCTTAATGCAACTTTCAAAATGAAAATTTTATATTTTCTTAGTAATATGATAGTTATGGTATCATCCATTTGTCAATTAATAATGTTGGATATGTATTTAGCTCTAATAATACTTGTATTCAATAAGTTATCATGAATGTTGAAGGTACTTCGTCGTTCATGAGAGGCTAATTACTTCAAACTCAAATATATTATAAATAGTTCATTGTAAACTTAGAATAAGTTGATTTTTTATTTCAGATTTCTATTTTATCTCTCTTTTAATACACGTCAAGTTAATAGAAGTGGAGTCTCTGGATATCCGTATTGAGCATTTCTGATTAATTTCGAGCCAAATCTAAGGAGAGAAAGTGCCACTCTCATCCAAGAAGGCGGAATATTTATGGTATTTTCTTAGTTAGTTTTATTTACAGTATTATGTTTTTGAATGAATTATATAATTATTCGAATAGACTTCTTAGTTAAATGATTTTTTTATGCACTCTGTTTAAATATTTTATCAATGTTTGCTTTTATTGTTGTTTTCCTGCATTTATGTAGCCTTAGAATGTTTAATCTTTTGGATTAGATTATAAGGGTTATTGGAAACATATTCAATCTTATTACATATATAAAATAACATTGTATGTCACACTATATTTGATATAAGATTAACTAAAGTGTTGGACACAAGGACCCTCACCATTTTTTGACGTTGTTGGCTGGAATATGTAACAATAGGTATTTGTTGAGATATGATGTTGTGAGAATTATTCTTATAATTACATGTAATAATGTTGATTCATTACTCCCCCTAATGATTCAATTACTTTCATGTGATAGTAGGTATACCTTGTGAGATCCTTGCAATAAGTGGAACTAGGAAAATTCTCATAATATATTAGTTTGGGGAAGTATTAATCTAATAATGCCTTTAACGTCTCTTTAGTAAATCTAATACTGTAAAAAGTGTTTTTTCAATAATGTGTTGGCTTAGAGTTTTGAAAGGAATTTTAATTAAATATAACCCCCAAATCAAAATCAGACCATAGGTTCAATAATTGAGGTTGGACCACAAGAGAAAATGGAAGGAGTAAAAAATAAAACCCCTCCACAGGGAAGAACGTTCATTTATCCCACTGTAAGAAATGATAAAGAGAAATATCATATGAAGAATATATCCCCATAGTTATTTATTACCTTTAGGGGAATATCTTCAAAATACCCTGATCAGTTTCTATTTGAGTTATAGGTCCTTTGCAAGACTTATGATTACACTGCATATAACCAAAAGCTAAATTTTTTCCTTTCAATCCTCAAGGAGTCATTGTAATTAATGATGAAGAGAAATATCCCATGAAGCATTTATCCCAATCATTATTGCATACCTTTAGGTGAATATATTCATAAGACCCTGATCAATTTCTAATTGAGTTAGACGTTCTTTGTAAGACTTATGATTACACTGCATTTAACCAAAAGCTAAATTTTTCCTTTCGATCCTTAAGGACTCAGCCATGCATTGATTTATAGGATTACTCTATTCATAATGGGTCTTAAATGAAAACAATTTTTTTAATGTAAATATCAAGATTATTACAGATTTTGTGAGCACAATTAAAAACTCTTCAGGATGACCTGGAAGGTAGATGAGAGCCTTGAGGATTATCTTGATTGATACCTCTTTGTCCATAAATAATGTGGTAATGGACTAGACCAAGAGCCGAGAAAAAATATATTTCTCAGGAGGGATGGCTGATGAATATAGTGATGCTACAAATTTAATGGGAAAGGTTGATGTGAATAGACTAGGACTTGGTGATATTGCTTATCTTTGTATAAACTATTCAAGGACTAGATCAAAAGTTCAAAGGAACAAACAAAATAAAATAAGTAGTGAAGTGATCCAGTTGATGGAGGAATTTTATAATCTCAATATATATATTATAGTACACTTAAACATCTCTCTGGATAGTTTACAAACAAAATCCAAGGCTTCTGAGCCTCTATCAATTTACTGCCCCATATGTAGGGGTAAACATACACTCAAGGATAGTCCTCTAGTTAAGGTGGATATTTGTGGTATCTGTGATCTAAGACACTCCACTACTAAATGTAACTTACTCCCAAATATTAGGGATCATATGAAGAAAAGCACCTTATAGGAAGCAAAACTTAATTATGTATGTCAAAGACAAGGTGGCAACTTTACTTCAAATCAACATTTTATTCCAATAAATCAATGGATTAGAAACCAATGGAATGCACCATATAATGTCCCACAACCTTGGAGTCAATAAATACCTCAAGAATGGAATAATCCACCACAGGAAAACCAATATAAACAATAGTGGGTGCCTAAGTGATATCAACAATAATGGGAAACCCAACTGAACTATAAGAAATAAAGCTACAATCAACCATTACAAGGTTAAATGCATAACTAAAACATGTAAAACAACACAAATCCTTGATTCTTGAACCTTCAAATCACTTCTAACCACCTCAACTAGAGCAGTTGAACTAACCACAATTCCTTTTCAACTTGTGGTCAATCCTAAAAATTTGAAACAACCCTTGTATATACTTTGGAATAAGGAAACTTTGATAGTATAAACACATTAGTTATGCTAATGTTTAACTCCACTCAATAAATAATCTTACACATTATTCTTCACCGGCAGGGATAATTTTAGTGGCAAATATTCGTAATATGGTGAATATTTCATTTTTGAAAAATTTGAAAAGGTGAATTTTCTAGCGTAGGTCAGTGACCTGTTCGCCTAAAAATTACAGTTTAATTTTTTTTTTGGGTTCGGCTTTGCCTACCCTTTAAACTATCCCCTATATAATCCTATATTATTCACCATGTAGAACACTACTAGCTCACTCATACCGCCTGGGGGCATATGTATTATCAAGTACAATAAACGCACGACATGAGGGCGGAGGTTGTAGATGCGCGAAAGAGAGTTTGTTGATGCGTGACAGGGAGAGTTTGTTGACGCGCGATAGGGAGAGTTTGTTGACGCATGACAGGAGTGCGGAGGAAGTAGACGTGCGACAGAGAGTTTTTTGATGCACGACACATAGATTTTTTTTGTTGTGCGACCAGATGGCGGAGGCTATAAACGCCTGATAGAGATTTTATGACACACGTCAACAAGGTGGTTGACATGCGTCAACAAACCTCACTGACACATGTCAACAAATATATGTCACGTGTCTGCAGCCTTTTGTCCCACTAATTAAAAATCAGGTGAAAATTTTGTTGTCAGACCCCCAAAAAATTCACCTTCGCGCGAAACCAGTTCTGAGGATATTCACCAGGTATTTTCCACATCTAATTTCTAAGAGGTCTCTTAAAATGAACCCTGTTCACCTGTCGTTAAGGAAATATTTGAGGAAAAATAAAGTTGGAATAATTACCTCTTAAACCTCCTTTGCATGAAGAAAACTTGCTAAAACTATTGATTCTCCAATTATACCATTTCTAAAGAGATTAAAAGAAAAATAAGTAAATCAACACCATCATAAAATTTATGAATTTGAGATAATACAAGAATTGAAACATATTAGTATTGTAATTCCTCTAATGCAAGCAATCAAGGATGTTCTTGAGATTAACAAGACCATTAAAAAATTATGCGTCAAATCCCAAGGAAGAAGAAAGAAATAATTTAAGACCATACAAGTAGATGGCAAGTTGGCTGAACTTTCAGTAGGAAAGTTTATTCCTCCAAAGTATGGATATCCAAGAAGTACTGTGGTTGCTATTTATAATGGAAATATCAACATACCTAATGTTATTGTATATTTAGGAGCTTCTATCAATTTCATGAATATTGTTGTGCTCTTGACCTTATCACTAACCAATATCTAACCAACTTCCATAGTCTTGCAAATGGTTGATCAAACCATTGCAAAGTCATAAGGGATTACAGAAGACGTTGAATTCACAATAGAAGCTTGGGAATACCTTGTAGATTTCTTAACACTAAAACATCAAACTCAAAAGAATGGTTATACAATAATTTTAGGTAGAACTTAGCTTACCAATATTACTTCCCTCATAGATTGTAGGTCAGGGGATATAACTATTTTAATTGGATTAAATGCAAAGAAGACTTCTCTACAACTAAATTTCAATCCTTTATTTGCATGTAAATATCTTTGGGTAGATGATCATGATGAAATTGACATTAGGGGAATTTTTTTTTTCTTGGCAGTCATCACAATCAAAACATATATAAATGAGTTAAGTAAATGTCATGAGGAAGAAGATGATATAAAAATTTGGATTGTGACATCCTCTCTTTTCCCTTACCACACATTTGCAGGCAAAAAATTCTAGTGAGGAAAAAATAATGTGACGAAGATCTCTTCAACCTTTTACCAGGCATACAACTAATTAGGAAGAGTCAATTTTTTAATCCTACTTCAACTCTGCATACTAAGGATCCCTTCCAATGCCTTAATGGCTCTAATTGGAAACAATTCAAAAACTTTTACCTGACATGCTTCTCAAGGTCCTATACCCTACTACCACAAGTTAATCTATTGCTAAATACATATTTTTCCATAAAAAATACAGAAAGAAATACCTTTCTCAGGTCCTCCCAATCTGCCATGTTTTTCCCTTACTAGATTCTTGACCAAACAATGTCATTGGTGTCTCTTTACCTTACTCCAATGCTCTCACCTCCAATTTCCTTATTCATACATTGAAAACAACCTTAGAGACAACACAAAATTATCTCAAAACAATCCAAACACCCACTTCTCTCCTTCATATAACATAACCCATCATGTGTTCTTAAGATAGTGTAATACTTGAACATTAATAGACCAAGACTTCCTTAGAAACCCACATCCATATTTTCATTGCTTCATAAACCCTTGACCATACCCATTATGTGGCCCAAATCTCTTTTTATGATTCCTTGAGCTCCTCTTTGAAATCTAATTTTCTTCTTTGTGGCCTACTAGCTCCAACTAGCCCCTCTTCCACTTAATGTCATGAATAACTCGACTTATAGAAGGTTTCACAGGACAACTAGACTATATTCTAGCACCCATTATGTCATTTATCTTATCCCAGAGGTTTCACTTCTCAAATCAAGATCTAAAGCTTAGTCTCTTTGTAAAAGGACCTCTACAACTAGGCCTTCCACTATAACACCTTGTCCTATAATGGAACGTCAAGAAAATATACAAACCCCACCAAGTAAACTCTAAAATTCTTCTTGAATAAGATTTATGTTCATGTCATCATTATTTCTACAAAATCTCAGAGCTTGATTTCTTGTCTAGGAATTTTGGTATGCATTTTTCTTGTCAAACCCTAATTGGGAACGTTACAGGCCAGAGAGGCTTATTTTGGTTAGAATTTTTCACTGTATTTGAATTTAAGGTCCCAAATTTGTCTAGAGGTATTATTTCACATCCCACTCCCTTATTACTTTAACAAAGGTCATTCAATTTGTGTGTAAGCTCGCCAATAGTTAACAGTTCATCCTAATAGTTGGGTATACACATTGATAACATGTTATTCAAACCCTCAAGTCTACAATGGGAGCACGTTCACATTCTATCCTATCAAGCCCTCATCCACACTTGATTCCTACTTTCCATACTCTACTCCTTACCCATATACATACTTTACTCCTACCATAGTCTTAAAATCTACTTCAAGGAGAACACATAGTAGAGTACAAATTTGAGCTATTTTGTTAATATGCTAAAGAGTATCATAAGAGAAATCACTTGTAATGTCTGTAATACAATTATGATCATATGGATAGGTACTCATAAGGCCTCAACCTTGAGTTCCAAAGAAATCATACTACAAAATACAATCTTCTCACAGTACATGCAACCTTGAATGATCCTTGCCAACATTGTTATACTGTTAAACTCAGTCAATACACTACTTAACATACTCAAGAACACGATTTATGAATCGAGTCCTTCTAGATACCCTTGTAGATATTATGATCATCCTTTCCTATTGCATCTAAAAGCACAACCACAAAAACCTAATGAATGCAATCAAATGTTAAGATCATTTACCATTAAGACGAGAATTCAAGACCATAAAAATGAACTATGTATAGATTTAGCCATATTTGTTTACAAAATTGCTCCTTTGAACCTTGAGGAGGATTTTTCTTCATTCATTCAGCATCTTCCTAAGAAGGTTATCCCTTCCTATCCACCAACCAACTCCATAACTCAAATACATCCTCCTTTTTAACCTCATTCTACCTTCTTTTTACCCTAACTACCTCCTTATAAGCCCTTACATTAACAATATAGACATAATTCATCATTTTAAAACATATGTAGACTCATCACTCACCTCTTAAGACCTAATTCACCCTTTCATAACTTAAATTATCCATTTTACACCTTGAAAAGCCCCTTTTGGCGTATTTACATGCTTTTGGAATTGAGATTACACTTTGGAGAGAAAATATGAGATTTTGAAATTTTAAACATCTTGAGTCTACTTAATGCTTGGTATTGCAATCTAAATTCCTCCTCATGGATCTTGGTTCATATCCATATTTATTATTATGAAAAAGGTGATTTTGACATCTGGTAGCTTCTTCTCATGATGCTCCTACATCATACTCCCAAGGTGGAGAATAAGTTTCCAAGTACTTCTTGCTTGCATGGTCTTGTATATAGCCAAGTCTTCATTGTTTTTGTTTTTTCTTATCATTTGTCCTTCACTTTCATTGTTCTCTTTTTCCTTAAGACATCACGAGTCCCATATGGTGCTCCTTTGTTTTTCATTTTCCTTGACATTTCTTCCTTGATCCTTGCATTCCATATTCATCTTCATCATTCTCATGCTTCCATCTCTTGTACCTGCAAAAATAAACATACCAACAACAAACACATATCCTCCATCTTTTTCCATCTTCTTTATCCTTACATAGGTCATATCCATCATTTAATCATTACTTTCTTTGTCTTTTTCTTTATTTTCTTGACTTCTTGTTTTCTTGCCCTCAACCATCAATACTCTATGTTGCTCTTCCTCTTCCATTAAACTGATTTGTGTCTTTTCTTCACATGTTTTCACTCCATAAATGACATATTCCAAGACTGCTATTTCCTTTTGTAGTTTCTCAAGACTCTCATAAACAAAAACGTTGTCTTCTGTACTATCCATTAGTGGTTCTTGGTCCAATGTCTTATTTCTTTCATCATCCATCTTAAGGTTACATTCTTGTTCACTATTCCTACATGCATTCACACACTTGCACATAATGTTAGAATCAAATTTTTAAGGCTTTACTGCTCCTAAAATCTATTCTTCTTCCTTTATTGCATGAACTCTACCATCTTGTTGGCAAGAAAAATTTTTGGTGGAAAAATTTATGGGTTTCTTGCCAATGCTCTGAGAGTCGAGGTCCCTCCACTTAGACGATGCAACTTCTATATTTGCATGCATGTAAAAAGGTTTATTTTTCTTGGTGGCCTTACGGCCGAGGATCACAAAGGGGCACTCCACTGACCCTGCAGAAAAGATAACACTCACTTGCTAGAGAAGACTTTGTCTAGAGAGTGGGAAAGGGAGTGAGAATGAGAGGTAGGAGAACTAATGTTGCAAGTAGAAACTCAGATTCCTGCACACACTAGTTAGAAATTTCAACACATGCATTTTAAGAGAAGAAACAACCAAAACTTCAATGCTACCAGCTAGAGGAAACTATGAATACAAATTAACACATGCATATGCCTTGGAAAACAGAAACTTCTTCCTTCATTAGCATTTCAATTAAGAGTTGTACATAGTAGGAGAATGGAGGAAAAATAGTGAGGGGGAAAATAGAAGAAAATTGGCTAACTCTTTGTTCTTCCACAAGTAGAAAAATGCTCTCTCATGAATTCACAAATTTGCAACCAACAACCCCTTGAGAATGGGAGTTCTTTTGCTTTTATAAGAGGAGAGACGACTCTTCATCTACCCCCCAATGACCTTTCATATGTCCTCGCGCAACTTAAAAATTTTCAACTTCCTAGGAAAATATTAAGTCCCTTTTTATAACATAAAGGTGACTTTTACATTAGAAACATAAAGTTATTTTTTTTAATTTCATTAAGGACATATGAAAAAGTGCACCCCCAACGAAGAATTATAATGTTGAAGAGAGAGAAATTTGGGGGGTGAGAGAAAGAGAGAGAGAGAGAGAGAGAGAGAGAGAGAGAGAGAACATAAAGAAGAAGGAAGAATTATGCTAATGATGAAGAATCTGACTCCGATGAAGTCTGTTGATCCTTCTAGATGACTTGATGAGATGTTCCAATGTGATGAAATCTGAATCCCTGAACTCTTTGCACCCTGAGAAAACTCCTTCGGATGTTCCCTGGACACCTTGGGTTAAGTGTTTAAAGCATTGCTAAATAAATTCATCTGTGACCACGGACACCACTCATGAAGATCCTTTCCAAAGAGATAGGAGCTCGAAACTGACCTTGCTAGGACCTTTACAACATGACCACCCTACTAAGTTGAATGGAACGCCTTGATGGGACATGCCATGAATAGTCTGACGATGTTAATCACAAACTCCACCTCACACAGACAAACTGAAACATGAAATGAGTGTCGAAAGACATTGTTGAGATCCATGTAAGTGACATCACCATCACCTATTCTTGCATATTCCGATGAAGAAGCTTTCTGTGATGAAGAACTATGTTGATTCATGACCACAATATCCTCTTTACCCATGATGCAAAGATACCTCGGGCTAGCCAAATGAGTGTTTAAAAACATTGTTGCTTCCATGACCCTCATGGAGGTTTCATTTCCTTGTTTGAGTTATGCGACCATATTACAATCCTATGGAGATGTTAAAAAGTGTAAAGATGGGTGAAAATGGATCCAACTACAACTTTCTACACCTTAAATAGTGAATTTCTATTTTTAGTAGGTGAGATGAAGACCTGCTATTTTCGGACAGATTACTTGTTTTGCTCAAAAATGGTCTTTTGAACCCTTTGACATATTTCAATCCTCCTCTATTTATGATGCATTTCAATTTTTATCCACTTTATATTTTTATTATGTTTTACCATGGACACATGCTATTTTTAGTAAGTGCACTAAGGTGGAAAAAATTCATCCAAGAATTGCGAGGCATGATAAAGCAAGGCAAGATGCACACAATGCAAAAAAATCCGTGATGAACGAAGAAGTAGGGAAATATTTATGAATGGGCACATTTTATTTTCCCTATTGCACCAAGGGGGACAAGAGGGACATAAAAACTTGCTTTGTTCCCAGAGGCATGATTTTGCACTTCAAGACTTGAAACTGGAGGGAGAGATGGAGAGTGCTAATACACATGTAATGCAAAAAATTTAGATCAAATAGAGAAATAGAGAAAAATTTATGCATGGGAACAATTTTGTGTCCCCATTGCACCTTTGCAAAGGGACATGAGGTGCACAAAAATTCACCATGCACTTTTGAGAGGCAAAACATAAGAATTTGCCCCCCTGGAAGAGCAAACTTGAAATTGAGATTTTCGGAACTCCAAGAGGTATTTTTGGGTGAAATTTTATATGGTTTTGACTCCAAACAGCCTTTCAAGATCAATGAGATGGGTATAATATTTTATTTCTTCCTAAAACTCCCTAAAATGGACCATTTTTTATCAGGATTGTCAACTGTCCCTTCAAAGAACGAGCTCTACTAAAAAGCAACAAGATTTTTTGAAGAATATGATGATTCCACCTTGTAGAGGATTCTCTTAGATTTCCAATGAGTATTTGTTTTCCTCCTAACTCCTTACAGAGCTCCTAGATTCATCCATTGAAGATCGGGGACCTATTTTGATATGATTTACTATTAATAATAAGTGCCTAAGAGACAACTTACTATTTTTAGTAAACAATGATTTTTGCCCTTTTTATCACACCAGTGAGATTAGCTTGTATGAATACCCTTGTGTACATTGTTCTTTCCCTGATCATTCTTCTGGATGACTTACTATTTATAGTAGGTACCCATATTGGGAACTTACTATTTTTAGTAAGTGGTTGTTTTCACCAATTATGGCACTAGAATACCACTCTGACCTTTTGAATATCCCCCATGTATACTTACTTCGCCCCAACTACTTTTGGTGTTAATTTGCCCAAAATAGCCAGTCATCATGTAGGAAGGCTTACTATTTTTGGAAAGGGGGTTTCTGGTGGTCGGTTTACGATGAAACAAAAAATTTTGATATGGGTTTTTTCCCAATAGCGTTCCTCTAAAATTTCACCTCGATGTCGAAAACGAGAGATTTTAAAATTTATTTTTTTGTTGCAAAAAAATGAGGGTTTGTTAGCCATAAAAAAATTGGGCCATGTATGAAAAAACTTTCACTTGGATCCTCATGGCCTTGAAAAACAAATTTCTGTAAAATATGACATCTCGATCCGTTGAGTATTTTGTGAGATATGATCAAATTTGTCTCCATGGACTTTGAGGTTTTCAGGCGAGAAATATTTGTTTCTTCTTTGTTCAAATTCGTTCTTTTTTGTGATTTTTTTGTTTTAGATCATGACAGACTTAATGGAATCATTTGAGGACAAAAATCTTGGATTTAATCTCTGGAGAAATTTCACCAGCATTTTGGCAACATCTGGAGGCGTGGGAGATGAAGAATGGTGAAAATGACTAAGTCCCAGTGTTTAAATAACATGAAAAAAAGAGGAAAAAGGGTAGGGCACATTTTTATGTCCATTTTTTTCCTTTTTGAAAGGTGCAAAGGGGACATAAAATTGTGCTTCATTCTGGGCTTGATACTTGGCATCTTTTCATTTTTGAATTTAGGTGAGGGGAGTTGAATTAGAGCACCTGGGGGCCATTTGACGGTCATATGGAGATCCAAGAAGGAACAATAGGGGTATAGAACATTTTCATGTCTCCCTTTTTGAAAGGTGCAAAGGGGACATAAAATTCCACTTCATTCTCAGCTCGACACTTGGCATACATGCAGTGGTAGGTGAGGACATGGTCAAACTGGTCAACGAGGCTTAACAGGTGAGTACATGGTCATATTAGTGACCAGAAGACTAAATGAGGGGAGGGGTAATTTTATGTCCCTTTCATCCCTTTGCAAAGGGACAAAGGGGACAAGGAATTCCACCTTAACCACATGATACCATGTGTCTAGCTTAAAAAATGATTAAGTATCGGAAAGCTCACCTTGAGACCAACTTGTGAAGACCATATCTCGGGCTCCTGAATGAGTTTTTTGATGAAATTTTATATGATTTAGACTGAAAAAACCCACTTAATCCAATAGTGATGTTACTAAGATCCTTTTTTATTGAAACCCCTAAAAATGGCTCCTTATTTCTCTAGATTGATTGTTGTGTACTGAAAGAATGAGCTACCTAGGACAATGTATGGGGTTTCAAGAGGTCCCATTTTTTCTACCATGAAGGATATTGAAAATTATTTCCATTGATACTTTTTTGGGATTTAAAATCATCACAGGGATCCCATAATCTTTCTTTTAAGCTCACGTCCTCTTTCACGGTGTGTGCTCGTTTAGGCCCAAAAATCCACCTTTGGTGAATTGGTTCCAACACCTCTGAATCTTCCCTGAATCTTTCCAAATCATCTCCATGATGTTCCTAGTACTTTAATACTCCTCCACAATGAGTTTCATTCCTATGATCCACTCTGGGGGTGGTGCACTAGTCTTAGGAAGGCTGATGGTAGCCCTTCCCAAAACTTCTTGAATACTTGAATGTTCCAGAAGATCCTAAATCACCTAGGGGGACTGATTTTACTTTCGTCAATCACCTAGGGGAACACGTGACATTAAATTTGGGATCATTAGACTAACTGAATAGGACTAGCATTGGGGATGGACTGACCTAGGGGTATCTTGGGAAGGTATATCTTTGAAAAGTTTCAACACTGTGGTACTGTTGTCCTACTTTTTTGTGAATTTTTCCCGTGAAAAAATATAAGACAACACATATTTATGTTATTCTTCCTTTAGAGAAGAAAAAAATGTTTCTATCACTTTTTCATCATCCTTTTTGTCTTCTTTCAACACCATCTCTTTTGTCTACACTTTTGTCTTCTTTCATCTCATCTTATCGCTTTCTTTAGCTGCATCTTTTGTCTCCTTTGCACAAGCAACTTGATCGGCCATTTTCTCTATTTCTCATCAAAAATTCAATCCATGTATCTTGACTTTCCTCTCTTTCCTTGATAAGTACCATTAGCTGCTCTATATCCTTCTTGAGCCCTATGATTCTTGTTGCATCCACAACTCTCTTTTCTTCATCCTTTCCTCTTTTCTTTTTTTTTCTCTCTCTCTCTCTCTCTTATTTTTCTCATTTCCTGTGGCTAATCAACTTGACCATCTCTCTTATTAACTCTTTTCTATCCATATCTTTCTTTCTTCTTCTCACTCACTTTTCTCTCTCTTCTCAAGAAAGCTCTCTTATTTCTTCTCTCTTTACACCTCACCTAGGATTACCACCTGGTCTATTGGTATCTACTCACTCTCTCTTCTCGGCCTCATTTCACTTTACTTCTTTTCTTAACCCGTCACTTCACACACACACTTACAATTTCATTTGTTAGCCAAAACAATCCAATTTCATTCATCAAAGAAAATTCAATAAGATCCCACTCTCTGATACCAACTGATGAAGAGCTCTTCATCCTTTTATCAGACATACAACTAATTAGAAAAAATCAATTTTTTAATCCTACTTCAGCTTTGCATACAGAATATCCCTTCCAATGCCTTAATGGCTCCAATCAGCAACAATTCAACAAATTTTACCCGACATTATTCTCAAGGTCCTATACCATACTCCCAAAAATTAATCTATTTCCAAATACACATTTTACAATAAAAAATAGAGAAACAACTACCTTTCTCATGTTCCCCCAATTTGCCATGCTTTTCCCTTACTAGCTTCTTGACCAAACCATGTCATTGACGTCAATTTGGTTTACTCCAATACTCTCACCTCCACTTGCATTATTCATACACTCAAAAAAACCTTAGATACAACACAAAAATATCTCAAATTAATCCAAACACGCACTTCTCTTCTTCATATAACATAGCCCATCATGTGTTCTTAAGATAGTGTAATACTAGAACATTCATAAACCAAGACCTCATTAGCAACCAAAATCCATATTTTCACTGCTTCATAAACCCTTGACCATACCCATAATTTCCCCCAAATATCTTCTTGTGATTCCTTAAGCTCCTCTTGGAAATCTACTTTTTCTTCTTTTTGGCCTACAAGCTCCAACTAGCCCCTCTTCCACCTTTTTTCATGAATAAATCAACTTGTAGAATTTTTCACAGGACACCTAGACCATATTCTAGCCTCCATTATGTCATTTATCTTATCCTTGAGGTTTCACTCCTCAACTCAACATCTAAAGCTTGGTCTCTTTGTAAAAGGACCTCTACAACTAAGCCTTCCACTGTAACACTCTGTCCTATGATGGAAAATAAAGAAAATATATAAACCTCACCAAGGAAAATATAAAATTCTTCTTCAATAAGATTTATGTTCATGTCATCATTATTTCTACATAGGAATCAAACAAGTTGAAGTTCAACTAGGTAAACCATTAACATTAATAATTGGTTGACAAATAAAGATGAGTCAAGATTATTTGTAATCTTGAGCTCCCATGTGAAAGCTATTTACTAGGAATATACTGACATGGGATGGATCCACCTTGATGTATGCCCTCACCATATTATACAAATAATGTCAAACCAGTAAGGAAATCCCAAAGAAGAATAAACTCTACACTTGGAGACATTGTTAAAACTAAGATAGATAAACTTTAAAAGTAGGTTTTATACACCCAATCTAAGATAGCCAATGGGTGTATCCTCTATTTATTGTGCCTAATAAAATGGAAAATGGAGAGTTTGCAAAGACCATAGAGAAATGTACAAAGACAAATGAAAATATTACTTTCATATGCCCTATATTGACCAAGTTTTGGATAATTTAGCAGGAAAGGTATACTTTTCCTTGTTGGATAGATTTAGTGGATACAATCATATCCAAGTGGCACTTGAGAATAAAGATAAAACCACATTTAATTTCTCTTGTGGAAATTTTGTGTATAAAGTATTACCCTTTGGACTATGCAATGCACCTGTAACCTTTCAAAGAGCAATATTAGCTATATTTGAAGATTTAAAAAATGAATGCATTGAGATTTACATGGATGAATTTATAGTCTATGGAGATTTTTTGAAGAATCATTGACTAATATAGACAAGGTATTGACTAGGTGTGAAGAAGCACCAATTATCTCTTAATCATGAAAAGTGTTTAATTATGGTAGATGAAGGTACGGTTTTAGGGCATCATATTTCAAGAGGAGTCAAGGTAAACCCTAATAAAATTGAGGTAATCAAACTTCCAACACCTTCAACTTAGACAGAGGTAAAAAATTTCTTGGTTCCTGTTGGTCATTATAGGGGTTCATATAATATTTTATTAAGATAAAATCCCCTATGATTTCTTTGCTTACTAAAGACTATGAATTTATTTGAACTTATGATTGTAAACAATATTTTGAGGCCATTAAAGAGAATCTCACTTCTACTTTTTTCTTGAGAGGATCTAATTTGGAATATTCATTTTTACATCCAAAAAAATACATCTAGTAAAATAATATGAGTTATTATTGCTTAGAAATAAGAAGGATAAACCATGCATGTGATTTACTTTAGTTGCATGAAAATTAACACTTGCTGAAAGAAACAACACCACAATTAAAAAATAATTCCTATTTATAATTTATGCTATTAACAAATTTTTCCTATACATCACTAATTAAAAGGTGATAGTTTATAAAAACCATTCTGATATAAAGTATTTGGTGAAAAATTCATTGGTAAGAGGTAGGATGGTTGTTGTTTTTTATAAGAATTAAATGTGACACTAATTGACAAGCCTAGAAAAGCCAATGTAGTTGCAAATTTTTGGTGAAGACTAATAATTGCATGTCAAGATGAACAAGTAGAGGATGAATTTTCAGATGAGCACTTGTTTTCGATATCTTGTACATCACAGTGGTTTTCTAAGATGGATAATTATATTGCCTCAATGAATTTCCCATACTCTTTCACTCATAAGGAGAAAACTCACATGTTCTGTAAACGACAATAGACCCCCTATTTTTTTGATTGTTTACAACACGATCAATTAATTATCAATTTTTGTGACTTATATAAATCAAGCATTGATTAAAAATATGAATTTTACAGGTTAAGATACTGATCCAGAACTGATTTTATAATCAATAAAATCAACTTAATTCACCATTCGAGCAAAACCATTCAAATTTTAATTTTGCCAATTTCCCATAAATTTCTTTAACTAATTTAAATATGCATATTCAAATTAAAATCTGAATTAAATAAATGCAGAAAGTATCAAAAATAAGAATGCAAAATCATATAGAGACACCACCAATATTGTTTACGGAATTCGACAAATTCCTAAGTCTCCGGGTTCATTCAAACCGATTGATCCATAGGGATCCAAAAATAAATCTACTTCATCAGAAACAATCAGCACAAAGAAGAAAAACAATAAAACAGAGGTTATATCTTTTAAGTAACATGACCACCACCCTATGCAGGGCAACGCTTATAGAACCACCGCCAAGCAAGGTGGCGGTCCTAGGACCGCCGGTCTGCATAGGGCGGCAGTCCTGGCCATTACAGGCAGAAAACAAAATTTGAAACGAACAACCTCCAAATTTGAAAGGATGTTCATTTCTCTTCTCCTTCATGACCTTTCCCATTCTCCAGTGCACGGAGGACATGAGAAAGGCAATAAATACATGATTGTAGAAGTGTAGAAGGCATCAGAAGCATGAAAGCAAGTGAGCAAGAAGACTGAGTGCTGGAAATTGTATTGTGTAGAAGAAAGGAGTGGTGAGATAGAGCAAGCAAGTAATTGAAAGGAAGTGTTGAGATATTATCTACTTTCCTTTCATACTTATTGTAATTTTGTACTTGTTGTTTTGAATTTGCCAATAGAAGTGGGAAGAAAGAGCAATTTCCCTTCCCGACTAGATTTTCCTCCATTGGAGGTTTTCCAGGATAAAATTGTTGGTGTTATGAGCTTATATTCTTTCCTTTACTACAATTGTTGATTCTAAGCACAATAATAATTCATTCACTAGCTATCTTTGTTATTTTCTAATATAAATTAAACATCAGCGATTAATTTTGATTTTGTGAATAATTCCGTTGAAGAGTTTATAGATCACTGATCCATTAAAATCTATCAAAATTGTAAATACAATCAAATAAAATAAACAAATATGAATATGATTTTCCTGTGAATATGTCAATCTCTGCAAACATCATAGACTAGTTTGAAAAGACACAAACACATACCTATGATAGGTGAATGTCTAATTGAATCCCTATAGAACTTTCAAACCGCAATGACTGCAACTGCCATCACAAAATTGATCAACTTAAAAATAGACAATGAAATGCCAAAAGAGGCAACTGTAAAATTAATTCCCTATGACATGGCCAATATCTGCAAATACAATCTCAGCCAAAATAGATCAATAATGAATATAAACTAAAAATCCAATAGCTAGGCTAATGTCCACTGACCCCGTGAAACTGGTAGATCACTGCAACTGCAAACAGTGCCCAAAATATGGGTCTTAAAATGCATCCAACATATATACCTAAAATAGGTGCATTCACAAAACAAAATTTACCATGTAATGCAAAGATGTAAAACTAAGCACCGTCAATGTGCCCAACAACCTGTGTAAACTGCTGTAAAAAATCTCTAAAGTTGAAAATATGAGTTTAATTTCTTGTACCCAAACTGTAACAAGAACTTAAAATGATAAATAGGAGATTCAAATGGAGTATTTTCAAATTTTCAAATATAATAAGATAATTGAGCATGATGAACTTGTCTCTTATTTCCTCTCATAGATATAATAAATCCAAAATTCATTTTTCCTTATAAATGCTTTATAAAATTTGGGTTTTAATTTCCTTACCATAGTTAATTGGAATCCCAAAAGAAAGGGTAACAAAATGAATTAAAAGCATGTTATTCATCAATATTAGCAATGCTATATAAATCTATCCATTAAAGTAAATGTTTTTTCATTGTCCATATCAAAATAAACTGGAATCATATGTGAACAATCTGTGGATAGATCCAAGCTTGTCTTATTTTAAATTCGTGAATTATTAACTTATTTTTGTTTTACATGATAAACCAACTTATTCTTACCATTTCTCATATGGCGTGTTGGATGAATCTTCTAGCATCTCTCGACCCTACGTCCACTCATACGATAATGAGTGCAAATATTCCTCTTCTTGGGAGAGGAATATTATTTTTCGTTTCTTGCCTCTAAATGACAAGATTGGTATTTAGTATTGAGATCATTAGGAAACCACTTTTGTAAGAAAGAATATATTCCAATAAAAGGAAACAAAATGATTACTTAACCCAAAAAAATTGCATGGAAAAGTGTACATCATGTTATGTATATCAAAACCATATCGTTTAAACTGAAAGAGTAGATCATCAAAAGTTTGAAAATTACGCTTATGATTATGAATATGATTTTTGTAAGAATGAGGAGGTGGAATATCATAACCCCATCTTTGAAATTCTTACCCAATCCATCCCAAGATAATGAATCAAAAATTTCCTACAAATAATCTTCATGCAGGACTAGTTGGGTAATCACTTAGCTGTCAGAAGCTTGTCCCCCTTCAACATTCTTGTAGCACTCTCCAATTTTCATTCCCATACTATCGTATTGAATATTTCTATTGATACTTTCAAGATCTCCTAGCCTCGATATTTTCAAGGCTTTACCCATGGCTACCTATAAACAACCTGTACTTCCCAAGAAATGCAAACTGCAAACAGAAGATCAAACCAACAATGTCTACAAGTATGATGAAGTTAGAAAAAAAAATGATATAAAACACAAACTGAAAGCAAACCACTAACTTCAACCGGATCTAATACCAAAACATGATCTATAAATGAAAATAGGCCCCTTATTGTTTTGATTGTTTACAACACGATAAATTAATTATTATTTTTTGTGGCTTATATAAATCAAAAATTGATTAAATATCTTAATTTTATAGGTTTATAAAATGATCCATAACTGATTTTATGATCAACAAAATCAGCTTAATTCACCGTTGGATCAAAACCATTCAGATTTCAATTTTACCAATTTCCTGTATATGTCATTAACTGATTTAAATATGCAAATTCAAATTAAAATATGATTGAAATAAATGTGGAAAATATAAAAAATTAGAATGCAAAATCAGATAGAGACGACACCAAGATTGTTTACGGAGTTCAACAAATGCCTATGACTTCAGGTTCATTTGAACCAATCCATTAAAATATGTAAAAATTGCAAGTACAATCAAACTTACAATAAACAAATATAGATCCAAAACCCACAAATTTGTGCCCTCCGACCTTCGAAAGACTCTAACGATGCTCAGTGTTTTTCCTCCACTTACCCAAAGCACTTCCACAGTATTTTCCCTTTGTTCTCTGTTAAGAAAAAATTTCAAGCCTTAAAAGAAATTAAAATAACTCCAAAATGAGAAAATGATAGATGCACCAGAATTGTCTTGGAATTCTAGAGAAATTTCTAGTTTACACCAAGATCCAAAAATACTCCTAAGCTGCTCACTTTTTCACTTCTTTAAAACTAATTTGTTATCAGAAAAACATAGTCTTCCATAGTGAACTTATAAAAAATACAACTCACATATATATACTATCGAGTTGGTTGTGTGGTTAAACAACCAAGGCTTATTTTGGTAAATGTGAGGTTGGGGGTTTGAACCGCCCTAACCTCTCACCACCTATGTTTTGTTTTTTGGGATGTAATAACCCACATTCCACAAGAGAAGGTTTTTATAATCCTTTAATAAGGCTTCCACCACCCTATATTCTAGTGGCTGTGGCCAAGCATGCACCCCCTTTTCTTGCTTTGGAAGGTCCTCGTGGGACGTGGTATAAGTGATGTGTCTCGGTTGGTTAGCAGTTGAGTTGGTTGTGGGCGTTGGTGCTGATCTAGCTACTTAGGTGGTCGAGTTGGTGTGTCGGTGGCCACCAAGTTTGGCATGCAGGTGAATTGATTTGGATGTAAATTTGGTAGGTTGGTGGTGAGTTGGCTCACCCCATGAGCTCCACACATATCTCATTCCCTTGCACTCTACCCATATCAGTCACAAGCTCATCCATCTTGGTTGGAAACTTGGTCTCTTTGAATTCAGTATACAACTCACTTGCTAGCTCAATGAGCTACTTATAACTTCACAAGTTGATCAATACGACAGCTGGGTACCCCTCTTAAACAAAAGTGGGCCCCATAGTTTAAAACCCCCATTTCGACCGTCAAATACCGAGGGTGAAAACTACAATTATTTTTTACACAATTCCACTTTCTAACTCTACGTCGATCCATTGCATATTTTGCAATGTGTCCTAGCACTGCGTTACTTGTGCCCTTATTTTTGCTCCTCCAACTCGAAAATTTTGTGGATGGTATCTTACTCAAAGGGAGTTTGTTTTTCACGTTCAAATAGGATACAAAAATCTCTTCGAGTCCTATAATGTACTATAATGCTTTTAGGAGATCTAGGGAAACTTTATCTACTAAATTTACTTCCAATGACCACCTTGTAAAGGACAATTTAATGTTCACATGGGTAAAAGGAATATTATATAAATGTTGTCCTGATTTTGTGTTATGCAGATATATAAAAGAGGATGAAATTCATTATGTTTTGATATATTTCCATGATGAACCCTTAAGAGGTCATTATTCAACACTCTAGACTATTCAAAAGGTTTTGGATGCTGAATATTATTTGCCTTCCTTATATAAAGATGAAAAAATATATGTCTGGAAATGTGACCAGTGCCAAAGAATGGGAAGGCATACTCTCTCCATTTAAATTCCTATCCAAACTCAAGTGGTTTTGGAACCTTTTGAGAAATGAGGATTGGATTTATTTATCCATATTAATCTAGCCTCTCAAGAGAAGGAATACATTTTTATCTGTATTGATTATGTTACTAAGTGGGCAACCATTCAAGCTTTGTAATTTTATAAGGATGATAAGGTGGCTAAATTCTTGTATGAAATGACATTTCTTACATTTGGAGTACCAAAATATATTAACTCGTATCAAGGGTCACAAGTTGTGTTTAATGTGATCAAAACATTCACAGATTTATATCATATTAGGCATAAGAAATCTTCAAATTATAACCCCTAGTCAAGTGGATAGGTTGAATTCACTAACAAAGAGCTAGAAAATATTTTAACAAAGGTGATATACATCAATAAGAAGGACTGGGCATTGAAGTTAACAATTTTTTTTTGGGAATATAATACAACATAGAAATCCACTACCAAATTCTCTCTATATGAGCTAGTCTATAAGAAAAATACAAAATTTCCCATAGATTTTGAGCTTAGAAATTTGAAAATAGTAGTAGAGGTAGGGATAATCTTGACACCAACACATCAACAAAGTTTATTGAAGCTCAATGAATTTTATGAGCTCAAAATGGAATATTTGCACCATACAAAACTGATCCAACATCAAAGGAAAGTGTGACATGACCATTGTCTCTTACAAAGAAAATTTTGAGTTGAAGATTGGATATTTATATTAGATTCCAAGTATAATTACTTCAAGGGAATACTATGGACTCGTTGGTTATGCCCCTATCAGATTGAATAAGTCCAAAGTAATGGGTATGTTCAACTCAAACCTATTGATGGTGAATAGAGGACACAACTAGTTAATGATCGTAGGCTTCACCTATACAGGAAACCAATTTCAAAATATTTATTTGAAAATCAATTGAAGATACATCTATAATTTTGTTTTATGAAGGAGGTTTCCTCCTGTGTAACTAAATATTGAATGGTAGTGATAGTGAATAAAGTAAAAAGGTTGGAAAACATAAATGACGACCTTTTTCTTAGGAAAAAATAAAAGAATAGGAAGGGGCTACAAACTAGAAATGGCAGTAACTTTCAGAAAATTCAAAAAAAGGAAAAGACAAGAAGAATTTATGATGGTAGATGAAAAACTTATTGAAACATATTGACAAACCCTTTCATTCCTCTGTCGGGACAACAAGATACATTTTGACAAGGGACTATGTGTGTCAAATCTTATTCTTTTTATAGTATAAAGGTCTTTTTCAAATATCATTAAGTAATTTTATATAAATGAACTCAAAAAAATGAGGTAATAATGAATTCCATGTATGATTAAACTAACATGACATTCAAATTTTAAAAATACAATTAGTGAAACATTTGAGTCTTATCTACACATTTGGAGAGTAAAGTGGAAAGTGGAGAAGTTTAACGCGAACTAAACTTAAGGGTGTTTGTAATTATTACATTTTACTTCACACACAAGGTTTATAAGTATAAGTATGTGGTTACATAGCTCCCATTTCAATTTCTAAAAATTCTAGTTCATCTCCACTTTGCCAAAAACAAACTCTTGCATATCATAAACAAAGTCATGTATACTGAAGACATAGTCCTACATAATAAAAATAGTCCAAAGATGGGGAACAAGAAACAATCTAATCCAAAGAGTTCTAGAAAGACTATGAAGGATGAAGTCACCACAAAAATATTTGAAAACGTTGTGTGGTTGAAATTTATCCAAATGTCTGAGGGTTTTAAATAAGATATGGTTGATGAATTCGTCCAATTTTTTCAAGAGAAAGACTTTGAAGTCCACGGAACTACCATAAGGGTAAGCATACAAACTATAAGTTAAATCTCTAGAATTTCAAGAAATTGAAGTAACACTTGTTAGCTATAGAGTTCCCTATAATGAACTCATACAATTTTTTGAGTGCAAGGAGATTCCTCCCTTAGGTTATGTCAGGACAACATGGGAAAATCAAAATGAATTGTAAGATATAGTTTTCCTAACCCATGGAAATTAGTAACTAAGTGGGTAGTGAAATACCTCACCTGTGAAGGCCAATACTAAATACTACTTGGTCCTACCATGTGTATTCTCAATCATTTACACCATGGGACAACACGTCCTAATTTAAGAATCACTTTACAAAAAAAAATTCCTTGCAGACTATGGTGGAAATCTTCAACAACAAAGGAGCACCCTTAACACATCATGGCCTAATTCACCTCATCTACAAACATCACTTTCTATAATTACAAAAGGGAGAGGTATAATGAAACATATTTTTGAGAAAATTTAGGAGGCTAGGGTAAAATGTTATATCAAATCCCCTACCCCCAAGAGCATAGTACAAAGAAAAGAGGAAGAGGAGATAGAAATACAAGATAGAATCAATGAACCAATTGTTGCAACCATTATCTTGGATATAGAAGAGGTTACATAGGAATTGTTACCACATCCACAAGATTAAACATTTCAGTTGAAAAGATGCAAAAGAAGGAGACCAATATTACATAGGGATCAAGATTCTAAAGAAGAAAGAACCATGGTATAAAATATCTAGAATTTGGGGTATCCTGTCACTTTCCCATAAAAACCTTAAAAATAAATACCCACAAAAGAGGCACCTGAGGATCCAATTATCACACCTTCCACTCTTGTTCAATCAACAAGAGAAGAATAAAAATGTCAAACTCATCCCTAAACAATGGATATAGGGAAGGCCCTTATGCATCCATACGAAAAATCCTATTACTCATCACTGCAACATGTTGAGGAAGGTCCAAGTTCACATGATGAACACGATAGACAAATACATGAGGTAATGGAATTATTTAAAGCTAAGTTTTCTTTTAAAATAGAAAATAAAGAGATTGAAAGACTAAAATAAGTAAGAATTTAGAGTTTAGAGCCAGAGCTAATGAATGATAAATAAAATTCTTAAAAATTTGAATGTAAGATGAAAGAGCTAAAAGTAAAATCAGATAGTGCCAGTAGTAAGTTGCAGGAGAGAGAGATAACCAAATGTTATCTTTGGAAGATAAGTTAAAGGAAAAGGGGAATAAAATTGAATTTATTTCCCAGAATTTTTAAACAACTATCTACACATTCCATTAGAATATTACTGAGGAAAGAGAAAGCAGAGAAAAATTTTCAACCAATAATTCTCAGAAAAAATTGAGTGAAAATGAAGTCCAAAACGACTCTCTTTTTCCTATTTTTATCTCTAAGGGAATCCTTGCATGGATGTCTTCTTGTTATGAATTTAGAGTAGTAGAATCCACGAACAAAGAGTAAGAAGATAAAATTAAATAGTTGAGGGAAAGTAAGACAAAATCACAACAACTTGCTAGATTGGCGAGAGTTTTCTTACTTGCATGATCCAACTTTTATGACATGTTCCTTACCGAAAAATTTATCAAGTGAAACATTTTTAGACTGAAGAAAAATATGCCACATGACTTTGAATACCCCGAAGAATTCATGAAACCTACATGGCCAGCAACACATAATTGAAAAATATACTATGTGAATTATATGTTCACAAATTTTATATTGGGGTGTGATATTAAATATCTCGTTAACTTCTTTACAAGAGACATGGAACTCATTGATTTCACATATACCTTGAAAAATTGGGAGATTTGGGTTGAAAAAATTTTAAAATTTAATAACATACAGACAAATGCAGGATTCTTAGTCAAGCATGGATTTTCTACTCTAAGCAATTTGATTTCCACCCTTTAGACATCATGTACATACACCCCAATTGAAGTATCATATATAACCAAACTATAAGAATCTATTAGAGAATTTTAAAATTACACAATTATAAACTTCTTGAAATCCTTTAGAGCATGCGGAAAATGATGGTACGAGATACCAAATGAATGGATAGGAAGGGAGGTAGTTTTCCCAAACAATTTAAATCGGGCTTTCAAAAGAACACAAACACTGATGTTCATCATTAGAGCACTTAACATGAGTGGATCGAAATGCATTACCGACCACCTATACTTTGGGAACTACACAAACATGGAATTCATGGGATCAATAATACGATAAAGATTTTAACAATGGAGAAATTATGTTATTTCAAAAAAAGGTTATACAACGCCAAAGGAAAAAAGCTGGAATACATACACCATAATTTATGATTGATGCATGGATTTTAAATTAATGAATAAGGAAATATAAACAAAATTGCAGGAGGTCATGCAAGATTCTAAGGTTGGGGGAGTGATGAGACTTAAATAATGTCATCTTTTTGGTAGTTTAATTCCTTGTTTTAGTAATTTTAGAACATACTTAATTGCATTTGGAATTCATCTATCTATTAAAGAGATTAAGTATGATACATGTATTATGAATTTACCTTGAAGGAATTTCTGACATGTTTGTCGCCCAACCCCTAACATTTCTTTAAAATAGATGTTTTTTTTCATGTGAAAAAAAGATAACAAGAATGGAAACAAGTAACAAGTTGATATAAGGACTTGATTTTGACTAAGTAAACGAGCTTTAGACTTCATCACTTCACTTTGGACTAATAGCAAAAAATCATATGACTTCTAAGAAAAGTGTAGGATTTATACCTCTACCCTCAAGACTCTAGCTTAGAAGCTATGAACTCGTTACAAAGTCTCTTAGTTGTCAAAACTATGTATCTACTTGGAGGTTGAGAGAGATTTTGTAGACCATTGAGACCCTAAAGAGGAGTTATTTGATTCAACACATGGTAGTCTAATGATGTCAAAATAATATTCAGTAAAGAGGGAAAGAAGGACACTCTCCCACCTTTTGAGAGAAGATTCATAATGCAAATTTTAAATTTAAAAATTCATAGTTTCTTAGTAATATAATATTTGTGGTAGCATCTATTTTCTAATTGACAAACTTGGATTTGTATCTAGTTATAATAAAACTTGTATTCAATAAGTTGTCATGAATGTAGAAGGTAGTTTTGCATTGATGAGAGGCTAATTGCATCAAAATCCAAATATCTTATAAATAATTCATTCTAAAATTGGAATAAATTGATTTTTTATTTCTATTTTATCTCTCTTGTAAGAAACATCACGTTAATAGAGTTGTCGGATATCCATGTTGGGTATTTCTTATTAATTTTAATCCAAATCTAAGGGGGAGAGAAATGACCACTCTTACCCAAGGAGGAGGAAATATTCTAGTATTTTTTTTAGATATTTAAACACTTTTTAATAGGATATTACAACATGGGGATTGGAGGGATCTCACTCGAGTTCACACTGACCAAACTAAAATCCTACACCATATATCAAAATACAAAATGCCTACCAGCATGCAGGGAAACAATAGACCCAAATACCAAACACTTAACTATAGAAATGAAAACTAAAATACCCAAGCAAGACATAAAAAGAAATTAATCCAGAAAAGCTGAGCTATGAGGACCAAGCACATTCCCACCTCCTGAAGTCACCCCTGTATGAGCCATGCGAAGAAGGAAGTTATAAGTGAAACCGAGCTTACGACGAAGCCCAACAATGCCTGCTGACTCCGTAAAAACCGGTGTCGAGAGACAGGGAGGTCCAATTTTTCTAGATGTTTCTCTTCAGAATTCCCATCCTCACAGGCCACATGAACTCCTTCAACAAATCTCATCAGGACCAAGTTCCATGCCAACAACACTACGATAACTTTCCTTGCCTCCTCTAAAGCATGTCCATCTCAAACATAGTCGAGAAAGGGCTGAGCTTGACCGAAATCCTCCAAATCTTACTCCAGGTTAACCCTATGCATAGGTTTTATGAAATGCAATGCTATTACCTTCAAATCCTCAATGTTCTACCTCATCAACAATAGCCTAGTCACGAGTTGACTAAGGAACGATCCAAATTTTCTAGGTATTCCACCCCCATAATGTGAGAGATTGCTTCCCTGATCGAGTCAGACTCTGCCCTAAATATTATCCTCAAATGGGCCTACAAAACCTCCCCACGAAATTCCATTTCATGCTTCTCTCTGTGCAAGAAATGAAATGAAAGATTTTAATAACGTCCACGAGATTGAAGATTCTATGGGACCACAAAAATTGAGACTTTAATCATATTTCAAACTCCTTTCAATATTCGCTCTTCGGCTGTGAATCTTGAGGATGAACCCCACGGTCACTTGAAGATTTGTTCCTTTGAAGAGATCCTCTAGTCTATCCACCTTCAAGTTGTTTTCATACTGAATACGAATATCATCATATGCTGAACACTCCATAACGAAATGTCATTCTGTCTCGACGACCCCTTTGCTGCAGAAAAGAAAAATTCTCCTTTCCCAATCCTCCTTTGGGATAGTCCATCTACCAGTTTCGCATCTAAGATGATGTGATCCAGCCCTTAACTAAGCCACTAGAATCCTTGCTTTACCCCTGATAGCTGCCCTTAGATAAGCTTTTTCATCATGTTCCCCATTGGTATTGAATTCTCTGATATAATGTGCTTTCTTTCGACCAATCTAACCCATCCACATGGCAGTCCTGAACTTTTCTGTCACATAATTTTTTATTTCCCTATTGTTGTTAGGACATTCTTGCAAGTTGATGTCCCATTTGTTCAACCATTTAAAATTTTGATTCATCCAAGTTTTCTTTCTGCGTTCCAAAGTATAGTCACAACAATTTTGGGCCAGCGAAGATTGTCCATGCTTGCAACTTATTTCAAATAGCTTATCATCCGAGATATTGCCAAAGCTTCCAACAAGAAAGTACCCGCTTCAGCCAACAAGATCTCATAAGGAACAGTTGATTTGACTTTAAGGGTGCTTGTGATTAGATGTTTCTGGATTCTCTCTATCTGTCTCCATCCGTGATTTGACATGCTACTTCACCAAAATTCGCAGCCATAAAGAACCACCGGAGTGACCAACAGTCCAAAAAGGGTTTTTTTAGTTTTCCAGTCCCAAAGTGCAGCTTTCCTACACCTGTTTTGAAGTAGGTAGGATGATTTCCAACCTCCCTGTATCCTTTTTGCTTTACAAGTCTCCCAACTAAGTTTGTGGTGAAATTCAATCCCAAGATACTTGTATTCATTGACTATTTCCAAAGGACTCCCCTTCAAAAAGAAAGGTATCTGTGTCTTTCCTTCCTTTTCAAGGAGAAAATCATGATTTTGTTTTGCTAGTGTTCACTTGCATCCTGACTTCTTGCAGAAGAGCTCTAGCACTTTAAGTTGTTCCCTCAACCTTGAGCTGTTTTTGAATTAGGATAAGGTCGACAGCATAAAGAAGTAACTTCACCACATAACTAGCTAACTGAATACCTCCTCCTTCAGTTTTGTTTAACCATTCTTCAAGCTTATCAATGTATAGCCCAAATAAGGTGGGAGAAAGAGGGAAACCTTGCTTGACACCGATGTCATTGCCGAAACACTCGGACATACCTTCTCTGGTTCTGATTTTAGCTCTGACCTGCTCATACAATTTATGAACTGCTGCTCTAAATTCATCCAGAATCCCAAGCTCCTCCATCCTGTCCCAAAGTTTCTTTCTAGGCACTGTGTCGAAAGCTTTCCTGAAATAAAAAAAAATAACAAAAATCTTCTTCTCCTTGCGTGTCCCAAACCTTCTCAATCAAATGTCTGAGAGTAATACAATGGTCAATTGTTGAATGTTTAGGCCGAAAACCTGCTTGCCCTTTTGCTCTTTTATCCTCTCTTTCGGCCCAACTGCTGATTCTCTATTCTATCATGCCTCCAAAGAGTTTATTGAGAAAAGGGTTGATCATAATGGTGCGATAATTGTACGGGTTATTAATGTCACCACTTTTAAGTAGAGGGATGACAACGCTAGTTGTCCATTCTGTTGGGAAGCCATTCTGGTTGACATCATTGAATATTTTTCTGATGTGTGGCGTGAGGACCTCAACTCCCCATTTTAGAAATTCAGCCTGTAGACCATTGATGTCTTGAGCTTTACCACTTGCTAGATTCTTGATGCCCTGCCTGATGTCTTCTGTCGAGAAAAGCTTAATCAAAGTCTCGATTATGGGAGGAATATCTTTTTGTTGAGGACGCTCATAAAGGTTCCTTGCATACTCTAACCATTGCTCACCTGTGATATTATTTTCTATGTATTTTTTCTTTTGTTGTAGCTCCTTCCAAAAAACTTTGGGGTTGTGTTTTCCAAGAGAAATTAATTCTGTCCTTCTCTTGCACACATAACTTTCTTTTTTGTGTTGTACCAATCTCTCATAAGTATTTTTATTTTCTTTGTTCATTCCACTTTCTTTCAAAGCTCTCTTGGCATTTTTACACTCTTCATCATACCATGGGTTTGTCGGAAAAGTATTTTTTGCTCCTTTTCTAGGTTTAGATCTCTTACAAAAACTTAGAGCCTTCTAGATCAAGGATATCAACAGATTATTACGTATATAACCACTCATTCCTTTGTATGTCATGTTCTCTATATCTTTTCTCGTTATCTGAAATTGCTGCTTAAGGGCTGCAACAAATATTTCTTGGTTTTCTTTATTGAGAATGATTTTTCCTTGTTTTTGGAATGCCTTTTGCATGTGCTAAGCCTGATTCCTTTGTTGCTGATTGAAGACGGTCCCAAGCTTTATCAAGAGAGGAGAATAAAAGTGACAAAGGCAAAGACACCATAGTAAAAAATAGACAACTCCACTGACTCAGCTACCTAACAAAGATGAAGTAGAAATGATCAAAATTTCCATGATTTAATGAACCTCGGGACTACCTTCCCGATTAATGATAATTTCCAAACTCTCCCAATCGCTCACTCGTGCGGAGATGACCAGGCAAGCTCTATTCATAATACCACTGTTAGCAAGTAGATCGGCAGCACCATTCATCTCCCTATTCATGTGTCTAATGTTCCAAATAGGGATTTTATTAAGCTAATAAAAAATTTTACCAATGAAATAATCCAATTACCAAGACAATTCCTTCCCTTTTCTCATGGCCTTAATCACCACTTGTGAGTCCCCTTCAATTTCTAATGCTTCACAACCAAATTGAACCACGAACCTAATCCCCTCGAGAAGAGTTTGTGCTTCCACTACATTACATGATCCAACTTCAAAAGGGAAGGACCCATCTATAACTAACTTTCCATCAACATCTCTAGTCAAACACCCCGCTACCGATATGTCGAGATTATAAATAGTCTAGTATTTTATTAGTTAGTTTTATTTCCTATATTTTTCATTTTCATGAATTACAGAACTGTTAGAATAGATATCTCAGTTAAAGGATTATTTATTTGTGTTATGCGTTAAGTTTATTACCGTTTTCTTGTATTGTTGTTTTCCAACATTTTTTTAGCAGTTAAATGTTTACTATTTTGGTTTAGATTTGTACGGTTATTGGAAATGTATTTCATCTTATTACCTATAGAAAATAGGATTGAATGTCATCCTAGATTCAATATAAGATTAACTAAAGTAAATGACACAATGACCCTCATCACCAGGGTTTCAAAAGTATATGATGCATAGGGTTACAATGTGAAGGTCATCACATATTTTCGTAGCCCCCTAAATAGTTATGGTGTGCTAGAACATCATTGTCAAAAATTGTATTGCTCGGGATTAGACCGTACCATACTCTAGGACATGCCATATAGCTCCATACCTTCCTAGTTTTAGCTATAGTTATAAAGACAAAGCACCTCTAGTTCATTTCCAATTTACACAGTCATTCTACCCACCTAGATCATGTCCATGTTCCTGTAATCAACTAGATACAATTATATTGTGTTTGAACCTGCTAGTTGTTCTTGCATAACCTTCAACCCACCATAACCCACCATAAGGTTTCATTTTATTAGTCTTTTATCATTTTTATTCAAGTTTAGTTATGTTTTTTTAATCTATTTCATGCACTAAATTTAGTTTTCAAAAGTTCTATTAGGGTCTCATGCTTAGTTATCCTCTTAGGGCCTCTTTTTATATTTTTAATTGGCCAAAATGCCTTTTGAGGAATATATGCAAATTAACAAATCTATTTTCAAATTTATTGGATGTTTTTCCTTTGTTTTGAAAAATTATACAAGAACCTCCTTTTGTTTTTCCCATTTTAAGCACATTTTTTAGAATTTCAAAATCTCCATTTTTCTGAATTAAGGCATAATTAGAAAACTATACACTTATTTACAAATCCCTTGAAATTTTTTCCCATAACATTCAGATCTTAAAATACCTCTCCTAATTTCATAAAATGAATGTTATACTTTTATAAATAGTCATTTTTATTAATTCAACACAAATCACTTTTTTATAAAAATCCATTTTTTGGGCCTACCCACCGTTTTAACTTTTGGATTACTCTTATTCATCTTGAAGCGTCATTTTATTTTCTCTATCCTTTACAATCCATTGAATTCCAACCTTCAGTTTTCTATTTTTTTCATGATCTCTTTCTAGCCCTAGGATTTGTCGTCCTTTGTGTTATCATGGCTTTTAAGCATGCCTTTAATATTGATCTCTCCTCATATATTTAAGTTGATTTGAAATTCCATTAGGTTAAGAATGTCCTTATTGATAATGGATCGGGTATCAATATTTGTAACATTTATTTCCTTCATAATTTGGGCATATTTTTAGTTTCTCTCACCCATCTAGTATGTATCTCTATGGATTCAGTAATGTACCCCATAATGTGTTTGGCCGAATCACATTACAAATTAATTTGGGTATGCAAACCCTTGATATTATATGTATATATATTCCTCATTATACTAACTAAAATATCACATGATGGTAGATTTTATATAGTCAATGTGTATTGACCTATCTACCTTTCATGTTACAAGGTTCACTCACTCTTTTCCTCTCTTCAATTCTACCTCTACTTGTGATCTAGTGATTGTACCTATTCTTGCGCATGCATATGATACACATTATAATGATGTTTTTGATCGTGATGATGATTCTATAAATAACCCTAATACTATTAGAGATCATGACACTTTGTTTCATAGTTTACATGATCATGTGACAAATATTAGCAATGAATCCTCATCATCTCTCAAAATGGAAAATGCTACAATTATTGCAATAACACATGATACAATTGAATATACTTTTTATTTTACTATTATAATAGTATCACATGTTATAATCACTTCTTACCATATTTCTTGTGCTTGTAATTTTTTTCATTATATTTTGTTACAAATGATTTGCATGACACTCTTGATGTTATATCTCTTGATCCTACATGTGGTGATAGAAACCTAGCTCATGATGTTATACTCCTACCCACCTCTAATGTTACATGTTCTCTAGAGAAGTATTCATATCCGTATATGCAGGGTCAGATTAAGGATTATGAGTGACCTAAACAATATTGGAGCTAACGCCTTCTAAAAAACCTATATTCTATAGTAGAAAAAATAGTTAACCATAGCTAAATATTGGATTACTTTATATGTTATGTCTCAACCATCTAAGAGAAACTTGATAATAAATTTATTTGTAGATGTCACTACCTAAATTCCTCAGCTAATTCTCTAACATATAATCTATCATAATCCTCCTTTACTATATCTTTCTCAACTTCCATACATATTCATCTTTATTGATCTCTCCTCCAAAATTAAAATGCAAGACTTCAAAACAATATAAAGTATTAAAAATACAAACGTATGGATTAAATTTAACAACACATGCACTTGCCTAGGGGCTAGCTAAATATCATAACCTTAATATAATTATTTTTTATTTTCATCAAAGAGAATAAAATTTGTATGTAAGGGTGGCCACTAAATGCTACTAACATATATGGTTGATAAATTGATCTAATCTTCGTAAAACCCATGATAAAATAAAATAAATTGATGCCCCCTAAATGTTGGTGCCCTAGGTAGTTACCTAGTCTACCTAGGCCTTAATCCCCCTATGCATATATGAATGTGAATGTGTAAGAGGAAAATGAGTGTTTTCAATATTGAGGCTTAGAATACGTAATTTTGAGCTCTATTAAAATTATAGGACATGTAGGAAACATCGTTTGTGATCAAAAGGTCTCTAGGATGTGAATGCATGAAAGGAACTAAATGCATGTATGTATGAATTGAATAATCAAAATTATGAAAATTAGGTGCATCAAATTCATGGTTGCAAGGCGGGGGTCCACATGGGTTGACCAATCATGTTCAAAACATGCCTTATTTGGGGTTCATGAGCATCAAAATGAATTTATACACATTACCTCAATTATTAACCCATCCATTAACTCCTTAAAATGGATGGGCCCTACGAAGTGTGTTAGATTCCCCGATTCGACCCTGAGAGGTCAAACCTCTAATATCGTGTGAATTTTCAAGATTATGAATTTTTCCCCATCCTCTATGTGATCCTAAAGCTTGGGAGGAATTACCATTATGTTAACTTGATATACTGAAATTGGTTCGATATTAGAAGAAAGGTACCAAATGGATAAGTGTCAGACTTCATAATAACCAATCAACATAGTGCAGTTCAAATGATGATATGAATGAAAGTGATCACAGTAGTGAAACAATTTTATTTTTAACATGATCATATAAAATAAAATATATAAATTAACCAACCATCTACATCATGAACACATCATGTCATTCGAATTTTCAAGACTATGCTAGATTGTACTTATGATTGATTGTACAATATATATTTGAAAAAATAACTTGAAAAGCATTTCATGAAAACTAGCAATTATCTCATATTATGATGAAATTCTACATCCAACCAAATTTCCATATGTTAATTCTAGAATATTAAACTTATTCCAAACTAGATTTCAACATGAAAATGAATTTCTCCCGCAATTATTATCCTAATTTGATCCAAAATAATTAACATTTCACACTTTTATATGGAATATTCAGTGTTAACTAATTGGAAACAATCTTTAAGTAATAGAAAACACATCATAAATGATAAAATTTCCAACAGTAATCTTATTACTTTGTCTTCATGAAGAAATAATTCACAACTTAGAGGGAAAATTCATATCTCAAGATGAATACACACTTATAAGATTAGAAAAAACAAATATGATTTCAAACAAAACAATCAACCTTTCCTGGATAAAATTTCATTCTTCTTCATGTCAAATAAAAGATTAACCTTTCTTACTAAAAAATCTTTGTATATTCTAAATTTGGGTATTGAAAATAAATTCACTGAAATGATATTTTAGATATAACAATCTCAAGAGAAACAAATAGATTAAAAAAATCAGTATAATTTATAAAGAGAGCATTTACTTATTTTATTCAAAAACCACAATTACTTTCAAAATTGCTTATGTCATTTTCAAGGAATTTATAACAAAGATGGAATGAGAAAATAGACTTGAACTTTTCAAGTTTTAATCAAATAGAAAAATGTCCATCATGAATTATGTCCATACTCTTACAAAAACCAAAGTAAGTGTGAAAATGAAACACTAAACATTCAATGAAAATTAAAACCGCAATATTCTATATCCTAGCTTACTACTGACTACTTAAAGATGAATATGTTAATCATTGTATCAAGAAATTTCCACAACAATTTATACCTATAAATCAAAAACAAAATTCAATATGCATGAAGAGTAGCCATATCTTGTTTTGTTTCCACTAAACCACCCATGGAGTGTGTAGACCAAAATATCAACGTACATGTTTTGATTTTTGTGAGGAAATCTATGGTTAGTGCTCCATTGGTATGTACTAGTGAATAATAATTACGTATGTAATTATTATTAAGGTAAATATATGTTTGTAAATTAGTAGGTTTGTAAATTGTTATTAGTTGATATATAAAACAACAATAACAATTATGTATATTTGGTTATGTGATTTTAAATAACTCACCTAGGTGGAAGAGTGGTTATAGCCACCTCCTAAATTATAGGGGGGCTATTTCCTATAAATGTGTATGATTGTAATATGAAGGGGGGTAAAGAATATTATTGAATATCATTTATATTGTTCTTATGTTGTGACCTCTCTGCAAATCTACTGTATACTCTTCATTTGGTATTAGAGCGTCAGGTCCAGCAAAGGGAATTCTTCTCTTAATTTCTTGCGTCCATTTTTATCTACATTTGTTTGTGTGTCTAGCCTTGTGAAGAGAGGAGTACATGTGGTATGCCAAAGTAAGAAAGATATAAAACCAGAGCTCTGCATTCAAGAACCGACCTAAAACAGTCTCGTCAACATTTGTACAACCTCTATACGAGCATATAGATCTTGGTTTGTTAACAGTCGGAGCTAAACGAATCAGAGGTATCAAGTGGCAAATAAAACATAAAAAATTAAATTATGTAATAAAATAAATATTTGACATCAAAGTTAGCTCGAGTTGTAATGCTTTGAATGATCCATGCATAGACACCGCCAACCAAAACTATTAATGCAAAAAATAATTCATTTTTCCAAGCTCAAATGACTTCCACTAATTTTAGTAGTGATTGTAAAAAATGCCCCTGAAAATTTCCTCTCTAAATTTAGCAAGCAAGTTACCAATTACATCATAATTAGAAGCGTTAAAAGTGATATTAAAGACAAAACTTCCACGATATTGAGTTCATAAGACTCTATTTATAAATAATAATAATATAGTCCTCACTACCTTAAATATTCAAACCCCAACAACCTTAAGCCCATCACTCTCAATCATGAACCAATCATAATTTCATTAAAATCTAGACCATTAACTACCACCATGACCTCTAAAACATAATGTGGTTAGGATAAGGTGCGCACACACACATTCATCATGAAGCAAGGGTTCATAATGAATGTGACACCATCTACACCAAGGCACTAAATAACCAATGATGAAACATTACTACAATCACCCCAAGTTTACATCATCACCAAATTTGTTAACACTTTACACTATGCAAAATCTCAAATGAATATATTAAAATGAGATGCTGGAACAACTATAATATATGCTATGAAAATAAAATGCAACCATCATCAAGCACGAATCATCCCCCTTAATAGGAAACTGTGACTAGGCTCAAATAATATGGAAAGGTTAAGATAATTTAAAATTATTATTTTCAGGATGGTACTAATTTTTAGGACAATGTGTCATTTAAAGATAATTTGAATTTTCTATGTGAAGAGAAAGTTTGGTTTTTTATGGAAATATAAGTAATGAACTATGACAATAACCCTTATGATACATGTTGTAGTATAAACATGGATGAACAAGGTGACTATAAAAATGTTGATTCCATTACTTCAAAAGTAGGGTATAACCTAAATAAGATAAATACTAAATGTGTAATATGATTAAATTCATAAATATAAAATATATGATAAATTTAAAGACCCTAAATACATGTAGTTATAATTGAACCTATCCCGACTAGGATAACTTATACATTGACCCTAAAAAACTCCATTAAGTAACTTGCAACATGTGAACTTGAGATAGTTACCCATTATTGCAAACACGATGATCCTAGGTATCTCTATAGCCTGCGGTTTAAGTGGCAATATTTTACACATCGTGGTTCATTATGACCTGCTCTTTGCCATGGTGTGATTCAAATGTTGTCCCTCCTATTGGAAAGAGAAATTAACACCAGGTTGGAGTTGTAATGTGGAATAATTACATTTATCCTTGTGACTCCCTTGAATTTTATAGGTCACCATAGTGATAACTACCCAAATGATTCAACCATGATGATCCCCTTCTGTGACTATTAGGATGAGTTGAATCATCTAGTTTCTTACATCTAAGTGTGCCATATAGAATTCACCTTGAGAATAATGTTTTGGGAGACATTGAGGGGTTTCCTTCCTATTTAAACCATGAGAAAAATTCCCAACTTTGCAACTATGACTCTGTCATTGCCCACTCCTATGAAGAAAACTCTTTAGTTATGATGACCAAGTTGTTACTGGTTTTTGGATCATAATGATGTGCACATGCAAGGACAAGTTCAGTGTTCTAAACATATAAAAGGTGGCCACATGTCTTAAATAATCCACTTGAGAGTATCTTTTTATCCATTGTTCCTTGTAGCTCGTTCAACATGCTAGCTTTCAAGTCTTCTAAGTCTATGTGGATGACATCATTGTCTTCCACATTGAAGTATTCAATGATTAGTGTTGAGATTGGTCCCAACCCTGAATGTTTGACCTTCGTGATGGAAAAAAGTGATGAGATAGACAAAATATGAATTGATACAAGTGACTCGAGCTCAATTGCAAGACTTCCTATTTTAGTAGGTCTTGTTTAGGATAGCTATTTTTAGTAAGTTTTCAAAAATTTTACTTTTGGGTGGTTTTTAATTATTTGGAGTAACACAAAGGCTAAGAGTTTACTATTTTATAATAAAAAAATTCATACATGAGGGAATTTTCACAACTTTATTAATTTTATATGGATATATTTTGGGTGTCAGAATGGAATGAAATTGATCTCAAAAGATTAGGTTTTGTCTCAACACCTTCTGCTCTAATTTTCAAGGAATTTTATTCACCAAAACTCCGTATATTTGAAAAGGAATTTGTATGGGATGAAAAATTATTTTGGATATTGTAAAATATATATAATCAATGGTTTCACTTTTACAATCAATCTGAAGGAATTTTTGGGAGGAGTGCACTGAAAACATTTGGTGGGAATCGGGTGCATGGTTTCAGAGATATGAAAAAAATTCATTTTCCAAGCTTGAGGGATCTGAAAAATTAAAGGATCATCACTGTGCAATAATGGAGTTTTGGGGGAAAAAAAAAACACCTTAAAGTTTAAAAAATGATTAAATGTTTATGATTTGGGAGTTAATCATATTCACTTTGCAAATTTTAACTCGAATATGACCTAACAAGTTAAACCATTGTTGGAAGAGGGTTGGCATGTGGTTTCATCCTAAAAAATAGGGGGAAAGAGGTGTAAAGGGAAAAAAGGTGCAAATAATTGTGATTTTTATAATATCATGCCAATTTTAAGCTTCTAGTGTAGTGTGAGGGAGATGTAGGGGCTGAAAATAGGTTACGGGTACTAAAAACTAGTTTTTGATGTGACCTGGGGCTAAGTGGAAGGATGAGGAGTGAAATTTCATGTTCACAATGTCCCTTTTTCTGTTGATAAAATTCAAGGAGACACCAACATCTCATAAATTTTCCATTAGGGGGTCTAGTCATGAGGAGGGGACAAGGGGTTAAGTGATTTTGCAAGTTTTTGGCTTCCTAAGTGTAAAAGTGATGCAATGTAAGTTGCAAAAAGTGAAACCTCCTAGGGGAGTACACTTTTGTGTCCCCCATGTCCCTTTTCAAATTGGTTACAATCCAAGGGGATGTCACATGCTCCAAAGTATGCTCATGTCTTTTTAGTATGTTAATGTCATATGTCAACTCCATTTTTGGACACTGAGAGCGCTTATTCTACCCCGGGGGCATGGAATGGTGTTTAGGGGTAAAAAATTATATGATTTTGACTAAAAATAACATGTTGAGATCATACTATCCATTATCAAAATCCAATTATTCATGAAATTGATTTTCAGGTCCTATTACACTTTCAACTTGAAGGGGAAAGTATATTGTCATGAATTATCACAAAAAAATTTAAAGACTTGGAATAAAATTGGTTTTTCCATAATGTGGAGGGTTCTAAGATATTTCCATTTCATATTTATTTATCTCCCAAATCCTTCTATAACTCCCATAATTATCTATACAAGCCAACTTTCTCTGTTGGAATATAACATTTCCTGCACCTGACATGACCTGTTTTTCTAGTTTGATTCTTGGCAATACTTAGATTTGAAAAATCTCACCAAACTAATTGAATTCATTCAAAACTACATTTTAAAATTATAAATGATTTTTTCCCTTACAACCACTTTCTAGGCCTCCGTGGATAGTTGTTCCTCTTCAGATCTCAGTAACTTCTTAAATAACCTTAGGAATACATCCTTGCACATTAAACACACTTTAAAATATTGTTAGCATGTTCATATAAGCCAAAATGAGGATGAATCTATGAAAAATATGGGTAGATGAAGGGTTTACAGTGACCGAGAAAGGAATTTTCAAGTAGGGGTTTGGTTGTCATTGCCAAAATTTTCACTTTTGCATGCTAAACATTTAGCTTGAAAACATAATAAAAAACTACATATAAGTTTTGGTTTTTAATTTTTGGAATATATGCATATTTTTGGTATTTTCTTAAATTTTTAACATATGAATAAATCTAAAATTCACTATGGTCCTTAGGCAATAGTTTGTAGATAATAGAAGAATATGGACGGGATTATCGGTAATTATGATTCCATCAACATCACATTAAATCCCTGAAATTTATTGAATTGTTAGGTAATATAGAGGTGTCAAATTGAGAGTAGATGTGATTAGTATATTTAATAAAATAAAAAATCATTGTCATCAAATTAAAAAATTGATAAATAATCTATGTATAAGAGTTAGTAAGATAAGATAAAGGAGTGTTACATGATTATTTCATTAAGTGGATTCTTATACATATGTTTTGGATGAATAGGTATTTTATATGTAGAATCATCACATTCAAAATATTGAGTCATTTCCATCTAGGTGGACCACTATTCTTATACAGTTAATTCTCTTTTGTGTCATTATGATTGAATGTTCTACAAGGATTTTCACAACATAAGGGGGTGTATGTTTGGATGTCTACTAAAAAGTGTTATGGTGATCTCAAACTAACCCTCAAATTTTTTCAAATGTGTTGATGTTGTCCACAGTGTAGTGTACCTTAGTCATTGATAGAAGTCAATACTAGACATATTTAACTTGACTTTTCCATCAACCAAGACATGTTGTGTCCATTATATGATTGTGGTTGTGAATATGTGCTTATTTTAAATAGGTAGAGTTAGTTGGTAGTACCCATGATATCATAGTGGTAATATCCTTATTGGAAATGTTTCCATTGCTGGTAACCTCAATGATATTTTCTTGTAATGGAACACAATTATCCATATCATTGTAAATAATTCTATGATGATTATAAAAGGGGTTATCTTTAATTTCAAACAAGAAGCCTTTAAATTTATGTCAAACAAGAGGTACTCGAACTATATTATTCTAAAGCATGATGTGTATCATCTCTCATGGTTTGATAAGAACTTTCCTTTTCTTTATCGATGACCTTGGTAAGAAATAATGCCATCAAGTTGGGGAGTGTAACATTGGATAGGTGGAGAGGCATATAATTTAATATCATCATATATGGGTATGGTACATTATTGTTTTCACGAAACTATGCACTTTCTATGTACATCATACCTCTAAGTATGTCATTATATGAATGATTTATAAGTAAGAAAACTAGGCATTAACAACATTTGCTTTGCTTTTACATTGCTTTGTCCTTATGACACTATTATCATTTGTTTTTCTCGAATGGATTACTTTAATTTTGGACATTGCACAACATGTGAGCTCACTTTTTTATTTTCCATTATATCCTCGTGAGCATCTCTAGATAGTACCACTCATTAAGGACATGAGTGCTCCAGGTGCAATACTATCCCCTTTGGGTGCTTATGTCCTTTTCCCTCCTTTTATCAAATTTGAATTTCCACATCATTTGTTATCTTTCCTAAATTACTACCCATCACTTTGGATCAGTCCTTTGTGGTTGTTAATAATGAAATTCAAATAAGGGAATCATATATATATATATATATATATATATATATATATATATATATATGACTTACTCACTATTATTAGGGGACCGAATGACAATTTGGGCTATTACTTACTATTTACTACTTGGGTAAAGATGCATAACATTCAAGGACTACATTTGGGATGCATTATTCACTGCAGTAGGAGGGGTTATTTTTGAACTTCCATTTCGCACATTCATCTTGAGGGGTAAAGTAGTTATATCCTGCTATCTTGGTGCAACTTGTATAAGGGAAACCTAGCTTCAAGGGACACATATTCAATCACACACATAAACACGCACACACACACGCACACGCACACACACACACACACACACACACACACACACACACACACACACACACACACACACACACACACACACACACACACACACACACACACACACACATACACAGCACTAGAACTACATAGATTATAACATGTAGTGCAACCCTAAATGATAATCACATTGGGGTGACCTCCAAGGTTAGTTTGACTCAAGCATATGCATTAATGATTTAATCTATTTTTTTCTTGAGGTTGTGCAGGTAGCTAGGGTTTTTTTGTTAGTTTAGGTGCGATAGTATGACCCTATAAAGAAGATAGATGCAAGAAAGAGATAAAAGGAAGATAGATACATCTTCAAACCCTGAAGAAGATCAAATCGTAGATCTATTTACCAGGACACTAACGCTTAGTTCAGAAACATCAACGACCTGAGAGGTCCTGTTCCTTATCTGGGCAACCCTATATCGAAGGAGTTGCAGGTTCCATATTTCTCCAGATGAAGCTTGACTCAGTCCAGACCCATCATGTTCCACTCAATTTCCATACCAAAATCATCCCAAATCTCTAAATACAATCTAATTCAATCTTATTTCACTATTGCTTACCCTTGTTTGTCTTGCGCATGATAGATATTGATTATCATTGTTACTATTATATCCATTTGATATTCAATCATCTGATAAAGATTTAAATTTCTGTTAAATCATATGGTGAACCTGTTCCATATGCATGTCCTTTATTATATATCTACTTATTTCCTAACATGACAAACACCTCTCATGAATTTAACTACTGCAAAAATCGTTAATGACCTAAATGCATGTACATCAATAATCATCCTTGAAAACCTTGATCTCTTGTTATTTGTCTGCTGGCTGAAGAATCCTAATAGATCTCTACCTCCACTCCTCCAGACACCATTTTTATCACCACTATGGCCTCCACATCTTCTATTCCACTCTCCTCCCCTCCCACCAATGTGGGGGTATACACTATCTATGTTCCTATTTCTACACATAACACGCATCTTTCTTCTCCTTTTATTTCTCACATCTAACCTAACACTTCTTCAGGAACCAATGTCTTAAATTCCTTATGCATCATGATTTGCAAGCTCAAATTCATCAATTGTAGCATGAATCTTCCTCTTTTTCTTCATCTCTTAATTCGTCACTTATTCTTCACAGTCCTCTTGCACTCTGAGGTTTTTTATTATCCACTGAACCTTCTAATTTTTTCTCACTTAAGTTTCCTCTCTTTTATGGAAAAAAATATCCTCAAGAGTACCTTTGATAATTTTATGTTGCATGCTTGGATTATGCTTGTGATGATACACTATTGACCAAGTTATTTCCTAGGATATTACAGGACTATGCCTTGTGATGGTTTTATGATTTTCCTTTTCAATCCATTCGATATTTTACTCCTTTAGAAAATCTGGTTTTTGGATCACTTTTCTATGAATATTAGAACGAATATATCATATGCTCAAATGGCCAAAATGAGGGCAAGGAACTAATGAACATCTTAGTGACTATGTTTTACGTTTTATAAGCCTAATCTTTATAAAATTAACAATGTCTTGAGTTTAATTTGAATTACAAGATATTTTTATCCAAAGCCTATTACCTCCTTTACAAGATTGTGCATGCTCTTTGCACTCTTTTCACTCTTTTGATCATCTATATCATACTTCTGAAAAATTGTGAAATCAAGTAACTTTCTTTGGGACAAACATAAATATGGTGTTAATATTTATGATCAATCTACTGACCAAGTTCCCTAGAAAATCTACCTTTATGTAAGCTCCTGGTGAATCTAATCCCACTGTCAATTATACATCTCAACCTACGAAGCTCCAACTACACCCTACACATTCACATTTTTACTAGATTTCCATATTCACCAAATATGTTGTTGCCTCAACTCCTAGAAAGCAAACTTATTTCTCTTCTATATCCTCTTGAGCTAGATCCTAATCGGCCTCATGGAAATAAATTTGATGAGACATGCACATTGTGATTATCATATATGCAATGGCCATTCTACTAACAAATGTTTCAAACTTAGAAATTTAATCCGAGATCTAATTAACAATCCATGAAATTGAGTTGCTGTGAGTCTACTATTTCTATTTCTAAATCTACCAATGACAATGGAAAGCCTGAAAATATTCAATGATACTACCACCTAAGCATGAAAAATCAGCTCTTGAATCCTCTTTGAATCATGCTCATCGTGTTGTTCCTCCTACTTCAAGTTCATATCATCCTCTTAGATTTCTTGTTGGTAATACTTGATCTTCCTCCACCTATCATTTATTTTACTCAATGTTTATTTTCATGCATATTTGTCATCGCATAGATTTCACATTGATTCTTCTATTGGTCCTCTTGCCATTAATAATGTTATGGTGCATCCTACTTCCAAGTGCAATACATGTTCAATATCTTTCTTGCAAGCTATCAATTTTCCATTATCTCGGATGACTCATATGTCACCCACTTCGTATAGACATGCCATTCTTCCTACAACTATTGATCCTCTCACTTTCTCTATGCCTTTAATTTTTGGATATATTGTTACACATTGTGACATGGTCTTATGACTCCCTTTTCATAAGGCTGCCAAATCCATACCATCCATTGTTCACTTATTGCTTAATTTTATACATGAGCATCACGTTTTCATTATTCGAGGCATCCCACCACAGAATCCTTTATCATTGGATCCTATCACCACTACACCTTAAGATACGTCTATCACTAGTGCACCTACTCCTACATATCCCGATGATGACCCCATGGCTTTGGCACACACTCCTTTGGAATCTAGAGCTCTCATTACTCCTAGTGTTGTGTTTACACATACACTTAGATATCCTCCACATGTGGCTTATCCCTCTTGCTCACGATGGATACATCAGTATCATATTCCACTTCCTAGGCACATGTCTTCACCTAAGACACACACACTATCCATGACACATATAGGCCCATTTCATGGTGTCTCTCTCTCAACATGTACTCCCCTGAGGTCATAGATTATTTTATCATGATCACATGTGTACCTCCATCATACTAGTAGATAGTGGTCCCTCACCCCTTACCATAATTGGATAGATCAACATGGCATTCACACTTGGGGGCATATTACTTCCCCCCTCACTAGCCGATGAAACACTCTTATTCTAGGTTCAAACACGACTATCGAGGGCACAATTACCTAATTTGGCCTCACCTTGCACACATACATTGGAGGTAAATTTTCTCCCCTTTCCTATTCATATCATTTCATTCCAATAGTTGTGAAAAGTCCAAAAAATAGCATGGATATTGATTGTATGTATTCTTGCATGCTTATACTATTTTGTGTCACACATTGCTTATCGTGTTACTTTGGTTCATAGTATGATATATCATTTTTCCATACACACATCCATATTCACATGGTACTCTTGAGATGAATGCAAGATACTTGCAAGTTCTCACATGATGTATGATTCTAGGAACTATTCTATACTAGTCCCATCGAGGCTCCTGGGGGTATCTACCTTTCCCATTTCTCTATATTCAAGTTCTATCATTGAAATTTCTAGTACTTTCATTACTACTTACAACTATATACATTGTGGAATACTATCAAATTTTATAACATGCCAATAGGTGCTTCATGTGTAGCATGTTTCCTACATGCCTAATTCCAACCATGGTTATCTTATTTTCTTGCATCTTGTTTATGTTTGTGTCTTGATTGTCATTGGTTGTGAGCTATGCCCTATACTTGAGTGTGTGGATTTTCTTATATAGAATTGAAGGATTCAAGTGTCTTGCAACATCCTAAATGGTGTCCCATGTATTCAACCAGCTACTCATATTTTTTTTTCATGTTATTGTGTGTTTTGACTAGTTTTTATTACATCATGCAATGCTTGTTTGTGAATAACACTTTTGGCTAGCCTTTCCCATTGTTTTGCATACGACATGGTTTTTACCACATGTATTTCCTATTCCCCATGCATGATTTCTATTTCAGATGTGCACATTAGTTTCATCTTTCTTTTTTTTGGTTGCACTTTCCTTGGTTCATCTCATGTACGACAAATGAGTGGTGGAAATCATCGAGTGACTATTTCACCATCCTACCAGTTCAGATTCAAGTAAAAAATAGAATAAAAAAATCAGAATAAACAAAATCTAAAAAACTAGTTCATAATCATACTTGGGCCAACAAATAGTGCAGGACATAGGTGCTCAATACAAATGTGAACAGTGGGTGTTAGTGTCCCACCTGGGTGGTTCTGTCCTAGGGGAAGAAATATCTACAATACATGATCAACAAGTTTCCAGTGACAGGTTTCTCCAAAATCTAACAACATATACTCAGTTTTAGGTTACTATTAGGAACAACATGAACAAAATATGTGGCAAGTAACATACTTTGGGTAAGGGAACTAATTATTTTGTTTTCTTGGGATCATTAATGACTAGTTTCTATTGGGTCTGTGACCATTCTGCAGTGGCACTTATTTAGGGAGAAGCATTAACGATTGGAAGGAAAAATCCTACAACCCTCCCAATACTCTTCCTTTGTCAATAGGACACATAAATCCTCATTTTAGGGACAAGACCCTCAAATCCTAAGTTTAATGACAAGACACTTAAATCCTTAGTTTAACGACAAGACACTTAAATACCAAAGAATTGTCATTTTCCCATTTTGGTGAGTAGATAAGGGAGACGACTTAAATATTTCGTAGAGAATATGATATACTCATGAACATGTTCATTTGAATTTTAGTAAAATTTGAGAACAAATTTAAAGTAAACATTGTAGTCTGCACTAGTGTGTAATCATGTGAAGAATTCTTGAGGTAGCTTAGCAAATGAGTCAAACACAATGAGAGGTGAGGAAAAGAACCATTCCCAGAACACATCGAATAAGATTATCGAAAATTCCTTAAGTGAGATAATTGTATTAACACTTTATGCATCAAATAATCCTACAAAGTCCACTAAATATTCATTATGATCTTTTGTGGGATGAAATAGGAGTAAAATAGGAAAATTAAAATTTGATGGATAAGGAGCATATAATATTATGAGATAAGAAGGGTGAGAATGGATATAGTTGTTCCGTCTTGTTAAAATGGAAATTAATATTTTATCATGTTCAAATAAGGTTGTGCTAAACTAGTGAAAGACCTTATCCCAATATAGCTTATTTTATGTAACTAGGTCATCAATTAAATTTATAAATTCATTCCCTACAAATGGTTTTAGGTACTTTAAATAAAGAGGAAGTAATTCATTTAACCTTGTGGATAACTTGAATGTATTAACATTCCAAGTATCATCAATATATTCTATTTTGTAATGTAAATTATACCCATGCAACGACGGATTTTGATAAAAACCTTGGGATAAATAAGGATAGAAAATTAAACCCTGAGGGTGAAGGATGAAACCTTAGGTTGGAATAATTTGATAGATAATTGGGCTCACTAAAATGTACTAAGAAATTATGGTTTTGTTCCTAATTTAATATATTATTCAATAATGTTAATTTAAAACTATGAAAAATATTCCTAATAGTATAAAAAATGCTCCTATCACTTTTGCCAACAAATTTTCTTCGAATACTATTGATCCTATGCAATGAAGAATCTCAGTAATTTTGAAGTGCAAAATTTTTAAATTCTTTCTACCTATTTGGGGATGCCTCTTTTTAATGGTAAAATGCCCAAAAATACCTGAAATTCTCTCCTACATAGGTTCCAATACAATTTTGATGGCCGAAAGGTAGTCTTTTATCACAATCTAGTAAGTTTCACTTACTCAAAATATCTTTTCATAACTTTCCTATATACCTAATGTCACTTATTAGAGAACCTAATAAAATTGTAGAAAAAAATGATCAAATTGAGAGAAGTTTTTATGGTCAAGGACGAAGGATAATCTCATAATCCCCCTAGCTTCATGGGATAAGATTAATTTACCTAAATCCCATGATGGATTGGCTATAAGAAAAATTAACGAGATGAACAAGGTTTTGATTGCCAAGATTGTATAAAGGATATTGAAAGAAGATATTTGATGGACTAAAATCATTAAAATGAATTGTATGGATAGTGAGGAAGTTTAGAACTTTCTCATATTATGATATACTCTTTAGGACTCCTATTTCTAGAATAATCTAATTAAAAGAAGGAAAATCTTAGGTAAATGGTGAAAGTGGAATATATGGGATGATAATGATGCCCTATTCCTGGGATGATTTCTAGCTTTCTAACGATTCACTCAACACCATTCAACATTGGAATGATGTAAGATATTATTTACAATCTCCATGGGGATTAAGATGAAGGATTCTTGTGAGGTTTCTACTAGGAGTACAATGTGAAAAAATCTATCTTTTGTTTTACTTTGTCTCAATTTGTAGGCCAATCTCCTTTCCTTCTACTACCAACTTCAGAGCATTTTTATTAATCTCTTTCAAGGAGATGATGAGCTTAATTGAGATAGTTTTGAGGATGGATCCTATTGTCAAAACATGCTATCTTCTTCTTTTGAACTTGCCTTCAGATGGATTTTCTTGGAACTCACTATGGGATAAATATTTCACTCAGAAGATGAACTTATTATTCTAATTAGCTATCTAAAACAAGATTATTTCTATTGAAAATATAAGGGAAAAAAATATTTACCTTCCCAAATAGATTCTCTACTTTATAAGGTGAGGAGGAAATTTCCCACCAATTCTTCCTTGGTTTCCCTTTTGTCCAAAGTGTCCTTGATTCAATTCTAGCCCGATTTGGGGTTTCTTGTGCTTTACTAAACTAAAGTAGTGACCTACTTATTCAATTATTATCTCTCATCTCATCCCTTATCTGTATGAAAATGTATAAATTCTCCATCCCTCACCTTTTACATGTATTTTAGAAAGAAAGGATCTCCAAAACACGTATGGTTAAGAAAAATGCCGCCTTAAGATTTGGGTCCTTCATTTTGTCTTCCATAAAGGAGAATCAGACATCCTTGAATAGGGATAGCTATTTTTTATGCTTGAAAAGGAGGAATCTATTATTCTTAATTAAGATATTAGTGTAACAAAAGATCATATTTTTACCTTATAAACCAAGTCAAGTGGGTTAAACCCACTCTTTTAAAGGTTAAAATTAATTTTGATGGGGCTTAAAAGAGAATCTTAGAAAAGTGGGATTAGGAGGCATCATCAAAATTGATCAAATTAATCTTCTTGCTACTTACACAAGGCCTTCAAGTGTTCAATCCAACCAGTTTATAGAGGTTATTGCAACTCTATAAAGAATTAAAATTTCCAACGATCTAAAGTGTAGATTTCTAGATATTGAAGGAGACTCCACTAATATTATCAATTTCCTCAATGCAAAATACCAACCATGTTGGGATATTAAAAATATGATAAGGGGTGTTATCAACCTAATGGAAGGTTTTCAATATGTATCAATTACCCATTTCTATAGGGAGATAAATGGAAGTATTGACTGGTTTGCCAACATGGGGGTGACTTGTTAATTTTTTTAAAAATGGTTAGATGCATCCAAGTTACCTTAGTATAACAAGTCAATTTTTAAAGGAAATGAAAATAGTATGGGTATTTTTGCTTGGTACTCATTTTCATTTTAGTGATATGCTTAATGAAGATACAATTAGGTGTAAAGTTGGGCTTGTGCGACTTGATTTTTCATCATTAGGAAGGAAATTTGGGGCTTTGAGTATTTACTCTAAAATTAATGATAAGCTTATACATGTGAAGTTCAAGTAGGAATCAATACTTGAAAAGTTGTGTTTAGAAAAATATTACACCTCCCATAAAATTTGTATAGGATAAACCACATAAGGAAATAACTAGTTTTATTATTGGAGCCATTTATTTAAGCCTATCATTATCGATAGTGTAATAGTTAAATAGGTGGAGTTTTCTAGTTCACTCAAAGAAACCATAAGTGGTGATAAAATTTGTGTTGAGCCTTCCTTTTGTGAGGTAACTAAGATGAATCCTATTATTTATAATATTTGTTAAGATGGAAATTTACATTTTACATTAAGAAAATCAAGGATCACAACCCTCGTCCTTCCATGGATTTTGCTAGTTAATTGAAAAACAAATTGGTTATTCTAAGAGGTATATGTTGGGAGGTTTAAGAAGAGATAATCACTAAGGTGATAGGTATGACGAATAACATATTGAAGATATTTAAGGACATGAGATGTAAGAACGAATAAATTAACTATTTATTCAGGAATACAAAGAGAATCCATGAGCTAGACAAGGACATTCGAAGGACTTCACTACTTATCCCTTGGGAGGAAGTTAGTTTGTAAATTATGAAATACGTGATGTTGATAGGCAGGTTTCATGATATTTATTCTTACCATTTATCCATGTTAAACCAATTCTACCGCAAACACATAATCAATATCTCATTTTTCTATTTGTTCTTGGAATCATCCATCTAGGAGTTTCAAAAAAATATAATTGATTTAACTATCCACTAAAACATTATCATTTTTATCTTTAAGGATGGTAAACCTGTCACTAAGAAGAACAAGTTAATTCCTATTCATCCCTTAATTGTGATTAAAGTTAATACCAAGTCTTCTAGTCCCCCTCTTTTAGAGATGGAGGTTAAATCCAAGTTATGGAACATCACTATCAAATACCATGTTGGCACTTCATTTGTTGCTTTGGAGACCCATGTGGTATGTGTTTCCATTGATATATATAACTATTACTAGGACACAAGTGAGGATTATAGAAATTAAAAGGGGGGCCTCTTCGGATGTTGTTTTCTCTTCTGATTTGGAAGAGGAGAACTAGATACCAAATGAAGAGGGCTAATAAGGAGTACCCCATTGAAAAATAATTAGAGGTATTTACAAATGAGTGGGAAGAAGTTACATGATTGAACACTCTTGCCACCAAGCATTAGCTTTTTCTTTATGTTTCTTCTTCCCCTGCACTTCTCTCCTTTGATGGAAATATTTTTATTTTCTCATTTTTTGTTATCATTTCATTGTTAGGGGTAACAATCTAGGATCATACCAATTTATTTATTTTGTATCATAATCTTGGATTTCTTATTTAATTTTAGTTGTTTTATAAAAGGGTGGGGGGGCCTTTCAAAACCATCATTTTACTTATTATAAAAAAATATGCTAATTACAATATGAGAAAGTAATTAGGCTTTTAGGAGCAGAAAAAGGAACCAAATTATGAAAACAAAAAGTACAATAAATTGATCAAAATCATATGAGGGTGTTGTCAAGTTATTAACAAAAGATCTCATTTTGAAAATTAGTACAAGATAGGTTTATGAGGATAGTACACCTTCAGATTCTGAAACCATCTCAGGGGCTACAAACCTATGTTTTGGAAATGCATCACATATATGATTACCATAATCTTATTTTCCTATGTCTAGAGATATGATTTATAGGTTTGTGTTTGTACAATTTCTCTTGTGATGAGATATGGGTTTTCCTTTTATTGAAACCTTATCCCTTGTGCTTGAAACCTAAGGATTTAGAAATGTTTGAGTTTGATCACCTTGCCAAACGCTTTTTAATTTGACAAACATTTCACTACATATTAATAATCCAAAATGGGATCAATCGTGTGTAATTCCCCAACATATGATGACCCACACCTGATATAGAATAAACAATAAATATGGATACCTTAATCTATTTTTCACATCAAGATACTAGAAATTTTACTTCTTTTTTTCTCATGGTTGATCTAAGGTGGAAATATAGACAACTTCATAATTCAGTAACCTAATTTTATGATTGGTATTCTAAGGAATTTAATAATTAAGTGATTTCTATTGACCTCATTAGAACGAGAGAGTAAAATATACCTTTAGACCCTCGATAGCTTGGGGTGTGTTTAAATTTATACGATTTGTATGAATTCCCTCCCAATTGGCCCAAAATTACCACCTAAGATAACTAATATAGGTTACCATTTTAAAAAGTGGCTTTAAGTGTAAGGGACAAGTTCACATGGGTTGGAAAGGTTTGTGCCTAAACCTATCTTAGAGATACAAACATGTATAAGGTCTGGAAGGAATCATGTATAAGACAAGTAGAAGTTTGTATAGATGTTTATAGCATGTGCAATGAATCATAAAGAACTAAGATGGATAATAACTATGGTCTGGTGGGAATAAGATGCAAGATAGATAAAGAGAATTCCTTAATTGTTTATTTAATATAAATGGGGGCTAGTATTAAAATAAGTTCCAAAAACCATATTGTCAAGTGCTCAAACTAGATTTCAAGTACAACGGTTAAAACACAAATTAAAGATAAGTGATTTTTCATTTAACAATGCATTAAAGTAGTATTTAATTATTCTTATAGGCATTCTTTACTATGAGAAAGATTTGCTACCATATTACCATTTAGCAAAAAAACAAACTTGAGTGGCATCCATCTATTTTAACTTATTCATGGTTATCTTTAAGAGGGATTAATTGTTTGAAAGAGAAAAAGGAGGATATTAGTTATGTATCCCTCCCATTTTAAAAAAATTACATTTTAAAAACAAGCCTTAAAAAAGGGGTATGACATGACCAAATGAGTATAAAAGAAAATATGTGACATAACAATGATAATCTCTACATTATGATACTTAAATAAATTATAATGCACACCTACATGGTGCTCCCCGTACCCTTATTAGTCTTGTTATCACTATATATTCTCTATTTTGGAGGTTTATTAATGTCATATTTACTCTCTATAGGGTTTCTCTTGCAACATTTGTTACAAATTCTATTGATTGCCTCAAATTAAATTGTGAAAATGAGTCAGGTATATAACAAAACTTGATTACACACATGCATATCACTATTATAAACTACGATGAATGCCCTATCAATTCAAGGTGGTGAGTTAGTTTGTAGGATATTGATTTTTTTCCAAGGTTATACAGGAGCATCCAAGTTCACAAGTGATCTTACATTTTTGAAAAATAAATAGTATAGAAAGAAGTAATATATTGATCCATAAATAGGTAGGAACCCCCTACTATTTTAAATGTTTCCGAAAAATGATTTATACTTATTAGTTTATAACCTTTATCAACTGAAACTGATTTAAAATCTAATCCCAAATCTGATTCAAATGTGTTGAAAAACAGAATTAAAATTGAATTTAATTTTAAAAAAATCATTCATATCAGTTGTAAATTCAAACCAATCATATTTCCATATACTCAAATTTATTGATTTTCCGTAAAAATTGTTGTATTGATTATAATTGCAATCAAATTAAAATCCAATTTAATATTTGAAGATAATCTGAAAATTGAATGCAAAAAATCAGCAAAAACACAACACAATATTTTTTTATAAGGTTCAAAAATTCCTATGTCCCCGGATTCATACAAATCGATCCCTTAATGTTTAGTTTTGCAAGTAAATTTAAATAACTTACAAATCAAATAATGAACCTTTACACCTATAATAGAATACCATGAGAACCTGCAAGCTCTGAAAAACTTCAATTTTCACTCTCTATGTTTGTTCCTGTCTTCGTAAGGTTACCCTCCCTATGTTCTCCATAAATAGAGACACAAAAGGATTCAAAATATGGTCATAAGAACTCTAAATTAGAAAAATGATTACACCACAAGGAGCATCTCTGAATTATAAAGACTTTCCTAGTTTACTTCGAGACCTAAATTTGCCCCTAAGTAGCTCAAATTTGTTGATTTATAAAACTGCTCTGTTATATTTTTTACACAATATTCTCCATCCCCCGACTTAAATATTAGTTGCCCCATTTTATATTGTGTTAACTTCCTGTCGTAAGGCGGTGAGTATAATTTATGGTAATCAGTTGGTTAGGGAGTTGAACCCCTAACCTCCTCCACTGCTTTGGTTTAGCCTTATTGGGAATAAATCCCACATGTATTGGGGTATGGGTAGTTGGTGGATTTCAAAAAAGGCATGGCGCCGAGGTGTATTGGCTATGATTGCATTTTTTTTGGCCACGTGGTATGGCTAGTATGGTGGGTGGATAAGTTATGAGGCCAGGTTGGCTTCAACCAGTAAGGAGTTTCCCACGGAGGTGTTAATCGAGATAAGTTAGGCTCGGCAAGTCTGAGCGGTGCAACAAGTAAGTGGAGTTTGTTGGCTACAGTGTGGGTGGATGGGTGGGGTGGCACATTGGCTGAGCGAACAACAATGCATGGAAAATAGTGGGGACCACCCATCCAATAACAAGTGTCGAAGTTCAGAGACGTAAAACAAATTTTAACTTAATATCACCTTGCCAGTTGTCACTATTTAATTGGCCCACATGGAGAGTGTGAATGCGTCCATGCCATTTTGAACATGCACGCAATCACTTATTTTTTGCTAGATTGCCAAAATTTTCAACGGGCCAAGACTTCTACATATGAGCTCTGTTTTTCAGCGTTCGAGATACCTATGAAAAGCTCTCAAATTGATATTCCATAATGTAAAGGATTTTGTTCCACAAAAAAAAATTTTTTGACCCATAAATTTTGTCAACCATCTTCCTGCATATCACAAACACATACATGATCCATAGAAATAACATTATAGGAAATATTACTATAGATTGTTGAAATTTTTTTAACAAGAAATCAATCAGTTTAAAAATAGAAAATTGTTCACTAAAAGAGGCAATTGCCCCACTACAATATCTCTAAACAACATAAATCAGTTTAAATAAGACAAACAATGCCAACAACACATGAATGTCTAATTGACTCCCTGTAGGATTATCAAATCCCATTATTGTAACTGTCATCACAAAAAATCAATCAGTTTAAAAATAGACAATTGTTCACCAAAATAGGCAATTGTCCAACTGATAGTTTGTGGTACGACCATCAATGTAAACACAATTCCACCAAAATAGATCAGTATATAGAGACATATACATGCCAATAATAAGCTAGGGTCCATTGAATTATGTGAAACTGTCAATGAAATGTTTATCCCAACATTTTTCACTGCAAATAGGATAGAAGCAAATTATCTACACAATATTACATACCAAAAATGGTGAAACTGTTATCCACTACAAAAGATTACTATGCATAATCTGCAAACCAATTTGTTAGTGTAATCAATGTACACCCTAATTGTAACCACATATGATAGTTATGAGGAAATGCCTAAATTAAGGGACTTAATACATGTCCAAATACCCTATGTGGACACAACAAGTTTGTATATTAATTACAATACAAAATGTTGCCCAAATGGGTCTTATAAGCATCCATATTTTTGCACAACAAAATCAATAACAAATACACTGAAATGCAAAATTTGTTGTCAAAATCAAAATGGAATTTTCCAACCTCATATACAAGAAGTAGAATATGAGTATGTTAAAGTATCCCTCAGCTCTTCCCTATAGGTGGCACCAGATTCAAAGCCAATATGAATATGGGAAAATTTCCTTTCAACATTCAACCAAATCCCACAAAAATGCTCTAAAAAACTATATATGCATGTGTTTGTTTTTGAAATAGCACTTTATAGTGATCAACAGTTAGGGGACAATGAGTACCTCTTCTTTATGGGAGAGGTTCCCTTATTGAAAGCGAGAAGCAAAGCTTATATACAAATATACAAATTTCATATTGATGAGGACTTCTGATATTTTGAAATGTTTAATACCAATATGGATTATCATTACATAAGAATGGAAGAACAAAGAAACTAAAAGGGAAGAATATAACAGTACTTTCAGGTAATATAGATAGCATAATATAACCTTACACGTACTTAATAAGAGGGATATAGAATAGAATCATTCACATTTGTAACATCAGATATTACTCCACAGGCATAAAGTTCTAGAAATCATATCATAAGAGCACAAAGTTTATTAACATGAAAGGTTAATGATTCACAAATTTCAGACAAGAAAGAAAAGGACAGTAGATTAAAAATAGAGAGAAGGGAAATTCTTCTGTATTGATTACTTTCCATTCTATTTACATTTCAAAAGTATCAGAGTCCCACAATGAAAACAATGGCGTGGAGAGCCCATTAAATAGTTTACAAAAAATAGTTACATTTGGTTCCAACTTCTTTTAATCTAAAATATTAAATACTACTTAAGAAATACATTAATAGAATAGTCATTAACCAAATATTACATCATGGGATTTACAACTTCAAATTAGAGGAAGTGTCTTAGGATTCTGAGGTAGAAACATCCAAAGGAGGATTAGGAGTGCCAACTGTCTTAAGAATCCGATGTCTAAATCTTTTCAATGCTTCAACTATCTCCATGCACTTTGGGATGGTGGTGTTAGAAGTGGCATGAGTCCATATACCAAGGCACTTCTCCATATCCTTCTCAAACTTTGGGTTTCGAGAAATTCCTTGTTTACCTCAGTGATAGTTGATTGAAGAGAGCAGGCCTCCTTCATCTTCTCTTTAGACATTGAATCTTCCTTGAAGAGATCTTCCTTGACAAAGGTAATAAATTGCGCCTTGATCTCCTATATAGAAAAGTGATCACCTGAAGCTTCATTCTGGATTTGAAAATGAATATCTTAGAAGGCAGACATAACACAAGCCTTGAAAGCTTCTCCTTTTTTCCACATATTTTTTAGTTCTCCTAATGCTTCCTCCAAAACTTTGATCTTCCACTCAACACTGAAAACCCAGGGTCTTGACAGATTTCTCTTGGCCTCATCAAATACCTTTCTTGCCAACAAGATCTTCTCATTTGTCTTACTCATCAAATGGAGATCATGGATGCATTCACACCATAACTTCATCTCTTTCTCCAAACCACTAAGTGTTATGGTGAATTTCAACTATAATTTGGACACCTTCTCATAAGACATGAAAGCCTCCTCAATGAAGTTCAATCCTACCACTGGCATATCATCAACCAATGATTCAATGGCCTTTCCATAGGTGGCATAATTATGAATATCTTTGATGATATAAACTTCATCCTTGTTGAGAACTATGGGAGGTGGAAGGGTGGTTAGTGGAGTTGGATCCAGGACCTTATCCTTTGCCAACAAGGATTTTATAAAATTTGAAATAACTTGGTTTTGTTCCTCCAATTGCTCCATAGTTTGTTTACCCTTCTCAACATGTTCAATAACTCTGGTCACAGTTTCTCTGAGGTTATGAACCTCACTTTCAGGTGTAGACTCTCCAAGTGGAATCCTTGTGAGTTCCAAGTCAGAAATTAAAAGGTCTTTCTCCTCTTTGTCCACCTTAGGATTTGCAATCTCCATGAATTGTTGACCCTTAGAATCTGACACCAGCCTTGAGGTAATATTTGATTTCTTTGCAGGAGGAGGAGTAGTAGTACCGAGCGAGGCTGCCACAACATCAAACTTGGGAACCACAATTTGAGAAGTAGACTTCCTTTTCTTGCTATCAACGAAAGGTTGAACCCAAGAAAAGGAAGAGGAAGAGGTGGAAGGAGAAATGGGTCCAAGTGCAAGTGTACTCATTGCACTCAATGTTTGCACCACAGATGTCTCCAATGGATATGTTGGCATATCTTCAGAAATATCCCTAGAAGAAGAGTCAACCAAACCTAGAGACTCAGACATTTGGCCTTTATTTTCCATCTCAGCAGTGTTGACAGGGGCTTCTTCCTCTTCTTTCATCTCTTCACTGTTATCCTCACTCAAAACAACAACATCTTCTAGCCCTATGGGAACCTGTGGCTGCTCCAAAGGAAATTCTTCCTTTTCTTCTGCAATCTTCTCTTGCTTGACAGCCTTGCCTTTCTTCATGTATACCTTTGTTGAAGAGGAAGGAGTGGACTGTTCAGGCACCTCAACATTGAGTGCAGGTTCTTCTTTCCTAGGAGAGGAAGTTTCTTTTGAAGAAGACCTATATTTTCTCATCCTGAAGGTTTTCATCTTCTTATCAAACCAGAGCTTGGTTCTTACAAGAACAGGGTTTATCATCTCTTTCAAATCATCCTTCTCTCTTACAAACCAATCAATGGTTTCAATAGGAGTGTGTTTGATAAACCTATCATATTCAATGGATTACACGTCTTCATCATCATCCTGGAGCTTATCAGGTACTTTGTAGATATTGAAAACTATGATTTTTTGAAGAGAGAGTCTGCCAAAGTACCTTCTCCTGGCCTCAAAATCATCTACGCAATCAGCCCAATAATCTTCAGTATCTGCAAGGTGATAGAAAACCATCTTGAAATTCTTAGCAATATATCCCTTGATATCAAAGCAAGTTCTAGGCTTGAAGTGATGAAGGGTGAGAGGAGAAATGGTTCTATCAATTTTTTGAGCATCTAGGGTTGTCTTGCATGTATAATTTCCCAAGGTGATAGGGAAATGGATGCCAACAATATTTTTATCTCTGTAAGTCCTGTGAAGTTTGTCTAATTGTCTACAAATCTCAACAAGAGCCATTTTGTCATTACAAAACATAGGAAGCTTTAGAGGAGGGCCTTCAAAACCAGCCAGCTAATGTATGAAAACTTTCTGAATTGAGTGAAGAAACTCCCATATTCATAGATCAAGGTCTTTTCTTCCTCAGAAAATCTTCAAGCAGTATTTCCTTCCAAAAGCCTCACAATATACATGGTGAAAGCATCATTGACTCTCCTAAAGTGATGATTGTTGACTTTGAGAGTTAATTGAGGACAATATTCATATATAGGAGCATCCTTCTTATCTTTGATGAAAGAGAAACCAAGCCATTCCCTGGATGCTACAATGGTGTACATGAGATAGGAGGACATGTAGAATGTCTGAGTTCTCTGAACATTGATCATCTACTCCATTAGGTTCTCACAAATTATCTCACCCCAATTCAAATTCTACTTCCCTTCATAAATTATATTGATAAAGGGACACATCCAAAAGTGAAACTCATTTGTAGAGGGAATTCCCATGATCCTAGCTAGAAGAGTGATGATGTCTGAAAGTTATTCCTTAAAATCAACCCTGAAAAATGACTTAGAAAGTTTGGATACTCTTTTCTTAGGGTTCTTCAGCCATGATTTTGCTACCCTGGTCTTGTATGTATCACTGTCATGGTCAAATAGTGTTTGTGCTTAAGCAAGAGCGAGGGTATTAGCATCTTCCACCACTAGGATGCATAGGGTAGCACAAATAGCATCAAAATCTAGTCGCGTAACCACTTCACCATGGATATCAACAATCTCCTTGGACTCTGGATTCAAACAAGCCCCGCATGTGAGCACAGTATCAACACACTGGACAGAGATTGGGAAACCCCTTGCAAATGCAATTCCATTTTCTTTGATTAATTGGGCGATGGGAGTAGGGTTATCGCATCCAAGCCTGCTCCAAAAGTCATTAAGGTCGAGGTGCTGAGCTTCACTATCCCCAATATCGGGCACAAAGGTTTCTAATGAGGAGAGATGCTCGTGCCCTTTGTATTGAATCTTCATTGTGACTGAGATAGGGAGAGAAACAACCTTCGATTGAGTGTATCACAATTCAAACAATCCCTACAAGAGAAAACACAAAGGCACAGATGCGGGAAACGACTTATTTTGTAAGAACGCGAGTGGGAGAGAATGAGAAAGCAAGTGTGTGAATGAAAAAAATGGTTACACTCCTTTAAATAGCCATGAATTTGAATGGATGGAGAGAGAAGACAATGAATGTGCAATAACTGACCCCTGCACCGACTCAAAAAGGTGAAATGTAGAAAAGGCAGAACAATTTGGCCGAGACGGTCCATGGGACATACACGGGAGGGAGCCAAAATACGTGAAGAGCTGAAAAACCAGAGAGCACAAGGTCCATGGGAGAATGTGAAATTTATCCTGATCAAGGTTTGGAGAGCACAGAAGGTCCATGGGATGCAGGGACACGTGGGACGCATGGAGCTGATTTAGGCGATAGGTAAAGCAATGTGGGTAAAGTGAAAAATCGGTGAATAGGAGGCCCGCCTGCACTTGGGACACGTGGGAAGAAAAATGTCTGAATTAGCCGCAAAACATTAAAAATGACCCCAAAGACTAAATTTTTCTAACTTTTGAACTTTTCCCTTCACTTAAACACTTCCAAAGGACACTTATTCAAAATTTTGAAAATTTATCTTGAAAAAGAAGGGAAATTTTGAAAGGTGACAACAGCTGGCTCTTTCTGGGGATGACTTGACTAGGACAGAGGGATGAGGAAAGATCAAGAACCAAAAGAAAACTCTGGGAAAATAGACCAGTGCCTTATCCATTGGGAAAATAGAGTCAAAGGAAAAGCAATACAGAAGACAACACACAAAGGGGAAAGGAAACAAGACACAAGGGAAAGACCAAAAACAAGACATTGTACACAATATACAGAAGGACTGCCTAATCACCTAGGACTTGAACAACTTCAAATACTACCCACTATAAGGAAGTGGGAGAGGAGATCCATCCATATAATCCAAATAGAAAGAATTTTCTCCAGCAAAGTGTCTTATCTTGAAAGGACCAAGCCAAAGAGAATCAAAATTACCATGGCTTCCACGAGGCTCATGCCTTTTGTCCCATATTAGGACAATGTACCCCACTTGAAAATCTCTAGGTCTGGCATTTTTATCAAACAAAGTTTTCTCCTTCTGTTGGTGAGTAGAGATTATATCAACAACTTACATCTTGTCCTCATCTAGCTTCTGGAGATACATGATCCTTTTGTCCAAAGAACTGATGAAACTTGAATCCTCAATAGCCTTCATCAAGTGCAAGGCTGGAAATTCAACTGTTACTGGCAGCTGAGCTTCAACACCATACACCACTTGAAATGGAGACATTCCAATTGCTCTTTTGGATGTAATTCTATCTTCCCAGAGGGCATCATAGAGCTTCTTGTGCCAATTCCTTTGAGAGTCATTGACAAGCTTCCGGATGATGGTTACCAAATTCTTATTTGTTGATTTTACTTGTCCATTCCCTTGGGGGTAATAATCTGAAGAATGAGCAAGGGAAATTCCATACCCATAGTAGAAATCCATCAACTCGAAAGAAGAGAAATTGGAAGCATTATCAGTTACAATTTTGTTTGGTACTCCAAATCTTATCAAGATGTTCTCTTTGATAAAATTACACACCACCTCGGAGGTAGTACTTTTGACTGGAATGGATTCCACCCATTTTGTGAAGTAATCTGTAGCAGTTAGCACATGAGTGTGTCCAACACTGGAATGTGGGTTGAGAGTTCCAATAAAATCCAATCCCCACTGTTGAAAAGGTTCATCAATGATTACTGGTTTGAGTGGTAAAGCAACCAATTTAGGCCTCCCAACAAAATTTTGACACGCTTCAAACTTTCCTACCCAATTTGATGCATCTCAAAACAATGTCAGCCAATAGTACCTTGCACAAAGAATTTTGTGAGCAGTGACAATAGATGAGAAATTCCCTCCACAGGCTTGATCATGAAAAGTCTGAACAATTTCTTCTGTTGCTCTTTGTCCACACATTTAAGGAATCTTCCATCAATGCCTCATTTGAATAAAGCATTTTCCCACAATACATACTTGTGCAGACCTTAGCTTAATAGCTCTCTTTTCCTTAGCACTTAAGTGAGATGGACATTCTCCATAAGTAAGAAAATGTGCAATATCAACATACCACTCATCTGTTGAACTGAGAAAGAGAACAACAGGAACATCAACCCCTTCTGTGGACAATTCCTCATCAACTCCCTTGGCGATAAGTTTGCATAAGCCTTTACCCCAGACTAGCTTTGTTGGCTTGATATCAAGGTCATACTCCTAAACCTTTTCCACCTAATTGCCTCGCTTAGTTCCAAACTCCTGTTGTGTAAGAATAGACTTGATAGTTGTATCAGGTACAAATACAACAGAATGAGAATTAAGGACATAAAAATGAAAACTACTTGACAACTTTGACCACTGAAAAAGTGTTTTTCCATCAAAGTATACTTCAATTCATGAGCTTTCAAAACGTAGCTCATGAAGGAAATCAGAAGTTCATGATTCTCATAATTTTTTTGAGTTAGTATAGCAGCCAAAGTACTCTCAGTAGCATAGAAATAGATAATAAAATCCTTGCTGAAATCAGGACATGCTAGGATAGGAGTTTTAGCAATAGCTTTCTTGATATCCTCAAAATATTCTTTTCCTTCAGAATTCCAACCAAAATTTTGCTTCCCTTTCATCATATGAGCAATGCTCATAGTCAGTTCTGTAAAATCTGAATGAATCTCCTCAAGAAATTTATCTTGCCAAAGAAAGAGTGAACAACCTTGTTGATTAAAGGAAGAGGAATTTGTTGGATTTCCTGAACTCTTTCTGGATCTATCTTGATCCCCTCTTTGGAGACAACATGCCCAAGAAACTTTCCTTCGGTAACACAGAAGACATATTTCTTAGGATTAAGGGATACTCCATGTTCTCTACATTTTTCAAGGACTGTTTCAAGATGTTGAAAGTGATTTGCCCTTGTCTTGGAGAAAACAATCAAATCATCAAGGTACACAATGATACATTTCCCTTTGACACTACCAAAAGCTAAGTCCATTTCCCTCTAGAAAGTGGCACCAACATTGATAAGACTGAATGGCATCCTCTTGTAGGCGAAGGTGCCCCAAGGAGTAGTAAAAGTGGTCTTGTGCTGATCTGGGATACTGACTTCCACTTGATTGTATCCAGAGAATCCGTCCAGCATGGACAACATCTCAGAACCTATGATAGCCTATAAGATTTGATCCATCATGGGGAGAGGATAGTTGTCTTTTAAAGAAGCCTGATTCAGATTTCTGAAATCCACACAAATCTGAATCTCACCATTCTTTTTCCTTACTGGCACAATGTTGGCGATCCAGGTTGAATGATGTATAGGAAAGATAATATTTTCTTTTAGTAACTTTTGAATCTCTTGGTAAATGGTGTCAGCAATCTTGGGATTGTATTTCCTTTGCTTTGTCTGAAAGGTTTAATCCCAGGTTTCAAAGGAATATAGTGTTGCATCTCTTTTGGATGAAAGGATTTGAGATCATCATAGGAATAAGTGAGAACATCAACATACCTTTTCAATAGGTTCACTGCTTTCTTCCTTTCTTCTTGAGTGCAACATTTCCCAATATTCACCATCTTGGGTTCATCATTACTTCCAATATTGACCTTCTCATACTCAGCAGATTGATGAGTCCCTTGAGAAGCCTTAGATCTGATGTACCTATCATGTTTATCAAATAGATCCTCTAGTCTCACTAGTCCTTTGGGTATCTTGTTACCCCTCAGCCTGATACAACCATCCTGATCCATTTCTTCCTTGATATCATCTTCATTGGAGGGAACATACTCTCTAGGAAGAGTCTCACTTCCTTCAAAATATAATTGATTAAAGTTATCCTTAAGCTCTAGGAAAGAGAGAAAGTGTTGATCATCATTGAAAACTTTCCAGTTGTTTGCATTATCTGACACACTAGGCCTATGAATCATTTCAATGGTAAATTTCTCCTGAGAGAAATCTAGGTGAGGAATCAATAGGGATCCTGAAACAGCCAGAGAATCAGCCCTAGTGTTCTTTTCTCTTGGTATAACCTCAATTGAGAAAGCGTCAAGAAATTCAATGGAATCCCAGACAAGACTTCTATAATGTTTCAATCTCTTATTCTTGACTTGGAAAATATCCCTGACCTATTTCACAATCAACTCAGCATCACCATGAGCATAAAGATTCTTCACTCCCATTTCTTTTTCCACATTCAATCCAAGAAGGAGAGCCTCATATTCAGTTGTGTTGTTTGTATTTTCAAAATAAATTTTATATGAAAATGGATGAATCTTCTCTTCTGGAGAGATTAACACTACACCAGCTCTAGAACCAGCTGAAGAACAGCTTCCATCAAACTCCAAAGTCCAAACACCATTAGGATTATGAATCACTCCCTTAGGAAGTTTTTCCTCATCCTCTGACATGATCATATAGTTACCATGCCCTATATCTTCATAGAGTATTTGTGCTTTTGGGTCATCAGTCTTTTGCACAATGTACTCAGTCTATCTTTCTAGTAGCAATTTTTTCATTTTTCCATTGACCGGGATGAGAGCATGTGACCAATCCATTTGGATTTCACCTCCCACTTCTCTACAAAAATTTCTACTCAGTAACATACCATATGATGGAGGAATATCAACCACTAAAATACTGGCTTTGACCCTTTTCTATGGAAAAGCAACGAAAGCTACTTGTGCATCTTTGATTCTTCTGACCAATGGTACTTCCCTACTCTCCATGGAATAGCAGGAACCAAAATTACATGTTAGAGTCAGGCCTAAAGTGTGAGCTACTTTTGCAGGCATCACATTGTTTGATGCTCCTGAGTCAATAACACAATTACTGAGTTTGTGGCCAGCTATGAGAAGCGTTACATAGAATGGTCCAATTTTCTCATTAGATGAAGAGACTACAGCCACAAGACTTTGTTGAGATGAGGGGGAGGGAGTGGGAAATATACCTTTAGAAGTATTGGGTGAAGTTTTGGATTTGGAATTGACAAATTTCACCACCTTGGCAAAATCATTTGGGTGAGTCTGGTAAAATTCTGCCTCTGAGATTTGGATCTTTTTCCTCTTAATGTGGTTGATGATATCAAAATATCTAGAGGTGGATGGGGCATCACTACTAGGAATGAGGGAAACTTTGGACTTATCAGGTTTAGGAGTTGTAGGGCAAGAAGTTTTGGAAGTGGAGGTAGAAGGAGAAGAACTAGCATTACTCACCTTTTGTGTGGAGGTAGTGGGAATAGGGGCTCCTCTCCTTGCAATTACCAGAATAGTTACAGGGGCCTCCTTAGATTTTTTAGAGAGTTGTACCACTTTTTCCTTCCTGTTCATTTGCTCCCAAGTCATAATAGCATATGACTCACTATTCATATCTACCACTACTTCATCGTATTCATCTTCATCATCTACACCTTCAGCGGTGAGGAAATTGACTTGAGAATCACCAAGCCCTTCCTGTTCTTCATCAACATCTTCTTCAGGCTCCTCATAGTCTTCATTCTCCTCTTCATCATCAGGTTCTTGAACTTCACAGGTTACATTGACCAGAACCTTGATGGGTGGGCCTTCAATATCCAATTTAGGCTGAGAAGAGGGAAAATGATTCCTAGGCTGAAAATTCTTCCTTGGAATATCTTGGTAAGGAGCATGTTGAGCCAATTGTTTCTTGATAGCAATAAGGTCATTTTCCAACTTCTGCACTAACTGATTAGAATTGGCTCCCGAGGAGGAAGAAGAAGATGCTTTAGGCTTGGAGGGTTCTCTTTTCAATTTACCAGACATGATTAGATCATCCTCAACACTGATAGCCAATCATTGATCATCATCCAGAGTTGGAATATTAGCCCTCCTTAGTGCATAACTCACTTCAGGAAACTGAGCATTGAGGAAAAATCACTTTTGTATTTTATCTAAGGACATGTGGCTTGTGGAATTTTATGAATCAACTTGTTGAATTTGCCCACAAACTCCCTCATGGGCTCATATGGCTCCTTTTTGATATGAGAAATTTGGGCCAAGAGGGAATGCACATCTTCAACAGGTTTAAAACGTTTCTCAAACTGAGTTGTCATGGTAGTCCAATCAGTAATTGAACCAAATGGAAGGTGATAGAACCAGTCAGTGGCATTGTCCTGCAATGTTTCTATGAAGATCCTGATAGAAACATCCTCATGTTCAACCCCAAGAATCCCATATGCTACAATGAAAGTTGCAATGTGTTCATCTGGGTGTACTTTTTTATCACCTCAGAATTTAGGAAAAAAAATTCTATTACCCCTGGGTAATTCATGCAATGGTTGAGGAAGAGCAAGAGGTCCAACACGTTGTCCCCAAGGCAATGGTGTTGCCATCCTTGGAAATATTGACTGAAGGGGAACTATAACTCTGGAAAGTACTAGAGCATGGAGGCTAGGACTGGTTTGATCTTGAGGACTGTTGTTCTTAGAAACTCTTTCTTTAGTAGGAGGTGTGCTTGCAGAACGAGTTCTTCTATTCCTTCTTGCCAAAGGAAGAGAGAAGCCTTGATGTTCTAGAAGTTGAAAATGGGGATCTTCTATGCCAAGGGATCTTTAACCACGTGTATATATTTGATCCGCCAGGTTGAAAACTGGTCTTGAAGTTATTCAGAAAGGGATACGTTGAAATGAAATCCCCAGTAGAGTTACCAAAAATTGTTGGTTTTTAAATTAGCATTTTGTAGTGATCAATAGTCAGGGGACAGTGAGTCCCTCCTCTTTATGGGAGAGGTTCCCTTATTGAAAGCGAGCAGAAAAAGCTTATATACAAATATACATATTTCATATTGATGAGGACTTCTGATATTTTGAAATGTTTATACCAATATGGATTATCAAGACATAAGAATGGAAGAATGAAGAAACTAAAAGGGAAGAATATAACAATACTTTCAGGTAATATAGATAGCAAAATACAACCTTACACGTACTTAGCAAGAGGGATACAAAATAGAATCATTCGCATTCACAACATCAAATATTATTCCACAGGCACAAAGTTTTAGAAATTATATCATAATAACACAAATTTTCTTAACATGAAAGTTTGATGATTCAAAAATTTCAAACAAGAATAAAAGACAGTAGATGAAAATTAGAGACAATGGAAATTCTTCTGTATTGATTATTTTCAATTCTATTTACATTTCAAAAAGTATCAGAGTCCCACCACTGCAAACAATGGCATGGAGAGCCCATTAAATAGTTTACAAAAAAAGTTACATTCAGTTCCAACTTCTTTTAATCTAAAATATTAAAGACTACTTAAGAAATACATTAATAGAATGTCCTTAACCAAATATTACATCATGGGCTTTACAAATTCAAATTAGAGGAAGTGTCTTAGGATTATGAGGTAGAAACATCCAAAGGAGGATTATGATTGCCAAGTGTCTTAAGAATCTGATGTCTAAATATTTTCAATGCTTCAGCTATCTCCATGCACTTTGGGATGGTGGTGTTAGAAGTGGCATGAGTCCATATACCAAGGCACTTCTCCATATCCTTCTCAAACTCTGTGTTTTCAAGAAACTCCTTGTTTTCCTCGGTGATAGCTGATTGAAGGGAGAAGACCTCCTTCATCTTCTCTTTAGACATTGACTCTTCCTTGAAGATATATTCCTTGAAAAAGGTACTAAACTAAGCCTTGATCTCCTGTATAGAAAAGTGATCACCTGAGGCTTCATTCTGGATTTGACAATGAATATCTTGGAAGGAAGACATAACACAAGCCTTGAAAGCTTCTCCTTTTTTCCACATATTTTTCAGTTCTCCTAATGCTTCCTCTAAAATTTTGATCTTCCACTCAACACTGAAAACCCTAGGATCTTGACAGATTTCTCTTGGCCTCATCAAATACCTTACTTGCCAACAAGATATGCTCATTTTTCCTACTCATCAAACAAATATCCTTGATGCATCCACACTATATATTTAGCTCTTTCTCTAAGCCACTGAGTGTTTTGATGAATTTCAACTATAATTTGGACACCTTCTCATATGATTTGAAGGCCTCCTCCATGAAGTTTAATCCTACCACTGTCATAGCATCAACCAATGATTCAATGGCCATTCCATAGGTGGCATACTTATGAATATATTTAATGGTCTGAACTTCATCTTTGTTGAGAACTATGGGAGGTGGAAGAGTGGCTAGTGGATTTGGGTCTAGGACCTTACCCTTTGCCAACAAGGATTTTATAAAATTTGAAAGATTACTATCAATGAAAGGTTGAACCCAAGCAAAGGAAGAGGAAGAGGTGGAAGGAGAAATGGGTCCAGGTGCAAGTGTACTCATTCCACTCAATTTTTCCACCACGGATGTTTCTAATGGAGAAGTTGGCATAGCTTCATAAACATCCCGTGAAGAAGGGTCCACCAAACCTAGAGACTCAGACTTTTGGCCTTTATTTTCCATCTCAGTAGTGTTGACAGGGGATTCTTCCTCTTCTTTCCACTCTTCACTGTCACCCTCACTCAAAACAACAAAATCTTCTGGCCCTATGGGAACATGTGGCTTCTCCAAAGGAAATTCTTCCTTTTCTTCTGCAATCTTCTCTTGCCTGATAGCCTTTCCTTGCTTCATGAATACCTTTGTTGAAGAGGAAGGAGTGCACTGTTCAGGCACCTCAACATTTAGCGCAGGTTCTTCTTTCCTAGGAGAGGAAGTTTCTTGTGAAGAAGACCTAGCTTTCCTCATCCTGAAGGTTTTCATCTTCTTATCAAACCAGAGCTTGGTTCTTACAAGAATAGGGTTGATCGTCTCTTTACAGTCATCCTTCTCTCTTACAAACCAATCAATGGTTTCAAGAGGAGTGTGTTTGATAGACCTCTCATATTCAATAGATTGTAGGTCTTCATCATCATCCTAGAGATTATCAGTTGGTGGCCTAGATGATCATTTCCTTGTTCCTAAGTGTTCTAAAAATATTTCTAAAGCTTTGGAACCATCTAGGTATATTTGTATTTGAGTATTTTGGGATGAAATTGCAAAAATCTGATTGCTGTTATAAATAAATCAGTTTGTTGTACTTGATGTCATACATTTTCAGTTAGTTGTCTATTGGGGTTTGTGCAATATCCATTTATTTCATTTTTGAGCCCAAAAGGGACATTACACAATTTAGTGTGTTGGATCAGCTTTCATTCCTACCTGAAACTTTACATGACTGATATGCAAATCAAAAGAACCAGAGGTCTGCAAGGTAAGACACTACCTCAAAAGGTTTGGACTTCTTAATTTAAACATTAAGAAAATGATTGACAGAAAAGTAGACTTTAAAAGAGTTCAGTTCTTGCAAAGGCCTGACCTATCTCAAGAAAGACATTGCCTTAATAACCTTCAACCTTGTCATCTACATCTTATAGAGAACATATAGTAAAACAACAAGTGGACTACAACTGAATACAAGTGGTTTCATTCACTGGCCGTGTCTAATCACTAAATTTTCACTGATACTGAAAATATGAAGTGCAGAATCTTCAGATATACCTTATTAGTGCACTGGCCGACTCACTATCCAGCAATATACCACCTCCAACAAATTGTTGCATAACAAACAAATCTTCGCAGAATTCAATCTTCAGTGAGGAATGCAGATCCAAAGAGAAAAAGGCTGAGTATAACATCAACAAAAAAAAATTTAAATCAAGAAAAAAATTAAAAGGAAGCAAAACATAGTAATCTAGCAATTTGGAATTGAAAAGGGAGGAAAACATAGTAGCCCTAACTCATAAACAGCAGAATTCAATATCATTCACTATTATCCTGATATGTAGCAACAGAAATAGAAACCTTAACAAAGCTAGATAATGCATAGAAATATTAGGAAATTGATATGAAAAATATCTATCTATAAAGTATTTGAATTGGTAGCAACATTTGACACAAAACCCTAAACCCAAAACAAAACATACTCGAATATAAGATGTGAAAGTAAATGAACCAGCTAGTTAATGCAGCAAATATGAATATGTACTCAAAAACTACAGGGAAAAAAAGTAAAGTTATTAATGCAGCATATAGAGGAAATGATAATATACTGAAAATAAGGGAAATCATTAACGAAACTGGCTAGTGCAGAAAAAACTTAGTAAATCAATTTGAAAAATATACATCTGCAAAAGCCTTCTGAAACAACCTCAGCCTAAACCCTCAGCCACATATCTGGAATAGATTATAACAGGAAAAAATCCTTAAAAAGCTAGATAATGCAGAAAATATGAGGATATTAAAGAAACCAATTTGAAAAATACAAATCCGATTAAGAATTTTGAAACAACTTCAATCCAAACCCTAAGCCAGGTATCTGGCATATACTGAAAACAGGGGAAAATCTTAACAAAGCTAGATAATGCAGAAAATATGAAGAAATTAATGTGCAATGTGCGTCTAAAAATCATTATAAACTGACAACAATATTTAACACAAAACCCTAAACCCTATATGTATCTGGCATATACTGAAAATAAGGGGAAATCTTAACAAAGCTAGATAATGCAGAAAATATGAAGGAATTCATGTGGAATGTATGTCTTAAAAGCATTCTAAACTGACAGCAATATTTGACACAGGATCCTAAACCCTGTACAATACGTGTTGAAATACAAAACAGAAATCGTATCAATGCTGCAAATATAAACAAATAGCCTAAAATTAAAGGGAACTGAAGCAACTAATGCAACAAAAAAAACAAAAACAAGAGAAACAAATATATGTGCAGCAAGTGTAAGTTATTTACCTGAAAAAGAAGAAGACGTTTGTCATGTTGTTCCTCTGCTTGTTCTCCCGCCTCCCCTGTTGCTACAATGAATAACCCTCTCAAAACAAAATCGCATCAAATACAGAAAGAAAACCAAAAAAACATGCAATAAAACAAAAATGCACATTAAAAATACATAGAATCATAGCATGGCCACGCTCGAACGAAACCTCTATCCGAAAAAAAAATAACATACAAAATCCTAAACAAATAATAAACATTAAGAACAATCAAAAAGGAAAAGAAAACAGATCACAGAGAAAAAAAGAAAATAATCACATTCGAAAGAACACATTCTCAAACGATTTCACAGAAATACACAGCAAAATTCAATATTATTCGCCCTAATATCGTAAGCAATGTTAAATGCATAGATAAAAAAGCGGAGACAAACATCATCAAAAAAACGAGTATATATAAAGAGACAACGTAACGGCTAGCAACTTCAACGGCTAATCCAATCAGCAGAAGATTCCATGATGAAGGGAGCGGCTTACCATGTTTGCAGAAGAAGGAATGAATCTGGAGGAAAAAAAACCATGAATATCCACAGAGAGATTCGAACGCTGGTGGTCCAACTGCTTGATAACCAATTTTTTTATTAAAAATGTGTACTTTATTTAACTAAGTAGGGTCTTCAGCGCGCTTTACTTCTGTTTTGGGCTCCTATTTAAAATGCCGGTGTATTTGCGGGGTATTAACTAGCGAGACATTAATTTTAATGTCTTTATTCACTTTTTGAGCAGATCACGACTTAGCAATTGTGGTGTAATAAAGATGCCCATATGCAGGTATAAATGTGACACAATGAAAGTGAAACATTACACGGGGAGGAGGGTGACGAAGAAGGCACTTAAGGGAGGAGAAACTTAAACTCGAGGGAACATATGCAGTCCTCTTTTTTATTTTGGTAAGTCGTATGATGCATAGTGTCTTTTTTACAAGTTGTCCCAAAGAGAAAGGGGAGTGTGATGCAAAGTGCATTGAGGCAATGTACTCCAAAGATAGCTCTAAAAGAAAGCTCTTTTTGTTCATTACTACCAATTTCAACATACGTTTTTTCAATGTCGACCCTTCTGCTTTATGGATAGTTATAGCCACAACATTTTGAGGGGAATTCCCTTGCGTTTGCTGCAAAAAACTAAAGAGATAGGGACATATTGTGGGAACTCGATATCCCATATGGGGCCAATATAGTTGTTATATTTGATAATCACAAAAACATTATAAGTCGGTGGTTTGCATTGAACTAATACAGCGATAAAAAATTTGTAAACATAATGAAAATAAAATATATTTTGGAACAAAAAATGATGGTATATTAAGATTAAATTTTGGCACATGTTATAACCAACACTGGATTAGTTAGAAGCCTAATATGATAGCTCCCACTATTGTTCAAATATTCCTCCATTTCGGAATCATAATCCTTTTTATTCATTATTATTATTATTACAGCATTGCCTTTGTTCACCTTTACAATGGCAAAGCTCTTTTATCGTGCTTGGAATATTTTGGTTGTCGGTTTGGTGCGTCTTAAAGTAACCACATAATCTTGTCTATTCTTGTCAGTGAACTCTATAGGAAGGCACAATACCACCTTATCAATTCCCACAATGAAGTCTTCCTTGAGGAGATGATGTGGGATGATTACAATGCCCAATCCTTGTTTTAACACATTAAAGGCATTCTTATCAAAGAAAATATAATAAATACTGACCACAAATGTTTCCTCCCAGTTGAATACAACATGGTTAGCAGAATTGTTATGAATGTTGACAAGATTAATGTTGCAATTATTATTAAATTCTAATTAGTGTCATTATTAACAACCATGCAAATGTTATTCCCAGAGGTATAATTACTATTTGCAAAGTCGTCGTGATTATCAACAACTAATAAAGTTTGCACTATATTTATTTTCATTATTTATAGTAGCTACACATTAACCATGTTTCTATAGCTAATCTTATAAGTGATTCAAATACAGGTAATCAAGTTGTCTTTAAGGGGTTGATAATAATGTTATTATAGATGTTATATAACTATGAATAATACGATTTGAATCAATGAAGGAGACTAAAAGGCTACGCACAAACACTTGGAAAGCATGCTTAAGGGGGGTTTGACGCATTGTTTTGAGGGATTGCACATTTTGCTCCAAACATGGAGGAGCAAGCTAACTTGAAGTTTTGTACTTCCCTGATTAAAAAATCTAACAAGAATAAGAATATTGTATAGAATTATCCAACTACATTCTAACGCGTAAGAAATAAAACATATAATCATCCAACTACATTATGATAGGTAACAAATTATGTAGACATATTCAAAGGTTGTGAGTTGGTGGATCATGACAGTAGATCCACATTCTTTGATCTAGAATAATAGGATTGAGTTGTGTAACATGGAAGAAAAAGGGGAATCATAAGAAATATTTACATGATTATTTGATTTCATGATGTTTTTATTTCTTGCATTTATGTCGTGATTGCAATGAGGGATTTCTTAATTGGAAAGACGACAATTAAAAAATTCACAAACTCCATTTACGGTGAAGGAAATGTGGTAAAAGTTGTTGACCTTAGGAGTAACAACCCATAGCATGTACACCACCAATATTCCTTTCAACAATCAATGAAGAAATGGATTCATATTACAGTGGTTATTCAAAAAAACAACTGTCATTTACGTATGGACATGAAATCATGTGGAGTTATTCTTGATATAGGACTTGAGATTATAAAGAGTTGATATTTTGATGTGGGCCCTTAAATCACGGGTCAATATTATTCAGACCAATACATGTTGCCTAAAATTTTATGATAGTAAAATGTTTAGTCATCTTTGTTGGTTACACAATAACTGAATAGGCCTTAGGAGTCATCTTCAACCTCATATTATTTCACTAGATTTAGCAAAAATGAAACTTATCAGGGCATTTGACATCAAACACCAACAAATTTCTTGGTGAAAGGATTAAAAATTTGAGCCTTTGATTATATTTCCAACAAGCCTATCATGTGTGGCACAAGTTGTACACAACATGAGTGGATTTGATATTGGGGTTCCAATAGGAGAATCCCAAGGGAGATGGTAAGCCCAGTTGAAATCCCCTAGAAGCTTAAATCACTCATTCACCATCTCTCAAAGACTACGTAAGCACATAATCCTTGAGAGATTGCATTAATGTGTAAACATATAAATAGGAGCTACAAGGTTGTCTAGACATGAGTTATGAGGTTGTTTAAACATGTGTACACTTAAACAACTAAAAAACAATCTTCAAAGTCCACAAGTAAAGAACAATTTTTTTTGGCGAAAGGCATGAGAATTTGAGCATTAAATTATATTTCTAAAATTCCTTCATGTGTGACATGAAGTATGTAGGAGATGGAGGAGATATTTCCTTTGTTGGGGTCTTTCAACTAGGCTAACCATAAAAACAATCAAAACTTAAGCATGACTTAATTGAGACCATCATTACATTGTTTTATAATAACTAAAATATAAATATATTTTTTACCATCCCCTCGATTGTATGCATGAGTTGTACTAATCAACAACAATAAAAAACATCCAATATTGTCATAAAAAGTATAGTAACAAGCCAAAGAGATCACGTTTAGATTGTAACGGACTCTAAAACCTCGTGTCTTTATTTCCCTTTGAACATTTTCATTCCAATTTATTTCCGTTCTATTTGGCCATTCTTGGCTTCATGTGTACTCTAGTATTTGATTAAAATATATTTGAAATGCGCCTTTATAAATTTAAATATTAATAATCAATCCAATCATTCATCTTATTTAATGCAACAATTATTGACTATTGAGTGGATTTGGACAATTTCCTATAGGAAAGTCCTAGGGGAGATGGCCAACCAAGTTGAGAACCCCTAGAAGCTCAAATCCCTCCTCCACCATCTCTTTATTATCGCATAAACATGTATTCCTTAAGATATTACATTAATGTGTAAACATATAAAGAAGTGTCGTGAGGCTATACTGAGTGTTGAATTATGATGGGAAACTCATGAGTAAGTTTTGAATTATAATGTGGACCTTAAGAGCCTATGATCACATTGTAATGAGTTGGTAGTGACAAGGGAAATATGTAATTTAAGAGTGGCCTTTAAACCCTTGGCCCATTTTCAAACTAAAGGATAAAAAACTATAAACTACATATTGTGTGTATATCTATATGCATTTCATACATTTGTAACACCTTTTAAATTTGTTGTGCATACTTAAATACATATTTTGTACCTTAGTTGAGTAGATGCTTTGCAACACCAAATTTTAATAATTTATTTGTTATTTTTAGTGTGTATTTTATGAATTTTCATTAACATGAGAGATGATGTTGAAGGTGGAGTAAAGTTAGATTAGTAACAAAATTATAATAAAATTGGGGTTTGGGCATGGAGACTACAACGTCGGTTTTTTACTTAGGTATACATAGTATTTACATATAAAACAATTTATACATGATTTCAATGTGCTTTTATTTTGATTGTTCGATCAATTCTTATGGTAACTATCACGAGGCTTACAAGTAAGGCATATAACCAATAGCGTATAGACTTTAGCTTAAACTTATTGATCATATATGATGATTATCCCAAAAGTAATAATGTAGGAAAAAAACATATGGAAGGTCAAATCCACTAAATTTTTGTTAGTTTAAAACATATACTTGAAGTAGACACATCCAATGCATGAAAATAACCACTAAAAGTACGATCAAAATTTATCAAATGGAAATAAGCCACTAAAAATTTGTTGGTTTAAAACATATACTGCTCGTCTTGATTCCTTACTAATTTGGAAGCCGCGTCTATAAGTGTATGGAAATTAACTTTTAAAAGTATGATCAATGTTTACCAAATGGAAAGTATTCGTTGGAAATTTGTTCAGTTTAAAACATATATTGAAGCCCGACACATTAACTGCCTGGAAATAACTACCAAAAGTGTGATAAAAACTTATCAAATTGAAATAAGTGTTAGTTAAAGTAGTTAATCAAATTCTAAGCTAGTAAAAAATAGACAAGTAGTAATATAAGGGGTCTAGAAAAAATATGAGAAATAAAATAATGATCAAGAAGAATATAAGAAAATCAATCCCTTCCTCTCCCTTGGAAGGGATCTCCTTCATTTCTCAATTGTCAGTAGATATGTATGGAACAATATCATACAATAACAATGTCCTCTCCATTATCGTGCTTTGTTATATGGAAAACATTTTTATAAAAACAACACCCGAATAATATCATGTTATGGAATTTGTCGGGGTTTCAATCTTATTTTTCTTGTATATTGGATGACACTGATTATAGAACTTGAAGTAACTTTAAAATGTCAAAGATAAAGGTATGCTTAAGAAATGGATGGTACACAAGGAAAAAGTGGGACACATTGCAACTGAAGCAATAAAAGAAGATGACGTAGTAGGTGAAGCTACATAATTCTTCTTGGTCTTTTCCTTACCGTTTTTACCAGGGAGAGTATTAAAGTGCAAACACATAGCCATTACAAACTATTTTAAAGGTTAAATCGTAAGAAATAATGCTTAACATACATAACACATGGTTTACAAAGACAAAACAATACCTTTCACACTCCAAAGCCCCAATGGAATTTAATGCCCTTTGTTCTCTCCCCCTCATAACAACACTCCTCATCCTCATATCTTGAACACGTGCTTCCTTGAATCTCAATAGCTTAAAGGAGATCTTGAGGAGCTTACATAGATCCACAAGATATTGTGGATGGGGAAGATATCGGTAATGATAAATCACTTTAAACATCCAAATGTGAATAACGAGCAGGCGAAGAGCCTTCTCATGGAAAACCTATAACCCACGTCGTAGGGGGTGAGCCTCGAGTAATTTTCCTTGACATACACATTCTCCCTTTCCTTGCAAATAAGGAATCTCTTTTCTCCAAACTACTCGAGTGAATCATATGTGAAACTTGTTGGAACCGCTCCCAGCATTAAGATTATTTTCCATGCTAAGTCATATTGCAAGTGTGTTGGATTAGAATATGATGCTTCAAGAGAATCAGACACAGTCATAGCCACTGCACTCCCCGCCATAATTCCAACACTCAAAATAGAAAGTACAACAACAATATGAGCTTCCTCAGTATTGGTATTTGTATATTTGGTTATGACTTTTATAGAAAGTGGGTAATCCTCATCGATGTCAATGTCGAGCCAAAAATTGAAAAAATAGAGACCAAATATTGACCATGGTGTTGGTACCACTACTCACCTAAACACAAAATATCCCATCAATGATTTGCCTAACATTTCCTCCATCTGATGTGCCTCAATGATTTTTTTTTTACACACGTCAATGATATTCCCTCATGCGCAACATGACACCACCAAAATAAGGAAAAATGATATAGGGAGAAAGGTGCCACGATAGTTGATCAATCAACATATGCCATGTAAACTAATATCAGCCATCTATCTTCAATCATTCAATAGAAGGGAATTCCTATGAGTGTAATTATTAAGAATTTCATTATTTTCATCACAATATAATGTTAATTTAGATATACTTGTGTGTAAGTCTCAAAAACATATTTTTGGTGGGAAAAAATGGGACCCAAACTCCATCAAATGGCCAAGATTGTAAAAAGGAAAAACTTCTCAATGATGGTCAAGTGGACATCAAATATAATGTCGGAATTAGAAGTGAACACATTCACAGAAATTACAACCCACTACCCCTAACCTAACTGTGAATGTAGAATGCCTCTTGGCATAACAATATGCAGACATAATGGAACAACCTAAGTTCAAATTCCACCAGTAATAAGAAAACTTACACCAAAATCTATATAAAATCTACTTGATGGTGCAATGCAATAGTAAAAATGACTTATTGGAATGTAAGATGGTATGCAGTTCGCATATCGGGTCCCTATGATTACGTCCCAAATATGTGAGGACCATTCAACCCTTCATCTAGCAAATTAAAAAAATGTGTAAACACATAATTCAAAATATCTATTTTTATATGCATGGGAGGGGGAGTAAGAGGTTTCCCATATAAACAAAGGTATTTTGGGATATACTCTTTCAAAATAATAATTCATTTTAAAATTTTAAAATACCACTTTTATCTGTATTATCCTACAAATTTAGAAGTCGAGGAGTAATTTTCATTTAGTATGGAACTATTTATATGCAAATTATTCCTAAATTTTCTAAGAAACTAATGTTGAGAAAAGTTAGAATCCCCTTTCAAAGGACCACTACTTAAAATTCTCATATCCATAAAGTTCACTCCATGAAATTTGTTGGGAAATGTGGAATCTTCTCCTAAAAAATAGGAGTGGCCGTTTTTTTAGGAGGAATCAAGGGTTTCCAACACCAACTAGATAATTTTTGAAAATTTTATTGCCATACGATAACATCATAATATTCAAAGACAATAATTAAAAAAAATGAAAACTATACATTCCATATAATATAATCTTAATTCTATGTGACAATTGTATTCACTATTGTTCATTGATTTTAGTTAAAATTGCCGCTGAGTGAAACTTTGAAGCTTCTATCCAAGAGACCACTAGATGAGTGTAATACAAAATTTGGAATTTGTTCCTAATTTCGGATATTGTGCAGTGATGGTGGTTCAAAAATAAGATAAACAATCATAATAATCTTGAATTACACCACGCTTGTTTTATTCAACACATTTTCCAATTCGAATATAATAAGAGCCGCAAAGCGGCCAGTTCCTACCTTGTAATTGTAATTGTAGATTGAAAAAATTGAGGATGTAAAGACGAGTGGATTGTAATCGTTGCTACATCCAATATTCTAGACTGTATGTATTTAAGACTGCTCCAATGCGGAAACAGTGATAGTTAGGCTCTTACCCAAAATTATTGACAGTAGTACATTAATGTTTTACAAATTACATCAATTTAAATTCAACCATTTACCGCACCAACTAGCCGCTTCCGGATAAAATGTTCAACTTGTAAGTTGGACTAATCTTTCAAATTTATTAGTGATTGGCATCATTGACTCTATCTTCCTCTTCCTCTTCTTATGGTTCTATTTCAGAGTCCAAGGGTGTGGAAACCCTCGAGGCGGAAGATGCGCTACCTTGTTCTGGGAAGGGAGCGGTGGTCATAGCAGTCAGGATCATTGGACTGTTCATGTTGGGGCTGTAACTATTATTAAAAATATGACTAGGTGCAGTGGCAGAGCTCCTCCTCTTCCTTTTGGGTGGGGGCTCCTTCTAGTCCATGTAATTGACAAAGCTTTTGAAATGAGATGAGATGGATGGGCTGACAGGGCTAGCGCTAGGACTAGGACTATGACCATGGCCGCGAGTATACTTGTATAGGAGACGTCCTATAAATGATACCATCGCTACAACTGATGTTGTTCCCGTGATGAGGTACAGACCCTAGAAACTCTTCATGCCCAACCTATTCGACTCTACTGGCGCCCCAGATTGTGTACTGCACGTCGTCATATTAAACCATTTGTTCTATATTCTCTACATATCCGCGCTCTCTGAAAGTTTCAACACCGACCTTGAAATCTCTGATACCCACGGAGACCCCTTTCGAAACACCTACTCAAACAAATCAAAGAATATTAGGATTTATTCGTAGGTCTAGAGAAAATTCAAGCGTTGGTATAAGAACTTACGAAGGCGAGGCCGCCGGTTCTATAAGTAGGGCCAAGCATGGTACATCCACATCAGGTGGATAAGAAAAGTCGAATAGAAGGGAGCTCATCAAAATAAGCAGCCACTCTTCCATTGTTGGGTCCCTTGGAGAGTGCTTCTGCATACTCGTCGGGAGAGGAATATTGCTTGAGCTGGGTTTCGTGAAAGTTGAGCTGCTCTTGCAGGTAATGCCCTACGAAAGACCCTCGCTGGTAACCCACTGGCGCTCTGCTCGCCACTAGGCACTGCACATCTGTAATGCTTGGCTCCGTCTATTGCACTGTCAAGATCGAAGTGAGGCTTGCGGTGTAGCTTGACGTCAATATTAGCACCACAAACAACCATATTATTATCACTCCTCACGCCAAACTACTCACAATCCTCTCCCATGTTCAACACCAAAGGGTCAGGACTCGGGACGAAGCGTAAAGGAATTTCTTTTTCTAACATGTGGACTAGTATAATATATAATCGTAGCCACATACTCTACGCGAAAAAGAGTGTAGAGAAGGAAAACCTGCAGTGGAGAACAAATCAAGGGTTGGATTACTTCTTTTACAAACTTCTTGATATTGAAGGAGAATTAAGATTGAAGATTTTACAAGAGTAATGTAACGATTTGCCTCCTCGACTTTCCTCTAAAGTTTTTGTTTCTCTTGTGTTCCAACAACCACACTACAATTCCAGTGAAGAGGAAAAAACCACCCGTTGCGATCCACATGCCTGGAGTGAAAGGCCGCAAAAATACCCAAGGGTTGCTGGAGTCCGCTTTTTGTATCGCCACCACCATCGCCAACCCTAATTCTGAATACGGCTGCGTGAAATCCACGTATTTGCTACGGTTTGCAAGGATTGTAAAATCACCCACCAATGCATAATATTTCTGCTAAAAATACCATTACTAAATTGGTTAGTCCACAACTTAAGGTAGGTAAAAAAGGAAACATTAAATTGGGCGTCGAAAGTGGGAGTTTGACGGAATGACAGCTCTGCTGTCAAATTTGTACACCACTGAAAGTGACCCACATTAAGTTAATGCAATTAATGTCAGTTACAGATGGCATTTTTTGAAATTTTGGTTTTAAAATTTTGAAAAAGACTGTACCATAATAAGGGGGAAAATTTGTCAAATCAAAACTAAACACCAATAGAAAATCAGGAAAACAAATTTTAAAAATTTAATATTTAAAATAAAAAATATTTAAATATTATATAAAATAGATAACTATAGTCATGAAAATAATTCATGTCTATCATTGGCTGCAAGTGTCAGAACTATTAGGTTGAGTTGAAACCTATAGTTACCTGCCGTAGGCAAGAACTAATAAATTAAAATATGGTTGTAGGGTTAGAGAGGAACCAAATTATGTGACAAAGTGTTCATAATGTGTACATAAGTAGATCATATAATTCAAAGTGCTCATAAAGTAAATCGATCTGAAACTCAATGCAAGATGTGGGAAACAGGACATCTTTGGTTGTCGAAATTGTCTCAAGGGCTATGAACCTATCACTTTGAAAAGCACAATGTTAAGCAATGTTAAATGCATAGATAAAAAAGCAGAGACAAACATCATGAAAACGAGTATATAAAAAGAGACAACAGAAGATTCCATGATGAAGGGTGCTGCTTACCATGTTTATAGAGGAAGGAATGAATCTGATGGAAAGAAAGTCATGAATATCCACAGAGAGATTCGAACGTTGGTGGCCCAACCGCTTGATAATCACTTTTTTTATTAAAAATGTGTACTTTATTTAACTAAGCAGGGTCTTTAGCGCGCTTTCCTTTTGTTTTGGGCTCCTATTTAAAATGTCAGTGAATTTGCAGGGTATTAACAGTGAGATATTAATTTTTACGTCTTTATAAACTTTTTGAGCGGATCACAACTAGCAATAGCGGTGTAATGGACATGTCCATATGGAGAGTGTAATTTGAGAGAATGAAAGTGAAACATTATAGGAGGAGGGTGATAAAGAGGGCACTTAAGGGAGGAGAAATGTAAGGTTGAGGAAACTATTGCAGGGAACATATGCACTCCTCTTCTTTATTTCGGTAAGTCATTTATGGACCAAGTGTCTTTTTTACGAGTTTTCACAAAAGGGAGTGTGATGCATAGTGCATTGAGATAGTGTACTCCAAAGATAGCTCTAAAAGCAAGTTTTTTTGGTTCAGAACTATTAATTTCAACATATGTTTTTCCAATGTCGACCCTCCTGCTTTGTGGATAGTTATAGCCACAACATTTCGAGGGGAATTTCCTTGTGCTTACCGTAAGAAACATAAGAGATAGGGACATATCGTGGGAACTCGACATCCCATGTAGGGCCAATGTAGTTGTTGAAATTGATAATCACAAAACACTATAAGTCGATGGTTTGCATTGAACTAATACAATGATAAAAACAATTCTAAACATAATGAAAATAAAATATACTTTGGAATTAAAAAAATATGGTATATTAAGATTAAATTTTGAAGCATGTTATAACCAAAATTGGATTAGTTGAAAGCCTACTACGTTAGCTCCCACTATTGTTAAAATGTTCCTCCATTTCAGAATCATAATCATATTTATTCATTATTATTACAACATTACCTTTGTCCACCTTTACAATGACAAAGCTCTTTTATTGTGCTTGGAATATTTTGGTTGTCGGTTTGGCACATCTTAAAGCAACCACATATTGTTTATTCTCATCAATGAACTATATAGGAAGGCACAATACCATGTTTTCAATTCCCATAATGAACTCTTCCTTGATGATATCAAGTTGTGGGATGATTACAATGCCCAATCCTTGTTTTAATATAGTAAAGGCATTCTTATCGAATAAAATAGCAGAAAGACTAACCACTATTGTTTCCTCCCAATTGAATACAACATGGTTAGCATAATTGTTATGAATATTGACAAGAGTAATGTTGTAATTATTGTTAAATTCTAATTAGTGTCATTATTAACAACCATGCAAATGTTGTTCCCAAAGGTATAATTACTATTTGCAGAGTCATCATGATTATCAACAACTAATAAAGTTGCTTGTATATTTATGGACACATTAACCACATTTATATAGCTAATATTGACAAGAGTAATGTTGCAATTATTATTAAATTCTAATTAGTGTCATTATTAACAACCATGCAAATGTTGTTCCCAAAGGTATAATTACTATTTGCAGAGTCGTCATGATTATCAACAACTAATAAATTTGCTAGTATATTTATGGTACACATTAACCACATTTATATAGGTAATCTTGCAAGTGAGTCAAAGACATGGTTGAATATTATGATGATTAAAATTGTTAATCGAGTTGTCTTTAAGGGGTTGATAATAATGTTAATATAGATGTTATAACTATGTATAATACAATTTGAATCAATAAGGGAGACTAGAAGGCTCTGCACATACACATAGAAAGTGTGCTTAAGGGGGTTTGAGGCATTGTTTTAAGTGGTTGCACATTTTTCTACAAACATGGGAGAGCAAGATAACTTGAAATTTTGTACTTCCCTCATTTAAAAAATGACAAAAATAAGAGAAATGTATATAATTATCCAACTACATTCTAACGTGTAAGAAATAAAACGTATAATAATCTTATTACATTATGATAGGTAAGAAATTATATAGACATATACAAAGGCTATTAGTTGGTGGATCAAGACAATAGATCCACATACTTCGATCTAGAATAATAGAATTGAGTTGCGTAAGATGGAAGAAAATGAGGACTTATAAGAAATATTTACATGATTGTTTGATTTCATGATGTTTTTATTTCTTGCATTTATGTCATGATTAAAAAGAGGGATTTCTTAATTGGAAAAATGACAATTGAAAAATTTGCAGACTGCATTTATGGTGAAGGACATGTGGTATACAAGTTGTTAACCTTGGGAGTAACAACCCATATCATGTACACCACCAATCTTTCTTTCAACAATCAATGAAGAAATGGATTCATATTAAAGTGGTTATCCAAAAAAACAATTGTCATTTAGGTACGGACATGAAATCATGTGGATTTATTCTTTATATGGTACATGAGATTATAAGGAGTAGACATTCCGACATGGGCCCTTAAATCTGATAGCACAGGAGATGTATAAAATAATGTTTGAATGATTATATTGGATGCATGAGGGGAAATAAATACACAGGGAATGCGGTTAGGAGATGTAACCGCCTGTCCCAATAAACAATGTATTAGTTTGCTAACATTCCCCCCCTTAATATATTGTTTTTACAAATGTACCCCAGATTCATCATCTTGTTACGTCACGACATGTCCTATTTGCTTCTTACAACAAGGACTGTGCTTGGATTTTCTTGAATCTCTATGACAGATGTGCTCTCGTTTGTAGAAAAATAGATGAAGAAGTGAGCTCGAAAGCTCGTGTGGTGCGCCACAGATGTGCCTGAGGGCATTTAATCTCACATTTTTCATCTGGATCGACACAACTCTTCTTCGTCTATATGTCGAACAAGACTCAGTCCATTATGTCCTCGGATTGCAAGTTTTGGAGACTGGCTAAGAGTAGATACCGATGCTCTTCGGTTCTCTCAAATGCGGCATGTCTCTATGGTTGCTTGCAATGCTGCTAACATCTCTGGGCATGACTTTCATGCTCTCAGACTGTTGCATGGGATCATAGGCTGGTTGTTCGCGTCCATCTTTGATAGCAAATTTGATGAATGAATGAAGGGGCTTAATCTCGTTTTGTCCCGATTTGATTCAAACAAATTCCACATGTCTCCTGATCTTTTGTATGATGCGCTTGCTGATGTATTGCATGGTCTGCGAACAACAATTGAGAAGATGTTGGGGGAAGGAGTCTACCAACGCACACCTGGGTTTTCGGTGGTCGATGCCACTCATGTCAAACTCCACACAGTGCTGATAAGTTGGTCAGTGGTCATTGCCACATGCTCTCTTCTCTCTCTTTGGCTCAATGAGACTACTTCTTCCTCCTCGGTTGTGCTGTGACTCTTCAAAGTTACGTAGACCTCTTTCTACATCAATAGAAATGAGTTGAAAGGTAAATCATAACTGTCATAACCGTTCTGTTCCTTCCACTTCCATTTCTGTCTGGATGATCTGTCTCCCTTTATCTGCTGCTTCTGTACCTCTTCTTTTCAAACGTATCCGAATTCCTCGATTTGAACTCGGGAAGATTTCGATGGTAGGAAAATCTGTAGTGGTCTCGATGGTCACGAGAAGTCCTCGTGTCTTCTTCCTGCGAATCGTTTGCCTCTGGTGTTGCATTGAAGAGATCTGTTGCCGTCCTCCAACGAGGGCGTGGGTTCAAACCCCACTTCTGACATCAGTTCATTCACCTCCCTTCCACGTGGGACAGTCCACGCACACAAAGAAATACGCCAAAAAAAAACAGTTTGCTTTTCACGCAGAAATAGAACGGAAGACAATGTTAGGATGAATATTGTTCTCCTCTACGCATAGAAAAAAAAAATGGGACAGGAACTCTGATCTCCTTCAGTGCCACGCACTGGGACAAGAAATCTGATCTCCTTCAGTGCCACGCACTGGGACAAGAACTCTGATCTCCTTCAGTGCCACGCACAGCCGCGTATTGAACATCCCACCTCTTCTGCTCCAGCGCCAGGCATTCTGCTTTGGGACAGGATTTTCAGTGGAAAAGAAGATGCGGCTAACAACTTTGCCCGTGGCCATTATACCATCGGCAAAGAGATTGTGGACATCTTCCTATCGTCTGTGACACGATTCTGCTCACCCCAAAGTCTGCAATTTTGACTCTTTGTAAATTCTTGGTGATCAACAGATTGGCAGGCTTTATGTCTCTGTCAAATGCAATTTCCACGCAGGAGGGGAAGCGGTGGTTCCAGGAAGCACTTCATCTTTTATCTACACGCTTCCACGCTCCTGCTTCCACGCTCTGATACCACTGATAGCACAGGAGATGTATAAAATAATGTTTGAATGATTATATTGGATGCATGAGGGGAAATAAATACACAGGGAATGCGGTTAGGAGATGTAACCGCCTGTCCCAATAAACAATGTATTAGTTTGCTAACAAAATCACGAGTTAATATTTTTCAAACCAAGACTTGTTGCCTAGAATTATGATAACAAAAATGTTTAGTCATCTTTGTTTCTTGCCCAATAATTGAATAGGCCAAGTTAGGAGTCATCTTCAACCTCACATTATTTCACTGGATTTAGCAATAAAAATGAAACTTCTTGTGACATTCGACATCAAACACCAACAAATTTCTTGGTGAAAGGCCTGAGAATTTGAGCCTTTGATTAAATTTCCAACAAGCCTGATGTGTGGCACAAGATGTACACAATGTGAGTGGATTTGATGGGGTTCCAATAGGAGAATCCTAAGGGAGATGCTAAGCCTAGTTCAAAACTCTAAAAGCTTAAATCACTCCTTCACCATCTCTCAAAGACCACGTAAACACATAATCCTCAAGAGATTACATTAATGTGTAAACATATAAATAGGAGTTACAAGGTTGTCTAGACATGAATTGCGAAGTTGTTTAAACATGTGTACACTTAAACAATAAAAAAACTTCGAAGTCTACAAGTAAACAACAATTTTTTGGGCGCAATGCATGAGAATTTTAGCATTCAATTATATTTATAAAACACCTTCATGTGTGGCACGAAGGATGTAGGAGATATTTCCTCTGTTAGGGTCTTTCAACTGGGCTAACCATAAAAAAAAAATCAAAACTTAAGCATGACTTAATCGAGACCATCGCTACATTATTTTATAATAAATTACAATATAGATATATTTTCTAGTATCCCCTCAATTGTATGCATGAGTTGTACTAATCAACAACGATAAAAACACATCCAATATTGTCGTAAAAAGTATAATAGCAAGCCAAAGAGATCACATTTAGATTGTAACAAACTCTAAAACCTCATGTCTTTTTTTCCCTTTGAATATTTTCATTCTAGTTGATTTTCGTTCTAGTTGGCCATTATTTGCCTCATGTATACTCTAATATTATATTAAAATATATTTGTAATGCACCATTATATATTTAAATATGAATAATCAATTCAAACATTCATCTTATTTAATGCAACAATTATTGAGTGGATTTGGACGAGTTACTATAGGAAAATATCAGGGGAGATGACCAGCCTAGATGAAAGCCCCTAGAAGCTCAAATCCCTCCTTCGCCATATCTTGAATATCACGTAAACACAAAATCCTTAATAGATTACATTAATGTGTAAATATATAAACCAGAGTTGCAAGGCTATACTGAGTTTTGAATTATGATGGGAGACTCATGAGTAAGTTTTTAATTATAATGTAGACCTTAAGAACCTATGATCACATTGTAATGAGTTGGCAGTGACAAGGGAAATCTGTAATTTAAGAGTGGCCTTTCAAACCTCAACCAATTTTAAAACTAAAGGATAAAGAACTGTAAACTACATATTGTGTGTATATTTATGTGCATTTCATACATTTTAAGCACCTTTTAAATTATGTGTACATACTTAAATACATACTTTGTACCTTAGTCGAGTAGACGCTTTGCGACACCAACTTTGAATAATTTATATGTTAATTTTAGTGTGTATTTAATGAATTTTCATTAACATGAGAGAAGATGTTGAAGGTGGAGTAAAGTTAGATTAGTAACAAAATTATAAGAAAATTGGGGTTTGGGCATGGATATTATCATGTCAATTTCTACTTAGGTATACATAGTCTTTACACATAAAACCATTTGTTCCTAATTCCATTTTGCTTTTATTTTGATTGTCTGATCAATTGTTATGGTAATTGTCACAAGGCATACAAATAAGGCATTTAACCAATAACCTATAGACTTTAGCTTAAACTTATTGATCATAGATGATGATTATCCTAAAAGTAATAATGTAGGCAAAAAAACACATAGAAGGTCAAATATAATAAAATTTTGTTAGTGTAAAACATATTCTTGAACTAGACACATCTAGTGCATGAAAATAACCACTAAAAGTATGATCAAATTTATCAAATGGAAATAAGACACTCAAAATTTGTAGGTTTAAAAGATATACTCCCCATCTTGAGTCCTTACTAATTTGAAAGCCACATCTAATGTATGGAAAGAACTTTTAAAAGTATGATCAATTTTTACCAAATGGAAATAAGTCATTGGAAATTTGTTGGTTTAAAAAATATACGGAAGCTTGACACATTACATGCATGGAAATAATTTCCAAAAGTGTGTAAAAAATCAAATCAAAATAAGTGTTAGATAAATTAGTTAATCAAATTCAAAGTTGGTAAAAAATAGACAAGTAGCGATATAAGGGATCTCGACAATATATGAGAAATAAAATAATGATCAATAAGAATACAAGAAAATAAATCCCTTCCTCTCCCTTGAATGGGATATCCTTCATTTCTCGAGTGTTAGCACATATGTATGGAACAATATCATATAATAATAATGCCCTCTCCATTATCATGATTTGTTATATGGAAAACATTTTTATAGAAAACACCACCCGAGTAATATCCTATTATGGAATTTATTGGGGCTTCAATCTTGTTTGTCTTATATCCTAGATGACACTAATTATAGAACAAAGTAACTTTAAAATTTCAAAGATAAAGGTATGCTTAAGCAATGGATGGTACGCATGGAAGAAGTAGGACATGTTGCAAGTGAAGCTAATGTGGATCCAACTACAAGAGGTCGAAATGCCTCCAAAACACTCACACAATTTTGTAAAACTCTGGAAGCTTCAAAATAGTTATCTTTTCATTTCTGAATCCACACTAATCTTTTACAACATTACAATCTTCCTTTTATTTCCCATTATCTCTAAGAAAACCCTAAAATGTGAAAAAACCCCTAAAACAAGTAAGAACCCTAAAAATTAAAACACCTAAGATGGAACCCAATTATTGCATATAAAATATGCGTTTGTAAATTAATGCATACACCAAATCTTGGCTTATTACATAAAACATAGAAAAATCTATTAAAACTCTTAAGTTATAGACAAAACCCAAAAAAAAACGTTCGGATCCCATTTCAGACCACTAGACGAAGGAATTTGGACCCAAAAATATTTCGAAAAACCACCCAACATTAACTAAAGAGTTGGTCATGAAAAATTTCAAATCAAGATCTACCACCCAGAAAAATTTCAAGACGACCCAACGGTCAGATCAAAAGTTATTGTCTCCACAAGTTATATTCCTGCATTATTCTCGCATGGCTAAAATAACTCTGCTCCTGCAAATTCAGTTGGTGGAATTCATCCAATTTTCCATTGTTAATATTCTTCAACTCCCACTCAGAAATCCAAGTATTTTCTTCTTGCTCCAAACCTTCTCACTGTACCAAATATTTATTGTATCTCCATTGCCTAGTAGTGATTGTCTTTTGGTCTAAGACATGTATTACCCTCTCTTTTTTCTTCTTCAACATATACTGCTCCCAATTTACTTCTTCCACCTCCTCAACATTTCTTTCATGACTTGGAAATTTATATAATTTAGAAACATTAAAAACTGGTGAAATAGCAAATTTTTCAGGTAGTTCCACCTTGTAGGCATTGTCACTCATTTTCTTCAGAATCCTACTTGGCCCAATCTTCTTATAATTTGGTTTATTGTATGTCCCCTTTAGAAACATATCCTTTCTGAGATGAACCATCACCATATCTCCTTCTTAAAATGCATTTACTCTCTTACTTGTATCCACAGTTGCTTTATATTTTGCATTACTAAATTTTAGCTTCTCCCTTACTTCTTCCTATAATTGTAGCATGTGCTCTGCAAATGCTTATGCATCTTCACTAGTTTTATCTTCACCGGGAAACATAATCAGATCTAGAACTCCCTTGGGGTTACTACCATAGATAATCCAAAAATGATACCTCCCCGTTGACCTATTTACCAAGTTGTTATAAGTAAAATCAACTTGCAGTAAAATCAAATCCCATTGTTTTGGCTTTTCTCCAATTATCCAACGTAGAAAATTTCCCAAACTTTTGTTCACTACTTTTGTCTGTCCATCGGTCTAGGGGTTATATTCCCTATTGAACTTTAGTTATGTCCCAATTTTCCTCCTCATAGGCTTCCAAAAGTGAAACAAAAACTTTGTGTCCCAATCATAAGTGATCTTTCTTGGAACTCCATGTAACCTAACCACTTCTAAAAAAAATAAATCTGTAACTCTAAAAGCATCATTAGTTATCTTACAAGAAATGAAATGTGTCATTTTAGAGAGCCTATCTACCACAAAAAATATAGAATAATTGTCTTGTTGTGTGTTAAGACGTCTTGACATGATATCCATACTCAAATCAACCCATGGCTCTATAGGAACAGGCAATGGCATATACAACCCAATATTATGTTCATGGCCCTTAACCATTTGACACGCTCTACATCTTGATACAATCCTACTTATGTCCCTATTTACCATTGGCCAATAATACTTCTCCACCACTTTATTAAACTTATACCAAATGGTCCAACCAAACTGGACCACTATGTAATCCTCTTATAATATTTTCTCTCATTAAACCAACATGGATGCATAATTTCTTTCCCCTGAACAAATAACTATCCTACATCAAATAATCAAAAGAACCACTACCTACTTTAGGGTCCTTACATTGTCTCATAACATCACCAAAAATTGGATCACTTTCATACAATTCCTTAACTACCTCAAACCCTACCACTTCATTTTCCATTGTTATCAAAAGTGTTACAGGCCTACTCAAGGCATCAACAACTTGATTCTACTTACCTTACTTATGCTTTAACACAAGTGTATATTTGTGAAAAAAATGAAACCCTCTTTGCATGCCTACCGTTTAATTTCTTTTGTGTGTTTACATTCTTTAATGCCTCATTGTCAGTAAGGCGTACAAATTCCTTGGCTACCAAGTAATGTCTCCAATGCCTTAATGTTTTAATAATAGCGTAAATTTCCACATCATAAGTAGAATATTTCCTCTTGAATTCATTTAGCTTTTCACCGAAGAATGTTACAAGTCATCCTTCTTTACTCGGTACAACTTCAATCCTAACACATGAGGCATCAAATTCAACCTCAAAAAACTTTGTTAAAATCTAGCAATACCAAAATAGGTGCCTCTGACAAATTTTTTTGAAGAATTCAAAACTATTTGTTGCTACTGTGGTCCATACAAATTCCTTTCCGTTTGTGCACTCGATTATGGGTGCAACCATGTTACTAAAATTCCTTATGAACCTCCTATAAAAAGTTTCCAAGCCATAAAAATTATGATCCGCTGTCACATTCCTTGGAATAGGCCATTCCAAAATTGCCATAACTTTTTGCTCATCCATCCTCACTCCATCCTCTAAGATGACAAACCCCCAAAAAACTAGACTTTTTTGTAGAAATCTACACTTCTTTAAGTTTGCATATAAACTCTCTTTTTGAAATATTTTTAACACCAATTTTAAATGCAACAAGTGTTCTTCCACTGTCCTACCGAATATCAAAATAAACAACCATAAAATTACCATTATATTCTCATAGTACGCTATTCATCAACCTCATGAATGTACTAGGTGCACTATATAACCTGAATGGCATCACCATCCATTCATACAATCATTATTTTGTTTTGAAATTTGTTTTCCATTCATCCCCTTAATAGATTCAAATCTTGTAGTACCCACTCCGAAGGTCAATTTTACTAATATAATATGATCTAGCTAGCACATCCATCATATCATCCAATCTTGGAATTGGGAACGAATACTTAATTGTAATTGTATTTATTACTCTATTGTCCACACACATTCTCCAGTCTCCATCCTTTTTTGGAGTTAATAGTGCTGGAGTTGCACATGGACTCATGCTTTCTCTCACTAACCCTTTCTGTACTAGATCTTTCACTTCTTTATTCAACTCCTCACTCTATGTTGGGCTCATCATGTAGGCTTCCTGATTCAGAAGAATAGATCTTGGGATCAAATCAATATGGTGTTGTATACCCCTCTTCGGAGGTAACCCATCTAGGAGCTCATTTGGTATGACATATGTGTATTCGTTTAGTAACTTTTCCGCCACAACAAGTATACCAAAGGCCTTTATTTCCACCTTCTTTACCATCAATATATAACACTAACCCACTTCTTCCAGTTCTGCAACAAACTCCTTTGTAGCCAACAAGCCCTCACTTTTCTCTTCTTCCATGAAGGGTAATAAGACCATGTAATGAAATTACTTGTATGAATTTGATTATCACCAGCAATATAACACCAAAGAACATAATAATACAGATAAATGATCTCAATATGAAAGTATAATAGCTTATCCACTTCAATGGGGCAACCTCCAAACCATACAATTAGACTCAAATGGTCAATATAATGATGAACTACTATATATATATTATTCCTATTTTATGGCCATCACCAAGGCCGACCCACTAATCATAATATAACATATATGAAAGAGATACATCGTGATAAGAAGTTATGATAGCCACAAGTTGGCTTTATACATCCAATGTAATATATATGATTAAGGGTGTAGCAGACCACCTTTACATTATCCTTCCAAAAAGTATAAGTATTCTTCCCTCTATCACGTGTAACCTTTCTATCATATTGCCAAGGCCTCCCCAATAATATATGGCATGCATCCATCGAGATAACATCACAACACACCTCAACCTTATAAGCATTCTCAATAAAAAAATTTATTAGGAATCTTTTATCTATGGTTACCTCATTCCCTTTATTGAACCATGATATGCGACAGGGATATGGGTGCTTCTCATATTTCAAACTAAGTTTATCAACCATCAAAGTTGAACCATATTTTCACAACCATCAATAACAATTTTACATACCTTCCCTTCAAAGGTGCATCTTGTTCAAAATATATGTCCATAGCCAATAATTACCACTGACACCATCTTGTTCTTTATCCTTCCTCGGAACAATCATCGTCCTCCTTAGCATGAGGGCTTCACTCAAGTCTATAACAACCTCCATTTACTCTTCTTCTTAGGCTTCAACCAATTTTACTCGTGGTTGTTCCACTTACCATCTATCCTATGTAGGATAGTGTGGATAATCAAAATACTTATTCCCTTTTTCACCACATTGGTAACATGTCTATTGCCTTTGGGGGCTATTCCAACCTCATCCTCTGCCATATCCTCTTTCTCTTTTAAACACCCTGCCTCTTTAGTAGTTATCTCGGCCTTACCTAGATTCTTCATGCCCTTCTACATTAGAGGATTCACCTTTTATGGAATCCACACTAATATTTTACAACATTACAATCTTCCTTTTATTTCCCACTATCTCTAAGAAAACCCTAAAATGTGAAAAACCCTAAAACATGAAAAAAAACCTAAAAATTAAAACACCTTGGATGGACCCTAATTTTTGCGTACAAAATATGCCTTTGTAAATTAAGGCATAAACGAAATCTCCGCTTATTACATAAAACATAGCAAAAGATATTAAAACTCTAAGTACTATACAAAACCAAAAAAATGTTCGAAGCCAATTTTAGACCATTTGACGATGGAATTTTGACCTGAAAAATATGCGAAAAAATCACCCAACCTTTGTGAAAGTGTTTGTAATGGAAAATTACTAAATTAGACCTACCACCCTAGAAAATTTCAAGACGATCCAACAGTCGGATCAAAAGTTATGGTCTCCACAAGTTATGCTCCTGCATCAGAAACAACAAAAGAAGGTGTAGCAAGTGAAGCCGCATAATTATTCTTAGTATTTTCCTACCCATTTTTACTCCGGAGAGTATTAAAGTGCAAACACATGGCCATTATGGACTATTTTAAAGTTAAAATCATAGGAAATAATGCTTAACATACACAAGTAGATGGTTTACAAAAACAAAATAATACCTTTCACACCCAAAAGCCCTGATGGAATTTAATGTCCTCCTTTCTCTCCCCCTCATAACAACCCTCCTCATCCTCATATATTGAACACATGCTTCTTTGAATCTTAATAGGTTAAAGGACATCTCAAGGATCTTACATAAATCCATAGGATGTTGTGGATGGGGAAGATATTGGAAATGATAAAGCACTTTATTTGTCCAAAGATGAATGACGAAGAGGTCAAGAGCCTTCTAAAGTAAAACATATAACACACATTGTAGGGGGTGAACCTAGAGTAATTTCCCTTGACATCCACATGCTCCCTTTCCTCACAAATAAGGAATCTCTTTTCTCCAAACTACTCAGGTGATTAATATGTGAAACTTGTTGGAACCGCTCTAACCATTAAGATTATTTTCCATGCCAAGTCATATTGCAAGCATGTTGGATTAGAATATGTTACTTTAAAATAATCAGAAATGTTCATAGCCATTGTACTCCCCACCATAATTCCAACACTCAACATAGTAAGTACAATAACAATATAAGTTTCCTCATCTTGGTATTTGCATATTTGGCCATGATTGTTATAGAAAGTGGATAATCCTCATCGATGTCAATGCCAGGCCAAACCTTGAAAAAATAGAGACCACATAATGACCATGGTGTTAGTGCCACTATGCACCTAAACACAAAATATTCCATTAGTGATATGCCCAATCTTGCCTCCATCTAATGTGTCTCAATGATTTTTTTGTCTGTTACAATTTAATGCTATTACATCCCATGTAACATGGCACCACCAAAATAAGGAAAAAAGGATGTAGGGAGAAAGGCACCATGATAGTTGATCAATCAACATATGTACTGTAAACTAATATCACCCATCTATCTTCTGATTATTCAATAAAAGGGAATGCCTATCTGTGTAATTATTAATAATTTCATTATTTTCTTTATAATTTTTTACTAAATGGTAATATATAAGGTTAATTTAGATATATTTGTGTGTAAGTCTCAAAAACATTTTTTTGGTGGGAAAAAATGGCCCCCAAACTCCATCATATGGCCAAGATTGTGAAAAATGAAAAACTTATCAATTATGGTCAAATGGACATCAAATATAATGTTGGAATTAGAAGTGAACACTTTCACAGAAATTACAACCCACTGCCCCTACCCTGAATGTGATTGTAGAATGTCTCTTGGCATAACAATATGTAGACATAATGGAACAACCTAAGTTCAAATTCCACTACTAATAAGAAAACTTACACCAAAAGCTATGTAAAATCTACCTGATGGTGCAATACAAAAGTAAAAATGAATTATTGGAATGTAAGATGGTTGGTAGTTTGCATATTGTGTCATTATGATTACATCCCAAATATGTGAGGACCATTCAACCCTACATCTAATAAATTTAAAAAAATTGTAAGTTGACAGGAATCGACAGAGAATATCTATTTTTTATGCATCCTAAAAAAATAGGACCTTTAACCACGACCAGTAGAACAAATATATTTCTGCAGGTAGTATGTACACTGGAATTTCACTGATTAGGCTCCATGTAATGAATCCATTTTAAAATTTTGGGAATACCACTGGCTTTATCTGACATTAGAAACTACATAATTTAGAAGTTGGGACTGGTAACTGTGATTTAGCATGTCGAGATAGATATAATGACACCACTATTCTTACATTTTCTAATCAACTAATGTATTGAGAAAGTTGGAATCCCCTTTCAGGACTACCTATAAATTCTCATATCTGATAGAGAAATACACTCAAAATGCATTTTGAGTTGTAAAATGTGGAATTTCAGTTGCTATGTGACTAGAGATTGCCATTTCTTCACTTAGTAGAATTAAGGGTTTTCATGACACCAACTAGAAAATGCAAACTGTTTTAGTCCAAATATAGCATCATATTCAAATATCCAATAATTCATGAATTGTAGGATTTGTGTTCTAATCTTCAAAAAAATGAACATATATTCACATATAATATAATCTTGATTCAGATATGATAATTAGTATTCATTCATTAGATAGTTGATTCAGTTAAAGAGGAAAAACATAAGATGAAATTTTGAAGCTTCTATCCAAACATCACTGGTTCTGTGTACATACATAGATTAGGATTATTTTCCAAATTTAGGCAAACTGTGCAATAAGTGTGCGATTGAAAACTCCAACACTTCTGCAATGCATAAAGTCTGATAAAAACATACAAACTATTTTTTGCCAACACATTTTTCACAATAATAATATAATACAAGAAAATGATAAGTTTTCAGGGTCACTAAGGAACAAAGATTCCATTGAATAAACTATGTGATAAAGTGATGCCAAATGAGAGATCATAAGAAGATTACACAATCTGAATCAAACTGCTCATAAAGTATTCCATCTATAAATCAATGCAAGACGTGGGATACACGACAGCTATTGGTATATCAATAATTGTCAAACCAACTTCTACTGAACATGTCTCTTTGAAATAACTAACAGTAAAGAGATCGGGTATAACAAACAAAGATCTTATTTACATATATATAATAAGGCTCACCTTATGACGCACTAACAAATAATATTATTCCTAATGCTTGTTTCTGATGAAATATGGTCTCCTTGTCTTGAAATTTCCCTTACACCACTTCCAAAGTTGAAACATGACCAAGGAGGATTTGGAAATGATTGGCCATTGCACAATGTCATTGTCCATCCGCTATATGAAATTAGAAATCTTGACTATCATTTCTTAGTGACAGACAAAGAGGGTTCACAAACCCATGTAGTTACAACTTCTATCCCATAGGATTGCATGATGAGTGCTAGAAACAAAACAATGAATATTAATGATGTTATGATCTGAGTCTTCATAATTGGGAGAGTACATGCATCCTAGATCTTGGAAGGGATTTTACTCATGGTTTATCTTGAGCAATAATAGATCACCTCGGATTTCAATAGCTTAATTTTGTGATGTATTTTCTAAGGAATATCCCATAATTCACAGGTTTCTTAATTCAAGTCTTAGCATGCAAGAATAAAGAATGCCTAAAGGATGCATCCAACAGTAAGAGGAAGAGGTAATATTTGTCCAGAGGAGGTGAAAGTAGTGAAACTGCTCTAATTGGTGGACTGACAATTCCTTTCGTCGATTTTTCCATGTACAGTTGATTCTTAGAATAATCAAGTGGTGTTCGTGTGTTTTATGAATCCTCGAGTGTTATGGAGGCAAGGATACAACTCTTTCAATTTTTTATTCAAGGTATTTAAAATATTTGGCCTAACGTCTCGAGATGGGCATTAAATCTCAGACTTGATGCGGTTATCTTTGTTCGACTATTTTTGTTGTTATCATTAAATGTTTCCTGAAATCATTTAAACGATTTGTGGATGAGGATAATTCCATTCTCCACATTGTCAATTTCGTCTTGGTAGGTGGATTGACGGTCGTTAGAGGTCCTTTGTTTACGATCATGTAGCAGAAGTAATTTAATAAATTTAAATGTGAGAGATTATAAAATGGTGTAAACCATTTTGGAGACTAAAATGATATTTCCCAAAGAAAAATAAATAAATATAGCTTAGAATATTCAAGACTCCCTAAACTAATTATGGCTTGGGCTAACTTCATTCCAAGATTAAAATTAATGAAAATTTTTGGGTTCTTTTTGGTTTGTGCGTGAGAGGATTTTGGAAATATTTTTTAGGATTTTGAGGAATTTTGGTCAAGGAATGTTATGGAAATCCCATGGCATCGTTTTGGGAGATCTCATGTGTAAAACAGGGATGAAATCCTATAGAATTTTATTAATAATCAATCAATCATTTACATAGGAGCAGGTTGCAATATATATATATGTATTGGACAGTCAGATACAAACAATAAAGATGTTGCACATGTCCAACAATATTCCTTAATACACAAGCTTCGAAAATACATCCGGGAAGCAACAATAATTAAGTACAAACAAATAAGTTGCAACTATGCAACAAATAGTCCTACAAGATAATAATCCAAATATAATGGTTATAAAAACATAACCAAATAACAATAACCATACGTGACTTAATAAGTCAAATAATATGGTTTTAACAATATAATAAGTTATCACAAATTATTACCTATGAAAAAACAATGCATAATTATTTTCCTAACATTCCCCCCCTTAATTTTGCATTGTCTCAAGGGACGAGGAGAGGAACTCTCTGAACATATCAAACATGTCACATGCAAGTGATTTTGTGAAGATATCTACTCGTTGTTCAGCTATTGGACAAAACTGAAGTTGTATATTGTGTTTCAAGACATGCTTGCGTATGAAATGTACCTATACCTCAATGTGTTTTGTTCTTTCATGAAAAACTAGATTGCAAACAAGTTTGAGAACACCTTCATTGTCAACATACATGGTGGTCAGTTTGTCCTGTGGTATTCCAAGTCCTTCAAGTATGTGATGTAGCCATATCGCTTCACAGACAACTTCTCTTGCAGAACGATACTCGACTTCTGTGGAAGAGTGAGAAACAAAGTGTTGTTTCTTGTTTCCCCATGATATTGGTCCAGATCCCATAAAGAACACAAACCCTGAAGTGGATTTTGTGTCATCAATATTGCCTACATGATCTGAATCTGAATATCCTGACAAGAAGAAGTTCTCGTTCTTCTTGTATTCTAGACCAAGATCCACTGATACTTTGAGATATCTCAAGATGTACCTTATTGATTTCCAATGACAAACTTTGGGTTCCTGGATTAACCTGGATAGATAGCTCACTGCAAAGCTGATATCTGGTCTAGTGTAGGTTAGGTAAATGAGACTCCCAATCAACTGTCCGATAGAGAGTGGCATTTACCTCAAGAGATGGATCTGAATGAGATAACTGTAATCTGTTCTCCATAAGTGTAGCAATCAGTGTGCAATCCATCATCCTGAATTTCTTGAGCGTTGTCTTGGTATATTTCAATTGAGAAACAAAGATGTGATTCTCTTTCTACCATACTTCCAATCCAAGACAATAATGCATCAGCTCAAGATCTGTCATGTCGAATGATCGATTAAGATCTTTCTTCGTTGCATCAATCATCCTCACTTTAACTGCCAGTGATGACTAGATCGTCGACATAGACAACGACAATCACAATCTCCCCCCTTGATTTTTGAGGTAAAGATTGGGATTGTATGGATTTATAACAAATCCATGTTGTATGAGATGCTCATCAATTTTGATGTACCATGCCCAAGGTGCCTGTTTGAGGCCATACAAAGATTTCCTGAGTCTGCATACCTTTGCTTCTTGACCAGGTACAACATATCCCTCAGGTTGAGTCATATAGACTTCTTCTTGTAAATCTCCATTCAGGAAGGCACTTTTTACATCCATCTAATGGACTTTCCAACCAAACTGTGCAACTAGAGAAAAGATCATCCTAATCATTTTGATCTTAGTTGTGAGAGAAAATGTCTCCTCGTAGTCAATGCCTTCTTTTTGTGCATACCCCTTTGCTAGAAGTATTTCATTTATACTTTTCCACTAGTCCCATCTATTTTGTAATTTGTTTTGAATATCCATTTACATCTAATGGGTTTCTTCCCTGGTGGAAGATTGAAAATGCCAAGTGTTGTTTTTCATTACTGACTGATATTCAGAGTCCATGGCATCTTTCCAAGCTTTTGATTGTAGGGATTCCTAGACTATAGAGGGCTCATCAGATTCAATAACTCTACTCATCAAAGAAAATTTTACTTCTTCTCTTGCTTTACTGTGAGTCCTTTGTATAGTGGTGGATGTATCTGGTGGAGCATCCATTCTTACATCTTGTAACATGCTAGTATACCACTTGGGCATACATTGAACTATTACCATGGTTCATGGTTTTATCATATCATCACCATCATCTCATCACTTTCATCATCTATGGGAACATCAGCTTCAGTGTTTACAACTGGTGAAGAATCTACATTAGGTGAGTCTGGAGGAGGAGACTTTACTTCCTTCTTCTCAAAAAACTCAACATCTCTGCTGGTGTAGACTTTCTTGGTCTTCGGATCCATCAATCTGTACCCAAGAGTCTCTTCATTATACCCAATGAAAATGAGTTTTTGTGATTTCATATCCAATTTCTTTCTGTTCTGCTTGGGTATGTGCATACTTTCTTTACACCCAAATACTCTGAGGTGTGCAACAATATGCTTTCCACTTTGACCATGCTTCATGTGGCATTACTCCATCAAGAGCAACTTTGGGCACTTTTTTCAATAAATAAACAGGTAGTCTTTGTTGCTTCTTCCCAAAATGTATCCCCGCTAGTCCAAAATCATCAATCATGCAACACACCATTTCCATGATAATATGATTTCTTCTCTCAACAACACCATTTGCTGCAGTGTGTGTGGAGGAGGCATTTGTTGATGAATCCTGTGAGCTTGTAGGTAGGCTTTGAACTCATTACTAGTGAATTCCCCCCCCTTGATCTGAGTAGAGAGTTATGATGTGATGACCAATTTCATTCTCAACAGCTACTTTGAACTTCTTGAAGGTTTCAAAAGCTTCACTTTTCTTGCGAAGACAAAAAATCCACATTTTTCTCGAATAGTCATCAACACAAAGCATGAATTACTAAAATCTAGAATGACTTGGTTGCATCAGAGCACAAAGATTGGTATGAACCAGGTCAATTTACCATGAGCTTGAAAAGTACTCTTCTGGAATGAAGCTCTATATTGTTTTCCTACTAAGCAGTGAGGACACTTATATGTATCCTTCTGGAGAGATGGAAATCCATTTACCATATTGTACCGAGTGAAGTGTTTCAGAGATACTTGAAACTAATGTGACTAAGTATCTTATGTTATAATTGTGTAGAGGTAGCAGTTCTTATCCACAAGTGTCCTGATCGTCTCTGTGGACAAAATCAAGCTGGAACATACATCCCCCATTGGAGGCTTTTGTAACTATTTTCGAGCCTCGTGATTTGTCTCGAATCAAACACATTTTCTTTCCGGAATGACTATAAAAGTCAATTTTCAAATTTTGATCTAGGAGTTGACTGATTGATAGCATATTTTTTAGTCAACCCAGGGACATATAAGACATCTGATAGTCTATAATTGCGTGAACCAAGAGGTAGAGAAATTTTCCCAATCCCCTGAACTGTATATAATGAATCATCACCCAATGTGTAACACACACAATTACAACAGTCAAATACCAATATAAATTTTTTTTAATCTCATTACAGTACACATGACACTAAAAGAGATCACTTAGGACTACACACAACACATGTTATGTTTGCACAACATTAACCCACATAGATAACATGAAAACACGTGATGCACATCAAGAAAACCTTTTTTCAAAAGGCATAATATAAAAATTCAACTACAGTGTACACTTACAAATAAGGTCTTCACACTACATGATATTTTAGGGTTACATATTTATTAAAATCATGTTTCTCCCTTTTAATTAAGTGTTATGGAGGCTCATAATGTGAGAATCATACAATCCTTTTTCCTTTTGCTAGATTTCATTTATATTGCTTAACATTTAACTTATGGTGTATCTCATTGAATAAGGGTCATCTACATTATGTCAACTACAAGTGTTTAATTCACTCATTTGTTAAAAGGGTAATTAGTTACACATAAGGCTAATTACACACACACAACACACACACACACACACACACACACACCACACACACACACACACACACACACAACTACTAGGTCTTATCCCTAGGAATCACTCCTAAGGGCATGCATCTTGATCTTATATCATACCTCTGTTACACAATGGAACAAGTGTAAGTCCAAGGGATGTGAAGTTCACCTTTTTTTTGTTTAAGTATTTAAAGTCAAGTTTCATTCATTCATTTATAATTTGATAATTGAGTTAATACACAATAAGTATTATAAGAAATTAGGTTCTTTATCCATAGCGAGAGGGTTCATTCACATTACAATGAAGATCATGTTTCACTTAACCCATGTAATAACATCTCATGATCACACTTCCAAAGACAAGAATAAATTATAGTTTTATTATAGTTATGTTCTGATATTGTGTTAAGGATTCGAAGGAACTTAACATGACGACCTACTTCCTTACTTTGTTTCTAGATTTGGTTTCCTGTGTATTGTTTTCTTCCAACTCAAGAGGGTTTTCCCTGACTAGGTTCATATGCCTTTTTGTTTTGAATTTTATAACTCGTTATGTTAATGGGGCATTTGAATTCTCAATGAGACCACTAGTCCCTTTCTTAGGGGATTTATCTCTAAGAATGATCACATAGTTTCACATCATACATCCAAAACATAATAGGAAAATTGAGAGAATGATCGTTTTAAGGAGATTTAGGTTCACATTAGAATTCCACCTTAAGAAAATCACATTCTGCTAACAACACACATGATTTCCAAACCTAGGAAGGGAACCACATACTCTAGATAATGTTTGACCACATCATTCCTATTCGTCAGGTTCACGACGATGCCACTAAGCATAAAGGTTCTGATAATAAAAATAAAACTAGGGATCTCATTTACTTAAGCTGGAAGGTGTCATTGAGTGTGAAAAGTTAAGTTCATCCTAAGTTTTTAATATTTTCCTATGTTACACGAATCACATAGGAAGAATAGTTATGCATGTATTCTATACTAGAGTTGACTAGTTCGTTAGATTTCTTTATTACATTTTCAAAGTAAGAAACACAACATTGATTATTTAATCATCAATTGGACACTGTAATTTCACTAAAATCTATTAAGTTCAATTTTTAACACAATATGCAATTTATTACAATACTAAACTTGGAATCAAATAACACCCAAATTTAGATGAAATTTTCCCTTAAACACTAGCATCTTAAAAAAAACATGTTACAAAACTTCACTAATACACCCTTCAATACTCCACAAAATGTGAACAATCCTATACCATTTCACTTAACATATATATCCTACCCCTTTTTTTCTTATGTAAATTTGAATCAAATGAACACCTATAGCTAAATATGTAATTCCCAAAGCACCCCTAAAACTAACATCTCAATCATATTACCAAATTTCAATAATGATTCTTTACTGTAACATAGCAATACATATATAATTTTTCCGTTAACATACATAAACTACAATAATCCATATTGAGTTACAACCATGTCATTTCACTATTGTACTTGCATCCTGCAAAACCATGTGAGCATGAAATCAACGATAAATCGTTGGCATAACATCCACCTAAATCTAACATAATTAATGTTTTAAGGCTTCCATTTACATAATAATTATAATAATTTGCATTCAAAAGGAGAGGGCTAGATACATATATTTATTTCATTTCATTTCACTTCATTTCACAACTAAGAACAAAGACAGAAATAGGGAAGAGAGAGAAACACTATTTTTCCAAAAGTTCAATTTCACATAACACTCACATGATAGAGTTTCAAATAGTTATTTACAAGTGTCAACAAGTTTCCATGGTGGTTTGGTAACTCAACAGGGTCCTACGACTTTCTTGTTACGTTTTCCTGCTAGTTGCAAAAATGTTCAATTTAGGCTCGGAGGCTAAGAAAGCACGTTCAAAAACTATCTTCTAATAAGAAAATTCACGATGAGAAAATTCCTATGTACCCACCTATATATCAATATTTCATAGGAACTGATGAAATTCAAAACTGGAGAATAATGTACAGTTGGCAGATGGTTTTCCGAAGCCACCGGTCATAATCGGCCAAGTTTGACCTAGTCAAATAGCGACCAGAGGCCTATAAAAGATCTTTTCCAAACTTACCAGGAATGTCCTTTTCCCCAAACCGAAGGTTTCAAGAATTTTTATAGTAAAAACACTAGTGTTTTGCGAAGGTGTACAAGCATTTCGTTTTTCAGGGTCCAAACAGTGAGCTGATACGAAACCCAACTTACCAATTTTAACAACTTCCTTACAACACAAAATGTGGAAACATGGCTCCTAGAGGAGTGGCGAAGAGAGTAAAAATGGTCAATTGGGGTTAATCTAAAGCTTGGTGGGACTCTTCTCATATCAAGGCACATATACGATGCTTAACGTCACTTTTAGGGGGCTCAGACTGTTGTTTTACATGTCTCTAGAAATTGAGTTTATCAAATTTTACAAGGTAGACGGAACTGGTTGTCTTAGTTAACTCATATAGCTCTCGCCAATACTAACGAAAACGAGCAACAAAATTTAGACATACTGGGTTTATCAATGCATACAATTGTGGTCATGACATGGTTGTTGGTCAAATTATAAGTCGGTAGAGAAGAAATCACAAGGTGTTGTTTTATTGATTGCACTAACAATCAATTAAAATGTTCAATTGTTTGAGCAACTAATAGTTTAATGTTTTTAGTTTATTGTAAATGAATAACCAAATTATACGAAAATTATAAAAGATAAAGATAAGGAGACCATTCCTGGAGGGACGAATCCAGTCAGAATTGTTTGATTTGGTTCTGAATCACAAATACACATTTCGTCAAGTGGTTTGCATGCATCCACCATTCCACAAATTTGCATTTTCTCAAAAAAATTGATACTCGTTCCATGAAATGATTTGAGAATTCTCCTCAATGGTCGCAACCCGTTAGACCACTTTGGAAATGCTATCATCATTTAGAGCCCTGAAGCTTTTGGATTCTATCATTCCACACTCAAGAGAGCTGGGAGTTGATTTGGATAATTCAAATTCATGTAGAATGTTCAACACTTGAGCACTTTCTAACTATTTGGCTAGGCTTTCTCCCATTTCAAATGGGTTTTCATCCATTCTCCTATGTCTTTTCCCATTGACATACGTTGTAGATACATGTAAAAAGAGTTGAAGCTTCCTACAACTTCTTCCAAATTCCGTGACCCTAGATGGTCCTTTCGTATTTATCTCCAAGGCAACATCATACCTCGCATCAGATGATGTATCAGTTGCATAATTTAAAAAACAATATCTACATGTTGTGCAAGCTTGTCAGCCACATATGTTAGAATTCAAAGATTTTCCAGTGAAACATCTCCAACAACTGCAACAAGTTTTGACGGTACAAACTCCTCGTAATAGATCTCTAAAAGATATCTCTCAAAAATATAAATAACTCAAAATAGATTATTTCATTCTCGAGCCCGAAAATATAGCCTTTGAATCCTTTACCTTGATAATCATGAATATTTTTCCAACTTGTGGTTGAGTCCTTAATATTTTCTCAATCACCACTTTTGCAAGGAAGCTTGTTACACTGATGACAAGAAATTTTTTGGTCTTGAGAAAATCAATAATACCCAAACCCTTGTTCAATGAATGCTCCTCCACTAATCCATCTTTTTCTTTGATAGCAACATGAGAAACTTTAGATCTAACTACCAGACAACTTGCTGAAGTTATTCTTTGATAACACACAAGCAGAGAATGGTTTGAAAATTGAGGTTTGTGCTTGAAGGGCTAATGTTCCAAACCAATGTTATTATATCTTGAGTAGCTTAGAATATAACCACATAGCTTAATGGCTTCCATATTTTGTATCCATGCTAATAAGGGTACTTACAAATACAACATATGATAAAATTACTATTAAGTCATTCATACTCCTACCCTTTTGAGAGAACATAAAACCGGATAAACCCATTACCATTGTGTCAGAAATTTTCTGAGCAGTTCACATGCAGGAGGCCTTGAGTCAATTTGTTGGTTGAATGTACGCACTTCATACATCAATCTAATTTAATTGAAAAAAAAAATAGTGCACAAACCAGAAGGATGCCATAAATCCAATAGTTCCTCAACCAAATGCTTTACATGATGAAGAAGATCTCAATGAAAAGAGTGTTGAAAGGAAGTGTTCCTACACCAAGAACAATAAAAATCTATATAGCCAAATGAAGGAAGTGAAGCCGTTAAATCTATAACTCTTTTTAAAAAAGTTTTGATATTTTCATTTTGTTTGAACTTCAGTGGGTGTAATTGACTCTAGAAATTTAGAATGACATTCTTGTTTTTGGCCTCGTACACCGTGCTCAACTTATCCTACGCTTCTTTGGTTATTTTGGCATCTTGAATGTGGGGTTGCATGTTGTTGGACACTCCAAACAAGATGATTAGCTTGACCTTCTGATCTGATCTATCAAATTGTTGTTGTTGTGTTGTATCAGTAGTTGATATGGTTAGAGTACCATTCACAACAAGCCAAATCTCTTCAAACTCAAGTTGTGTCTTGATTTTTGTCTTCCATGCAACATAGTTGTTTCCTCTGAGTAGTTGTGAATCTGGAAGAAAATTTTTGCGGGAATTGGTGCTCATTTTGTATAAATCACTGATAGGGTTATGCTCTTATCACTCCAGGTATAAGGTCTCCTAATCTATATACCATCAGTCTGATATACCAGCAGTATGTGAAAGAGGCGTTAACGTACGTGAAAGAATTCGATACATGGTACCAAGGCAGTACTGAAAGAGATCTATGTGATTATTGACACTAACTCAAAGAAATATCCTCATATGCACGCGTAACTTCGCTATATACTCAGATAATTTCTCAGTCCAGATTTATGTTGTGCAATCGTTCACAGACGGATAGGATGGCTCATAGTGTGTGCACTATGTCCTTATTACTCCCCGTTGATTTAAAGGGTCGATGCCCAGATGACGTTGTTGTAACTATATTAGGTGTTAAATGTAGTAGTAGTCGTGATGTCTTTAGTTGTAAGTGCTTCCTAGAGGCACTGTATATACCAAATGCTACGAATGAGATCTAGGATCTCGTGAGTGTTTTAGAACCAAATTCCATTGTTTTTTATTACAATTCTTTGTTAGTTTCTAAGCAGTTACAATGTTTGCAGTTGACTATGGAAATTTAAAAATTAGTATAATATATTGAAGCATACAATTACATTAAAATTTTTAGAAAAATTGAATGGCAGGCAAAAAAATTGATTTTCGGGCCCTGGTGGCCTTCGGAGCCCAGTACGACCCTCTATGCCAAAAATTGCAAAAAATAGCTGAAAATGCAATTTTTAGGTATAACTCCTTTAGCAAAAGTTACTTGAAATGAAAAAATAAGAGGTCTAGGAGAAAAAAACTTTCCCTAAAATAGGGTTTTTCTCACTAAAATTTTAGTGGTGGCTTTAGTTATTGTTGATCAGAGTTTCTTGCTTCCTGTCCAGATGAGTGTATGAGAAATCAACAAACACAAAACAATGTCGAGTATACAAGGGATTAGTACCTTGGAGATGACGATGGATAATACGGGTGCAAAGTTGATGTCGAACTCCTCGGTGTGATCCCAGTAAACTTGCAACTCACATACACTAGAGAAAGATTGATTAGAGATTTTATACGGGGCTGCCTAACAAAGCAGATCCAGGAAGTGTCAACTCCCTCGGTGGCTGTCAACCCCCGTGTGATAAGAATAATGATAAAATAGAATCCAAACAGATAACATGGAAGTTGATAAACAACAGAACTCTAAAGATTCCAGTATGCAGATGATGCTATTGATTAGATGCGTGCAACATGAATCTCAATACATAAATCAAATCATGAATAGAGTACCATGAAAATTTCACATGTTATCACAAAGATAGAATAATAATGATATTATGATAAATGGCTAAAACTCCTCAACATTCACCCAAATTTTCTAACTTTTTCTTCCTTTTTTTTTTAAATATGAGGGAAAACCCATATTTATAGTTTAATGTTGAGGTTAGATTGTAGGTTAACATATACTCAGGGTTGAGTAAAGTAACCCCGAGTTAAGAGACATGATGTGATCTAACAGGGCTCACAATTTGACTTAAAATAAAGAAAAGGATAAGGATGTGATAAGAGGTGGGAATATTAGGTGAAATAATATATTCTCTTTTTGAATGATTAAGAGTGGGATGTCGAATGGGTGCATTATTGCCCATGTTGTGAATAATTTGTGAGAGATAGGGGATAATGCCCAAAAATCTGAATTATCAAATAGGTCCACATGGAGCCCATTTGGTAATTAATTAAATAAGGTGAGTAAATGGATGGGATTTTATTTAGATTTAAGAAAAGAGAAAGGCAAGAGGGGAAGTTGCATGAATGTGATATGACAGAGGGGCGCTATACCAAAAATTGGTATCTACATTTGCCCCTTTTTGCTGAGTGGTTTGCGATAGCAAGCCACGAGACAAAAACAAAAAAGGGTTAGAAGAAATATGTGTCTGAGGATGGATGAAGACATGATCAAAGGCAAGATGCCCTAGACAAATAAAAAGAATCGCAATAACAATGAAAAAAAAGTATGGAGGTGACTCCGATATTACATCGGTAGAGGACAATTGTGGTCTCAACAGAGATAGACAACAATGTTCTACAGACTAGTGAGTGGGTGAAGACCCTTGCAGTATGGATGTAAACCAAGATGACCAATGGGTCATAGAAAAACATCAAATTATGTGCAACTAAATGTGAAATGATGTGTGAAATCCTTTGTCTGCGAGGAATCATGTAAAAATTCATGTGTTTGCAAAATAAATGAGGATGAAGATAATGATGCCCTAGCATAGGGCACGAGAAGGACACAAAGCGAGTTTTATGTGTTGACAAGTACAAAGATGAACATGTGCCCCAAGATAGGGCACTAAGATGACATAATGGGAGATGGATGTGTAAATAAAAATGCCCCAGGGGGAATAATCATAAATGTGCACATGATGGGCAGATAAGATAGAAAGGTGAGATAAAATGCCCTAAAGGGGTGATAAATATGATGGTAATCATGTTTCATAGGAAAGGTGCATGATTGTTAGAAAATTAGAAGGTAAAAGTAGTCCTACTTGTTCGGTAAGTAGGATAAGAAGTCAAGATACTTTTGTGACAAAGAAACAACAGAGAAAATATTCATGGAAGAGTACAAGATCAGATAGGTGTCGTCCGTTATGGTATCCTCCAAGACAAAAATGTTACAAGAAGGTGGGATGAAAGATGTGGAGGATAGATGATAGAGATAAGAGAAAGCGAACATGGTGGAGGAGAGGGATCAAATAGTAGAGAAGAATGATAAGAGAGGCGAGAAGATAGATGAAAGCACAAAAGAGAGAGAATGATAGTTAATAAGAAGATAGTGGGAAAAGATAAGGGCGAAATAAATAGGTAAGGTACGAGAGACTTGGAGAAAAATAAAATAGAGAAAGAGAGCAGGAGAAGAAGGGAGGGAGGAAGTCTAAATAAGAAGAAGATGAGATGAGAAGGGAAAAGAAATTAGAAGGGAAGGTGAATGTATAGAGATATAACATAGTAAAGAAGCAATAATGATAATAAAGAGGAGAAATGGTGGAAGAAAGAAATGATGAAGGACAAAGAAGACGACAAGAAAATGACAGAAGAAGGTATGAAAGGGATATGGAGATAAAAAACAAAGGGAGAGAAAGAATGGATCATGAAAGAGATGACATAGCTGAGAAAGAGAAGATGTGAAGAATATGAGAGAAGGATGATTGAAGAGATGAATAGGAATAGTAGGATGGAAAGATGAAGGAGATGAAGAAGATGAAGAAGTTAAAGAAGATGGGGGAGGAAGTAGAATAGAAAAGAGAAAGAAAGGAATCATGAGGAGCTAGGAGACTGCAGAGGAGGTGAAAGAATGGAAAAGAACTAATGTATAGAGATGGAATAAGATAAGGGTGGTAGAGAAAGAAGTTTAGTAATGGGGGAAATGGAAATAGGAGGGAAAGAAGAGATGATAGAGCCAAAATAGGAAGGGATTTGAATCCCCATGTTAGGGGTGAAACCCAGGAAAAGAATATGAAACAGAATGCATGGAAATGCATGTGGATGGTGGGATGATTAAAAAGATGGGACAACGCTGCTGAGTCAGGTTATCAATGGATAAGTAGGACGAAAGTGTAAGGAGAAGAGGATATGGAGATGATACAAATGAAATAAAAGAAAACCAGGGGTAGAAAGGAGGAGAGGACAACAGAGAAAATGATGCAAAGGCAGTATGTGATGAAGACAGTAGAGATATTGAAGAAGGTGAAGGGAAGATGGAAAGGCAATACTAGTGGAGTGATGTTAGAAGAAATCCTTTGTTAATGATCAGAGGGCACAAAATAAAAAAGGAAGGAAATGAAAATGGAGGAGGTAAAAAGGAGTGAACCGGTATGTGTAGAATTGAGATAAATGAATTTCAGGAGAAGTCCACCGATAATTCTTAGCGCGATAATGGAAGGTGACGATGTGTTGGCTAGATTTTATGCATAGCTAAAAACCTAGGCAGTCATGAGATAAATCTCCTTCATTTACCGATGAGGCTCCCATGTAAAATTTGTCAATTAAATATGCTAGTATCTATTTGGGGTTTTAATTTAACCATGTAGCTCATGAACCATAGTTGTATAGTTTTGCAGCAAGTAAGCAATTGTTTAAATAAAGGAAAAAACTGATGAAGAAGGAAATAATATCAACACAAGAAAGAAAGAGGGAAGATGTGCAGCCCAATCAATAGATTACAGAGTTTATTGCATGCACATAGACAGAACTAATAGATATTAACACACAAAATTATAAGCAAAGGAAACTTTCATATCTAGATCTAGAATAACACAAAGTTTATAAGTATATATAAGACAAAAAGTTAGAAACAAAATGCACCGTAACAAAAAGTTCTCCGGAAATCTGCTCCTTTCTATTCCTTTGCTTCAAATAGTTATCAGGGGTTTTAACACAAAGTCCGGAACACAAGAGTGCCACTTACAAATTTTGATCCTTAACCCGAAGGTTCTTCCTCTACTTATAGAATGTAGAAGGGAAATTACAAATGGGAAAATTAACTGAACTAGAACATAAACAAGAAGTAAAGATAACATCTGGCAATCATCCTCATTTAATTCCTCTCCAAGTGACATGCATCCAGATCCATAGTCAAACTTAAACACATTTGTCACTTAACTTATAGAATTGTTCCACATAACTTAAAGTAATGGTTTTAAAACCAAAAACTTTAAAGTTTTACAATTACATCTGGGAACGTGGAAAATAGAAGAAGAAAGAGTAGAAGAAGAAGAATTCGCCAGCTGTAACATCTACATCTTCTTTTTGTTTTGATACTAAATATACTTGTCGAACACGTAATTCAACAACTTCCCATTTGTTTTAGCCACAACTTCTTTTTTTGTCCTGAATTGTAGCAAGACTTCGTTCAAAACCCCGATGCACACTTCCACATCCTTCAAGCTAGGCCCAAACTTCTCAATATCTGATTGTAGCGTTACCAGCTTACTGATGGAATCCATCGTGAAAGGCCTAACAGCTCCATAAATTCTATCTTGCACCATCGAAAGAGATCCCTCCAGGGAATCAAACACTTTGCTAGGAATGGTCCTTTTGTATGAAGAAACATTCCCAACCACTTCCTCATTGGTGAAAGCAATGACATTGTCTGGTAATGATGATGCCATACTTTAAAGTGCTCGCATCCGTTTCAGCATGATTCTAAAGATCTCCAAGCGGAAAGATACTGCAATCTCAAGTTCCTTGCCCTTCTCAACTGATCCATCGGGCACAATTCGTTCCGCAATCAACACCCCCTTGACAGTTTATTTATTTCAACCAAAGTACTTAGGTTACTTTCAGCTACTGTGCTCATGTCTATCATGCTCATCACTAGTTGCTTCAGCTGAACCGATGCATCCTTCATAACCTTTAGATGAGTTGGCACCTCTTCGAGTTGTACAAAAGCTTGGTGAATGATTAGACTCTTCCATTCATTGATAGCTATAACCTGGTTACCTGCATCTTCCACTTCCTGCATCAGATGATCACTCACCTGATTATGTGCTAAAATTGGCTAAGTGGAAGATTTGGAAACTTTGGCAATAATCTCACACAACTGAGACACCTGCTTTTGAAGTTCAACTTTCTCTGTGTTTTCTTTGTCAAGCCTAAGGAATAAATCATCTATCAATGTTTGTGTGTCTTGCTTCAATCCTTCTATGGTGGCTTGACCTATTGTACTCTGGTCACTGTTATATCCTCTACCATGAGCTCATCCTTCTTCTTCCCTTTTGCTGGAACTGACATCTCAGCGAACTTCTGCCCTAAATCCTCAATAATTAACCTTGAATTCACCTTAGCAACTTTAGGTTTTTTGTCTTTTCTGCCTAAACTCAGGAGCAGCTGCAAGTCATGTTCTTCCAAATTGATCTCCTCTCTAGCCTCTGGAACCAACTATGAAGCCAACCACTCTGAGAAATTACTTCTCAGAGAATGAGAAGTTGCCGAGTGTACTGTCGACACTAAAATTTTCCTCCATAATTTCTATTTCATTAATGTATGTATTAGGAATAGGATGTTGTTAAATGTAATTAGTAGTAACGTCTGATAGAAGATAACGGCGCCGTCAGTATGGTACCGCCAATAATGTAGAGTACGGTAATAGTCAAAGTACAATAGGAATGTTGTAAAAAGTAAATATTTGTCGTAAGTGGTCCGGTAATGTTAAAATGTCAAAGTTGGGATAAGTAGAGAAGTAGGGTCTACATGATTAAGAATTATAAATATTATATTGGTAATAAGGATGAGGAGTGAGGTCATAAATATTTTGTGTATTTTATTTGTAAAAAGTCTAAAAATGTGGAACCCATGTGAAATGATAAGGTTTATCTTATCTTAAAAGATAAGCTTACATGTACAGATAAGAGTTAAGGTATGGAATATGATTCGTCAGAGTGGATTTCTTATCCTATCTTAGAGATAAGAGAGATAAGCCTAGAAGTTCTATAAATAAAGAGGCCACCCCCCTCATTTAGCATAGAAGGAAGTAGTGAGAAATATTGTATGAAGTGTGTAAAGGAAGTCATCAGTTTAAAGGTGTGTTGAAGAAGCCATTAAGAAGTGTAATTGTAAAGTTTCTCCCATAGTATTGGTGGAAGGCAATTGAAGTCAATAACACTTGAAGTACCTCATGGGTGAGATTGTAACAATTTCATGTTAATATTATAATTTACTTTGATATTTCATATTTGTCATCATTCTGTCTTATCATAGTCGATGGTATTCTTGTGTTATGTTTGTTGTTTTGTTTCCATATTACATCCACCAAACTAAAGGTTGTGCATTAGTAAATAATCATAGCACGAGGAGTTCTCGGTGAAGAATTATCATAGTGTCGGATTGGTGATGACATTTTGGTTCCGTTACCGGGACCATTCCTCATTGGTGGATTTTCTGGAGAGATATTCCCACTTAGTCAAAAATCAATTGGAGGGTAACCTTATTTTCACTGTGCATAGTAGTTACCATGGTAAAGTCATTTTTGCAGTGAATAGTAGTTACCATGGTAAAGTCATTTTTGCTGTGAATAGTATTTACCACAGTAAAGTCACTTTTTACCGTGAATAGTATTTACCACAGTAACTTCACTTTTTACTGTGAATAGTGTTTACCACAGTAAAGTCAGTTTTTACCGCAGTAAGTCAAGTTTTACCATAGTTTACCGTGGTCATTTCTATTTTCTATTATAGTGATTTTAATTATTGGTGCACATAAGTCTTGTTGATTGTACTTTTGGGTTGGTATTTCACTGTGGTTACTTTTGAAAATGGGGAAGATTCTTGTTTTTTCAGCCCAATCTAATGAAGATGCTTCCTCTTTCATTCAAGAGTTTAAACGATCTTGTATTTGTAATGGCCTTATAAGAAGGGAACAATGGAGTAAATTTTTTCCTACCTTTTTGGATGGTTCAGCCCTTAGGTGGTTTGAAACACTAGGTGATAATGTGAAAAACTCATGGGATTTATTAACTGAAAGTTTTCTTGAAGAATTTGGTGAACAACAGAGATATGCAGATCTCATGATCGATATCACAAAGCTAACCCAAGGAGAGAAGGAGAAGATAAGGGATTATCATGCTCGTGTTCTAGAGCTAAGGAGGAAGCTCGACGCCCAGATCCAGAAGGAAGGATTATTAGGGATGGGTTGATTGACGGCGTGGATTAATCTCTATGTAAGCACTTCAGTCTTGGGATGACGCCAGAGATAAGACAATGAGTGAATTGAAGTATGACTGACCAGCTACCATTGAACACAGGCAAAGGAGGATTGCAAGAGGCAAGAAGAAAAACATGGAAGAGGGAGGCCCAAAAATTGTTGCTAAAGTAGAGCCTACACTAGGCACCTGGTTACATCTCTTCCACGTCTGCCAATAGGATGATCACTCCCCTGATTTAGTCTAAAATTGGCTAAGTGGAAGATTTGGAAAATTTGGCAATATCTCACACAACTGAGACCACCTGCTTTTGGAAGTTCAACTTTCTCTGTGTTTCTTGTCAAGCTAAGGAATCAAATTAATCTTCAATGTTTGTGGGTCTTGCTTCACCTTCTATTCTGGGGGGATTGAACCATTGTATCTGGTACTGTTTATACCTTACAATAGAGCTCTCCTTCTTCTCCCTTTTGCTGAACTGACATCTCAGCGAACTTCTGCCCTAAATCCTCAATAATTAACCTTGAATTCACCTTAGCAACTTTAGGTTTTTTGTCTTTTCTGCCTAAACTCAGGAGCAGCTGCAAGTCATGTTCTTCCAAATTGATCTCCTCTCTAGCCTCTGGAACCAACTATGAAGCCAACCACTCTGAGAAATTACTTCTCAGAGAATGAGAAGTTGCCGAGTGTACTGTCGACACTAAAATTTTCCTCCATAATTTATATTTCATTAATGTATGTATTAGGAATAGGATGTTGTTAAGTGTAATTAATAACGGCACCGTCAGTACAGTTCCGCCAATAATGTAGAGTACGGTAACAATCAAAGTACAATAGGAATGTTGTAAAAAGTAAATATTCGTCGTAAGTGGTCCGGTAATGTTAAAATGTCAAAGTTGGGATAAGTAGAGAAGTAAGGTCTACATTATTAGGAATTAGAAATATTATATTGGTAATAAGGATAAGGAGTGAGGTCATAAATATTTTGTGTATTTTATTTGTAAAAAGTCTAAAAATGTGGAACCCATGTGAAATGATAAGGTTTATCTTATCTTAAAAGATAAGCTTACATGTACAAATAAGAGGTAAGGTATGGAATATGATTCATCAGAGTGGATTTCTTATCCTATCTTAGAGATAAGATGGATAAGCCTGGAAGTTCTATAAATAAAGAGGCCACCCCCCTCATTTAGCATAGAAGGAAGTAGTGAGAAATATTGTATGAAGTGTGTAAAGGAAGCCCTCAGTTTAAAGGTGTGTTGAAGAAGCCATTAAGAGGTGTAATTGTAAATTTTCTTCCATAGTATTGGTGGAAGGTAACTGAAGTCAATAACACTTGAAGTACCTCATGGGTGAGATTGTAACAATTTCATGTTAATATTATAATTTACTTTGATATTTCAGATTTTTCATCATTCCGTCTTATCATAGTCGATGGTATTCTTGTGTTACGTTTGTTGCTTTGTTTCCATATTACATCCACCAAACTAAAGGCTGTGCATTAGTAAATAATCATAGCACGAGGAGTTCCCGGTGAAGAATTATCATAGTGCCGGATTGGTGATGACATTTTGGTTCCGTTGCTGGGACCATTCCTCGTTGGTGGATTGTCTGGACAGATATTCCCACTTAGTCAAAAATCAATTGGAGGGTAACCTTGTTTTTACTGTGCATAGTAGTTACCATGGTAAAGTCATTTTTGCTGTGAACAGTAGTTACCATGGTAAAGTCATTTTTGTTGAGAATAGTATTTACCACAGTAAAGTCACTTTTTACCATGAATAGTATTTACCGCAGTAACTTCACTTTTTACTGTGAATAGTGTTTACCACAGTAAAGTCAGTTTTTACCGCAGTAAGTCAAGTTTTACCATAGTCATTTCTATTTTCTATTATAGTGATTTTAATTATTGGTACACATAAGTCCTTGTTGATTGTACTTTTGGGTTGGTATTTCATTGTGGTTACTTTTGAAAATGGGGAAGATTCTTGTTTTTTCAGCCCAATCTAATGAAGATGCTTCCTCTTTCATTCAAGAGTTTAAATGATCTTGTATTTGTAATGGCCTTATAAGAAGGGAACAATGGACTGAATTTTTTCCTACCTTTTTGGATGGTTCAGCCCTTAGGTGGTTTGAAACACTAGGTGATAATGTGAAAAACTCATGGGATTTATTAACTGAAAGTTTTCTTGAAGAATTTGGTGAACAACAGAGATATGCAGATCTCATGATTGATATCACAAAGCTAACCCAAGGAGAGAAGGAGAAATAAGGGATTATCATGCTCGTGTTCTAGAGCTAAGGAGGAAGCTCGATGCCCAGATCCGGAAGGAAGGATTAGTGGATGGGTTGATGAATGGCATGGATAATCTCCTCTGTAAGCACTTCATTCTTGGGATGAAGCCAGAGATCAGACAACGAGTGAAGTATGACCGCCCAGCTACCATTGAACAAGCAAATGAGATTGTAAGAAGGCAAGAAGAAAGCATGGAAGAGGAGCCCAAAGAAATTGTTGCTAAAGTAGAGCCTACACCAGCACCTTTGGTCCAGAATCCACAACCACTCCCAGTGAGCACAAATATTTCTCCTAGTACATCTACTGAGTATGAAGATCTGCTCAAAAAGATGGGTCAGTTAACTATTAATCTTCTTCAAGGAAAAGAATTTAGTTCTCAGGGAGGAGATAGATTTCCAAAAAGAAATATTTCTAAAGTAGTATGTTATGGTTATAAAAAGGGTCATTATAAGTATAATTGTCTAGATAGAGCTTCTACATCTAGTAAAGGAGATAATGATAAAGGAAAAGCACCTGTGAATTCTTTTGATGTAGTAGATAAGAGCAGAAATAATGAAGTAGATGTGTTTGTAACAAAAAGAAAGAAAGAAAAAGATAATCAAGATGGAAATGATCCTAAGAAGATGAAAGGAGAAACTAGTAAGAAACATAGGAGAAGAAAATTGGGTGTGCAGGATTTTCTGATTTCACAGGGGCAAGGACCATACTCCATCATGGAAAATCTTTCCAAAAGGCCTGCAAATATTACATATGGTCAACTCTTGGCTATATCTTCTGAGAAGAGGTGGGAGTTGCAAAGTGGACTCAATACTCGATGAAGGAAGGAGGTTGAGGTCCCTGTTTTGGAGGCAGAGGTGGATCCCTATGCTCCACAAGCTGAGGTATTATGTAATGGTATTTTAATTCATGATGTCTTAGTTGATGGAGGTGCTGCAGTTAATGTAATGACCGAGTCTGTAATGACTATGTTGGGTTTAAAAATTGATTGCCCTTCAACACTTATGTTAAGGTCATTAAATAAAGGAAAAACTAAACTAGAAGGTGTAGTTTCAAATGTGGCAATATCTGTTATGGGTGTTGTATGTGTGGTAGACTTTCAGGTGATGAAAAATGGTACTGTTGCATACCCAATGCTGCTGGGAAGACCATGGCTAAGGAGTGTTCATGTAAGAAACTACTGGAATGAAGGTTTTCATGACACTTGGACGTGGTAGAGAGAGGGTGAAGATAAACGTGATCCCTCGACATCATAAGGAAAAACCTGTGGATTCAAGTGATGAAACTGATGATTGGACATCCTCTGATTACTCTAGTACCAGTGAAGTTGACACTGAAGATCAAGAAAGTAAGGTTGATGTTTCAATCATGGATATCCTTCCAGTCACACCAACTCATGACCCCATAAAATTATCTTGAAGAAGAAGTTGATGATCGTCTCCAACAAATAAAGATTGGTGATGATGTGATGGAGAGTGAGAAGGAATCCTACCTCCAGCTCTTTTGAAGGTACATACACATATTCACTTTTGATTACAAGGAACTCCGTCAAGTAAGTTGGGTAGAACATTCTATTGAGTTGGTAGATGGTGCTAAGCCCATAAAGCAAATGCCATATAGAATGAATCCTAATTTTTCCAAGACTGTAAAAGAAGAAATAGATAAGTTGCTTGATGCAGGATTCATATTTGCTGTGGAGAATTTAGAATGGGTTTCTCCCATTGTGATTTCAATAAAAAAGAATGGGAAGCTACGCATTTGTGTTGATTACAAGAAGCTCAATAAGGCAACAAAGAAGGATCATTACCCTCTTCCGTTTTCAGATCAGATCTTGGACGAAGTAGCTGGCTAGGAGTGCTATAGTTTTGCTGATGGATATAGCGGCTACAACCAAGTTTGTATAGCAGAGAAAGATCAGCTGAAGACCACGTTCACCACTCCTTGGGGAACATTTGCTTATAGAGTTATGCCTTTTGGGTTGTGTAATGCTCCAGCAACATTCCAGCGTTTGATGAATAGGGTGTTCGAACCCTACATTGGGACCTTCATCAGAGTATTTCTGGATGATTTTTGCATCTATGGGAGCAAGTTGGACCACCTGCACCAGATGGAGACAGCATTTCAAAGGTTAGATGAAGCACAAGCCTCACTAAACCCTACAAAGTGTGTCTTTGGATGTTCTAAAGGCATTTTGTTAGGGCATGTTGTATCCAGAGATGGTATTGGTGCTGATCTTGATAAAGTTTCAAAAATCAAAGATTTACCATTTCCTATGAATAGAAGTAAGTTGAGATCATTTTTAGGCCATGTGGGTTACTATAGAAGGTTCATCAAGAATTTCTAAAAGATTACACAGCCACTAACCCAGTTCTTGAAGAAGGATGTTACTTATGAACCAGGAAATAAGGCACATGAAGCTTTTGGATGATTAAAGGAAGCCCTGGTGTCTTCACCTATTTTAAAGAATCCAGATTGGAGCACACCATTCATTGTGTACACTGATGCCTCAGATGTAGCACTAGGAAGTACTTTGAGCCAAAAGGATGAAAATGGGAATGAACATCCAATTTACTTTAGGAGCAGACAAATGAGCAGTGCTGAGGTAAATTATACTGTAACTGAAAAAGAGGCTTTAGCTATCATTTTTGCTATAAAGAAGTTTAGAAATTACTTGATAGGGCAGAAATTTATAGTTGTAATAGATCATCAGGCTCTAAAATATATTTTCAATAAGCCTAACACATCAGGGACGATAGCAAGATGGATAATTTTTCTACAAGAATTTGAATTTGATATTATAGATAGGCCAGGAAAGAAGCATGTCAATGTAGATGCACTCTCTCGAGCCTATGATGGTTTAGGATCATCTTGTTATGATGATGATTTCCCCGATGCAGCATTGTTATCCCTTAACACAATCCCTAGTGAATACATAGATATTTGGAATTATCTAAATGAATTCAAGTTTCCTGATTGTGCCAATGCAAAGACTAAGAGAAAGATTACTCAAGCCAGTCGTACATATTCTATTCTGCATGGAGTATTATTTCAAATAGGACCTGATGGACAGTACAAGAGGGAAGTTGGACGTGATCAAGGGAAGGAGCTGCTAGAAGAATTCCACAATGGTACATGTGGATGGCACTTCTCTGGACAACTTACAGCAAGAAGGATCTTGGATGCAGATTATCACTAGCCTACTCTTTTTAAAGATTGTTATAATTATTGTAAGACATGTGACATTTGTCAAACACATGGTAACCGTAAGACTTCATCAGCTCCATTATGTCCTATTCTTCCACTTGGTCCCTTTGAAAAGTGGGGAATAGACATTGTAGGTCCACTTCCAACTACCTCACGCCAAAATAAGTATATTGTAGTTGCCACAGATTATTTAACCAAGTGGGTTGAAGCTAGCTTCCATGGATGAGGTGGCGAGGTTCATATATGAACGCATTGTCACCAGATTTGGTTGTCCATTAGAAATTGTAACAGATCAAGGAAGCCACTTCATTAATGAGGTAGTAGAAGCCCTAGTCAATAAATTTTCTATTAAGCACAGGAAGGCAACAACATACAAGCCAAGCACAAATGGACAGGTGGAACGAACAAATTTTGTGTTGTGTCAAATTCTAGCAAAAGATGCAGCCTTGTAGGTACATAAGTGGGATAAAAGGATTCATGCAGCATTGTGGGCATATAGGGCAACATCAAAGTCAGCAACAGGATACTCCCCATTTCAGTTGGCCTATGGCATTGATCCAGTTCTTCCTATTGAGTTTGATATTCCCACTGTGAGAGTTATGAAGAATGAAAGGATGGATGAAAGTGATTCACTAAAAGAAAGGTTGGTACATCTTCATTTGCTAGAGGAAATGAGGAAAATAGCAAAGGATACAAGCCATGAGAAGAAAATGAAGCATAAGGAATACTTTGATCAAAAGATCTGTTGGTCTCCATTTCATGTGAATGACTTGGTTCTAGTATATGATTCCAGATAAAAAAAAGAAGACAGAGAAAATTTATTCCAAAATGGATGGGGCCCTACAAAATAGCAGCTGTGCATGAAAATGGTACGTACCGACTGGAGGAATTGGATGGCACTCCCATTACGAAATGGGTCAAGCACGACAAGTTGAAGATTTTCCAAGCACCAGAATAGTTTACTCTGAGGACGGAGTAGAAGCTAGGAAGGGGGAAGATGTCGACACTAAAATTTTCCTCCGTAATTTCTATTTCATTAATGTATGTATTAGGAATAGGATGTTGTTAAGTGTAATTAGTAGTAGCGTCTGATAGAAGATAACTGCACCGTCAGTACAAGTGCCACCAATAATGTAGAGTATGGTAACAGTCAACGTACAATAGGAATGTTGTAAAAAGTAAATATTTGTCGTAAGTGGTCCGGTAATGTTAAAATGTCAAAGTTGGGATAAGTAGAGAAGTAGGGTCTACATAATTAGGAATTACAAATATTATATTGGTAATAAGGATAAGGAGTGAGGTCATAAATATTTTGTGTATTTTATTTGTAAAAAGTCTAAAAAATGTGGAACCCATGTGAAATGATAAGGTTTATCTTATCTTAAAAGATAAGCTTACATGTACAGATAAGAGTTAAGGTATGGAATATGATTCGTCAGAGTGGATTTCTTATCCTATCTTAGAGATAAGATGGATAAGCCTGGAAGTTCTATAAATAAAGAGGCCACCCCCCTCATTTAGCATAGAAGGAAGTAGGAGAAATATTGTATGAAGTGTGTAAAGGAAGCCCTCACTTAAAAGGTGTGTTGAAGAAGCCATTAAGAGGTGTAATTGTAAAGTTTCTTCCATAGTATTGGTGGAAGGCAAGTGAATTCAATAACACTTGAAGTACCTCATGGGTGAGATTGTAACAATTTCATGTTAATATTATAATTTACTTTGATATTTCAGATTTGTCATCATTTCTTCTTATCATAGTCTATGGTATTCTTGTGTTATGTTTGTTGTTGTGTTTCTAGATTACATCCACCAAACTAAAGGTTGTGCATTAGTAAATAATCATAGCACGAGGAGTTCCCGGTGAAGAATTATCATAGTGCCGGATTGGTGATGACAAGCCCGAAACCTTTGAGTCTTTCTCCATTTCTCTCCTTTGATCCTCTATTTTTCTTCAACACTGTTTGCTCCTTCCCCGACCCTACTACTCCAACATTTCTTCAGCCTGACGTGCTAAACCTGGATTTGTTGAGGAGAAAAGACAAATGTGTGCTTGATTCAACGACGGAACCAAAATCCCTTGGATTTAGGTCCCACACAAGGTTGTGTTTGATCAATTTTTCTAGGGTGAAGAAGTTGAGACTAACAGCCATCATAGTAGAAGTGATCATCTCCCTTGAAGGGGACTGTTTGTGCACTTTAATGTATTTAGGCCTTCTACTGCTTGATACCTCATGCTTTCTTTTGAGGGAATCTCAAGTGGAAAGGTTAGGTCCGTGATCAATGATTCATCACTTTTTCATCACAGCCAATGATCAGTTTGTTAAATCATCTGCATGGCTGCAAGTATTGTACCAGGAAAGGTGAGCAGACTTTTCACTCGATCAGTATGAAAGCCACCTATGCTCTCCTGAAATCTAGCTCTATTTCCTAGTATATGATGGTAGGGAGGAAGTAGGATTTTTTCAGCATAACTTTAAGTTCCATAGGCACACTCTGCTATGTCTAAATTCAGGCACTGTCCGAGCTGATAATCTATTTTGTAATATTTCTTTCTAACTTGGTACTCGCTTATGCTACATCATCAATACATGGTGTTACAATCTAAGGCACATCCGCGTACTGCAGAGAGAAGGTCTTCATTGCCACCCCATGTGGATCGAATGGTTGTAGCCGTGCTGAGAAGGACTCTTACTCGTATGCAGAGCAACTAAATCTCTAGGTTAAGGACTATTTTTAAAGAATTTATCATTGCTTCAAGTAGCTGTCAATATCCAACTGTGATCGATGAAGAATCTTCTAGACTTGTGCCCTCTACCGAATCGTAGGAAATGCATCCTCCACACAGCATGTCGAAGAGTAGAACTCCTTCATGACCAATTTAGAAACTTGAATAAAATCAAGGCAATTTAACTAGAGTTCTCAGGAAAAGTCGGTGACAACTCAAGGTATGTAAGGTTCTTAAATTAGATGAAGATACTACTGCATGGTGCGATGGATGCCAAACATCATCAATTTTTTGGGCTTCATACTTGGAAAATTAGGAGGTGAAAGCCCCAGGTTTCAACAATTTTCTACTCTCAAAAATCTGTAGACTTCAATCCATCGTTGACCACCTTATAATTTTTATTGCATGAGTGCACAGTAAGCAACGGAGCACAGTCAAAAATAGGATCCTTGGCAGGTTGCACAGCATGTCGGGAGCAAGTTTCAAGTACAAAGATACAATATCAGGCTGCTGCATTTATGACTCCAATGCCCAAGTGGATACTTCGAAGTTGCAAGTCTGACCTCACATTTTGGACCTAGCTCACCGAAAGTAACCCCGCGATGATTTCTGACCAAATTGATTATCCAATATGCTTTTTTGATTTCAATGGTCCCGATGAATTGGACGATACATGACCATAGCATGGAGAAAATGTGAGGGATTAGTTTCACCATTTATGGGAGCATCACAATTTCGGGAATGTCATCCACCTCCTGTAGCGAGATTGAAGTGATCGTGGAAGCAGTTATCGAGAATTCAGCGATGGAAATCTGAGATTCTTGATGTCAACGGACTCGTTTATTATGGTCCGAAGGACATCAAAGTCTGAGGTTCGAAATTCATAATTTGAACATTTGGGAGTTCAGAATTGGCAGTAAGTTCGAGTAGTGAACAGTGTCATGCGGGGGGAAAAAGAAGTTGTGAAACCCAAAGTCTAAAATTTAGACTTTAGGCTTTCAGCATTTCGGAGATATACGACGACCAGATGGGTGGTACAGACCCCTTGAACATCCCCATGACGTATTCTAGCAATTGAGCTATGAAATCCCAAAAGCCTAAACCCCCAAAAAAAACAAAGGTTTTGAATGCACACATGAGTCCAGAAGTCTTAAGATCTTTGGATGTTTCAATCCATTTATGAACATTGAAGCCCTAGTGCATGTAAATCTATGTACTTGAATGTCTGCAAACCCGGAAGTCCAAATGCTTAGATTCTATTGAGGTTTCTGGCATTTCGGATCCCACTTTACCATGGCCGGATCTGTCTTTGTCTGAGCAATTCTTTTTTTCTTTATTTGGCCGGAATTCTTTACAACTGGTGCAAATCTAAGGATTTCTTCAGATTTAGAGGATATATTCAGTGTATCTGACATTTATTTAAGATTCTCAATTGTATAAGCACCTGTAATGAATACCTGTAATTAATTCAGACAAAGATAGAAACCGAAACATGAATACCTGATTTTAATCATAAAAATCTGCATATATAAAGCCCACAGCCCTAAAATTTGAGGCTTTGTTTGCATGCAAAGTAAGCATGAATATTGTCAACTTCATCTGGGCACCTGTACCACTATGTAGACAATTAACTAGACTTAAATCAAGCTCCTTCAAACCTAAGCACCAAACTTTGAAGCTTTCCAAAAGTGAAAACACCTTCTTCTGAGTAAAATTCCTCTTTAATTGGGCACCAAAATTACCTGGGCTGCACTTTTTTGCTAAATAATTAATTACTTCATTAATATAGCAGTCCATGCTTATATAACCTTCATCATTCTATAATTAATTATTCTCTCCTATTCCTGACAATTAATTAATTAATAAACATGCTTTTCTTTTTAATTTGGGCGCCTATTTTGTGCATGCTCATGGCTGCCATTAAATAAATTAAACATGCTTTTCTCTTTAATTTGGGCGCCTATTTTGTGCATTCCAGTCCACTTTGACTTCACACTATGCTTTGACCTCATGCGCCAAAAATAGGAATTAATTCCATCAATAAATACTTAAAAAGTATTATTTCTCCTCTAGGTGGGTCGTACATTTTTGCATGAGAGAGGGTTGCATTAAATAAATTAAATTTATTTAATTTTAGAATTCTATTTCCAATTTCCTTTATCTCCTTATCCTGTGTTGACTTTTACTCATGCTTGGGCGCCAATTTTGGAAATAGAAACAATTAATAAATGCAATTAAAGTTATCCTTCTATTCCAAAAAGGTTCGCACTTTTTGACATAGATGATTTCTATTTTTAAAAGTCAATTTCCAATGGGATTATTCACCCTGCACCACAGCTCCAAAAATCCCATGATCCACTTAAGCTGTTTGACTTTCATAATGGGATTTTTTACCCTGCAAGGCAGGTAAGAAATTCCCATCAATTCCTTAAGTGATTTTCTTTTATTTCACAATGGAATTTTTCACCTTGCAAGGTAGGTGAGAAATTCACATCTGCCTATTGCCTCTAATTTTCCCATTATGACTTAAGTGGCTTCACTTCCATGAGAACAAGTACCCTGCCAAGCAGGTACAAAATTCTCACCTGCCTGCTGCTACCAAAAATCCCATTGTAGCTTAAAACCTTCCTTTCCCAAAAATGCGACCTGCCTAGAAGAGGCCTTTTCTTTGCACAACTTCGTCTTTTCAGAGAGAACCAGACCTCCTGTGGCAAATTCCTTCTAGCATGACGTCCATAGATGATCTCCAGATACTTCAGGAAAGAAAACAAACTAAACAAGCAAAGTAATATACCTAGGGAAATTTCACAGAAAAACGAAATGAGAAATATATCAAAATACAAAATGTTGCCAGAAGTCACAGATAAAGCCCAAGATTCATTTCTAGTGGAAGCCCTATTAGTATATGGGAATATTGATATGTAAAACCTCAACAAGGTTAAACCGGAGCAAAATTTACTTCAAATGGGGCTTAAAATAATTAAATAAAATTTTCCCGTAGGCAAACCCCAGCAACATGATACAACGAGTTTTGGCATCTGGGTATTTGTCGAAATTGACTTATATGACTCTTTGGGAATATCTTGACACAATACAGACATTTTCTATGAATGAAAACACAAAATGAACCATTATTTTAAAAGTATGTTTTTTTTTACATGGGGTAGTCTCAGATTTCAGGCTGAAATCTGGGGACACCACGATGACATAATGTTAGATGAACAATGATAATGACGAGTAAGTATGGTGGTAGATATGGGAAAGTATTCTAGAAAATGGATTGGAAAGAGTAAAGAAAGGAGGGATAATGAATGGTGCAGAGAGGATGATGAGGAGAGAATGTAATGGATGAGGATGTAGATGAAGATGAAAGAAGTAAAGATGAAGGAACAAGACATAGTAAGAAATGGTATGAAGTGGTTAAGTTAGATATCCGAATGAGGGATGATGGAGATGATATTTGAGGAAGTTTGAGATATTTTGTGTGAGGAAAAAAGAGAAGGGAAGAGGATGTATTTATGGGGAATGAAGAGAAAATACGGATGGTGGGAATGTGAAGTAAAGGGGAAAGGCAAGAAGATAGATCATTCTTAAGAGAGACTCTTAAGTAAGATCGCCATGTTGTAGGAATAGTTAAGTAGGATCTGTCAACACCAATCCGACACTATGATAATTCTTCACCGGGAACTCCTCGTGCTATTATTATTAACTAATGCATAACTCTTAGTTTGGTGGATGTAATTTGGAAACACAACAAACATAACATAAGAATACCATAGACTATGATAAGAAGGAATAATGATAAATCTGAAATATCAGTGTAAATTATAATATCAACATGAAATTGTTACAATCTCACCCATGAGGTTCTTCAAGTGCTATTAACTTCACTTTCCTTCAAACAATAACTATGGGAGAAACTTCACAATTACACCTCTTAATGGCTTCTTTAACACACCTTCAAAAATGATGGCTTCCTTTAAACACTTACTTATACAATATTTCTCACTACTTCTCTCTATACTCAATGAGGGGGGTGGCCTCTTTATTTATAGGAATTCAGGCTTATCCACCTTATCTCTAAGATAGGATAGAAAATCTCTTCCAGCCAATCATATTCCATGCCTAAACTCTTGCCTTTACATGTAGGCTTAACTTCTAAGATAAGATAAACCTTATCATCTCACATGGGTTCCACCTTTTTAGACTTTTCCACAAATAAAATATACAAAATATTTATGACATCACTTTTTGTCCTTATTATAAATATAATATTTCTAATTCATAATCATGTAGACCCTACTTCTCTATTTATCCCAACTTTGACATTTTAACATTACCGGACCACTTACGACAAATATTTACTTTTTACAACATTCCTATTGTACTTTGATTGTTACCGTACTCTACATTATTGGTGGCACCGTACTGACGGCGCCGTTATCTTCTATTGGACGCCACTACTAATTATACTTAACAACATCCTAGTCCTAATACATACATTAATAAAATAGAAATTACGGAGGAAAATTTTAATGTCGACATTTTCCCCTTTCCTAACTTCTACTCTGTCCTTGGAGTAGAGTCTTACGGACATTCTGAAGCTGGTGCTTGGAAAATCTTTAACTTTTCATGGTTTACCCATTTTGTAATGGGAGTACCATCCAATTCCTCTAGTCGATGTGTATCATTTTCATGTACAACTGCTATTTTGTAGGGCCCCATCCACTTTGGAAGAAATTTTCTCTGTCTTCTTTTTTTGTATCTAGAATCATATACTATAACCAAGTCATTCACATGAAATGGAGACCAACGGATCTTTTGATCAAAGTATTCCTTCTGCTTCATTTTCTTCTTATAGGTTGTATCATTCGCTATTTCCCTTATTTCCTCTAGCAAATGAAGATGTACCAACCTTTCTTTTACTGAATCACTTTCATCCATCCTTTCATTTTTCATAACTCTCATAGTGGCAATATCAAACTCAATAGGAAGAACTGGATCAATGTCATAGGCCAACTGAAATGGGGAGTATCCTGTTGCTGACTTTGATGTTGCCTTATATGCCCACAATGCTGCATGAATCCTTTTATCCCACTTATGTACCTGCAAGGCTGCATCATATGCTAGAATTTGACACAACACAAAATTTGTTCGTTCTACCTGTCCATTTGTGCTTGGCTTGTATGTTGTTGCCTTCCTGTGCTTAATAGAAAATTTATTGACTAGGGCTTCTACTACCTCATTAATGAAGTGGCTTCCTTGATCTGTTACAATTTATAATGGACAACCAAATCTGGTGACAATGCGTTCATATACAAACCTTGTCATTTCATCCATGGAAGTTGTTTTCAATGGTCTAGCTTCAACCCACTTGGTTAAATAATTTGTGGCAACTACAATATACTTATTTTGGCGTGGGGTAGTTGGAAGTGGACCTACAATGTCTATTCCCCACTTTTCAAAGGGACCAAGTGGAAGAATAGGGCATAATGGAGCTGATGAAGTCTTACAGTTACCATGTGTTTGACAAATATCACATGTCTTACAATGATTATAACAATCACTAATAAGAGTGGGCCAGTGATAACCTGCGTCCAAGATCCTTCTTGCTGTAAGTTTTCCAGAGAAGTGTCCTCCACATGTACCATTGTGGAATTCTTATATCAGCTCCTTCCCTTGATCACGTCCAACTGCCCTCTTGTACTGTCCATCAGGTCCTATTTGAAATAATACTCCATGCAGAATGGAATATGGACCACTGGCTTGAGTAATCTTCCTCTTAGTCTTTGCATTGGCACCATCAGGAAACTTGAATTCATTTAGATAATTCCAAATATCTATGTATTCACTAGGGATTGTGTCAAGAGATAACAATGCTACATCTGGGAAATCATCATCATTACAAGGTGAACCTAAACCATCATAGGCTTGAGAGAGTGCATTTGCATTGACATGCTTCTTTCCTGGCCTATCTATACTATCAAATTCAAATTTTTGTAGAAAAATTATCCATCTTGCTATCCTCCATGATGGGTTAGGCTTATTGACAATATATTTTAGAGCCTGATGATCTATTACAACTATAAATTTCTGCCATAGCAAGTAATTTCTAAACTTCTTTACAGCAAAAATGATAGCTAGAGCCTATTTTTCAGTTACAGTATACTTTACCTTAGCACTGCTCATTTGTCTGCTCCCAAAGTAAATTGGATGTTCATTCCTATTTTCATCATTTTGGCTCAAAGTACTTCCTAGTGCTCCATCTGAGGCATCAGTGTACACAATGAATGGCTTGCTCCAATCTAGATTCTTTAAAATGGGTGAAGACACCAAGGCTTCATTCAGTTGTTCAAAAGCTTCATGCACCTTATTTCCTCGTTCATAAGTAACATACTTCTTCAAGAACTGGGTTAGTGGCTATGCAATCTTTGAGAAATTCTTGATGAACCTTCTATAGTAACCCACATGGCCTAAAAATGATCTCAACTTACTTCTATTCATAGGAAATGGTAACTCTTTGATTTTTGAAACTTTATCAGGATCAGTACCAATACTATCTCTGGATACAACATGCCCTAACAAAATTCCTTTAGAACATCCAAAGACACACTTTGTAGGGTTTAGTGAGGCTTGTGCTTCATCTAACCTTTGAAATGTTGTCTCCATTTGGTGCAGGTGGTCCATATTGCTCCCATAGATGTAAAAATCATCTAGAAATACTCTGATGGAGGTGCTGCAGTTAATGTAATGACCGAGTTTGTAATGAATATGTTGGGTTTAAAAATTGATCACCCCTCAACACTTATGTTAAGGTTATTAAATAAATGAAAAACTAAACCAGAAGGTGTAGTCTCAAATGTGGAAATATCTGTTATGGGTGTTATATGTGTGGTAGACTTTCAGGTGATGAAAAATGGTACTGTTGCATACCCAATGTTGTTGGGAAGACCATGGCTAAGGAGAGTTCATGCAAGAAACTACTGGAATGAAGGCTTTATGATATTTGGACGTGGTAGAGAGAGGGTGAAGATAAACGTGATCCCTTGGCATCATAAGGTAGAACTTGTGGATTCAAGTGATGAAACTGATGATTGGACATCATTTGATTATTCGAGTACTAGTGAAGTGGACACTGAAGATGAAGAAAGTGAGGTTGATGTTTCAGTCATGGATATTCTTCCAATCACACCGAATCATGATCCCATAAATTATCTGAATAATAAATTGATGATCGTCTCCAACAAATAAAGATTGGTGATGCTGTGATGGAGAGTGAGAAGGAATCCTACCTCTAGCTCTTTCGAAGGTACATACACATATTCACTTTTGATTACAAGGAACTCCGTCAAGTAAGTTGGGTAGAACATTCTATTGAGATGGTAGATGGTGCTAAGCCCAAAAAACAAATGCCATATAGAATGAATCCTAATTTTTTCAAGACTGTAAAAGAAGAAATAGATAAGTTGCTTGATGCAGGATTTATATTTGCTGTGGAGAATTCAGAGTGGGTTTCTTCCATTGTGATCTCAATAAAAAATAATGGGAAGCTACGCATTTGTGTTGATTATAGGAAGCTCAATAAGAAAAAAAAGAAGGATCATTACCCTCTTCCATTCTCAGATCAGATTTTGGACGAAGTAGCTTTCCAGGAGTGCTATAGATTTGCTGATGGATATAGCGGATACAACCAAGTTCATATGGTAGAGAAAGATCAGCTGAATAAGGTCTTTGAACCCTACATTGGGAAATTCATCAGCTAAGACATCATGAATTGAAAAACCATTACATAATACCTCAGCTTGTGGAGTGTAGGGATCCACATCTGCCTCCAAAACAAGGACCTCAACCTCCTTCCTTCGTTGAGCATTGAGTCCACTTCGCAGCTCCCGCCTCTTCTTAGAAGACATAGCCAAGAGTTGACCATATGTAATATTTGCAGGCCTTTTGGACAGATCTTCTAAAATGGAGTATGGTCCTTGTCCCTGTGAAATAAGAAAATCCTAAACACCCAACTTTCTTCTTTTATGTTTCTTACTAGTTTCTCATTTCATCTTCTTAGGATCATTCCCATCTTAGTTATCTTTTTTTTTGTTACAAACACATCTACTTCATTATTTATGCTCTTATCTACTACATCAAAAGAATTCATAGGTGCTTTCCCTTTATCATTATCTCTTGTACTAGATGTAGAAGTTCTATCTGGACAATTATACTTATAATGACCCTTTTTATAACAACCATAACATACAACTTCATAAATATTTCTTTTTGGACCTCTATCTCCTTCCTGAGAACTAAATTTTTTTCCTTGAAGAAGATTAATAGTTAACTGACCCATCTTCCTAAGCAGATCTTCATACTCAGTAGATGTACTAGGAGAAAGATTTGTGCTCACTGAGAGTGGTTGTGGACTCTGGACCAAAGGTGCTGGTGTAGGCTCTACTTTGACAATAATTTCTTTGGGCTCCTCTTCCATGCTTTCTTCTTTCCTTCTTGCAATCTCCTTTGCTTGTTCAATGGTAGCTGGGTGGTCATACTTCACTCGTTGTCTGATCTTTGGCTTCATCCCAAGAATGAAGTGCTTACAGATGAGATTATCCACGCCATTCATTAACCCATCCGCCAATCCTTCCTTCCGGATCTGGGCATCGAGCTTCCTCCTTAGCTCTAGAACATGAGCATGATAATCCCTTATCTTCTCCTTCTCTCCTTGAGCTAGCTTTGTGATATCGATCATGAGATCTGCATATTTCTGTTCACCAAATTATTCAAGAAAACTTTCATTTAATAAATCCCATGAGTTTTTCACATTATCACCTAGTGTTTCAAACCACCTAAGGGCTGAACCATCCAAAAAGGTAGGAAAAAATTTACTCCATTGTTTCCTTCTTATAAGGCCATTACAAATACAAGATTGTTTAAACTCTTGAATGAAAGAGGAAGCATCTTCATTAGATTGGGCTGAAAAAATAAGAATCTTCCCCATTTTCAAAAGTAACCACAGTGAAATACCAACCCAAAAGTACAATCAACAAGACTTATGTGCACCAATAATTAAAATCACTATAATAGAAAATAGAAATGACCACGGTAAACTATGGTAAAACTTGACTTACTGCGGTAAAAACTGACTTTACTGTGGTAAATACTATTCACAGTAAAAAGTGAAGTTACTGCGGTAAATACTATTTACAATAAAAAGTGACTTTACTGCAGTAAAAACTGACTTTACTGTGGTAAACATTGTTCACAGTAAAAAGTGAAGTTACTGCGGTAAATACTATTCACGGTAAAAAGTGACTTTACTGCAGTAAATACTATTCATGGAAAAAAGTGACTTTACCATGGTAACTACTATTCACAGTAAAAACAAGGTTACCCTCCAAATGTTTTCTGACTAAGTGAGAATATTTCTCCAGAAAATCCACCAACGAGGAATGGTCCCAATAACGGAACCAAAATGTTAACACCAATCCGACACTATGATAATTCTTCACCAGGAACTCCTCGTGCTATGATTATTAACTAATGCATAGCTCTTAGTTTGGTGGATGTAATCTGGAAACACAACAACAAACATAACACAAGAATACCATATACTATGATAAGAAGGAATAATGATAAATCTGAAATATCAGTGTAAATTATAATATCAACATGAAATTGTTACAATCTCACCCATGAGGTTCTTCAAGTGCTATTAACTTCACTTGCCTTCAAACAATAACTATGGGAGAAACTTCACAATTACACCTCTTAATGGCTTCTTTAACACACCTTCAAAAATGATGGCTTCCTTTACACACTTACTCATACAATATTTCTCACTACTTCTCTCTATGCTCAATGAGGGGGGCGTGGCCTCTTTATTTATAGGAATTCAGACTTATCCACCTTATCTCTAATATAGGATAGGAAATCTCTTCCAGCCAATCATATTTCATGCCTAAACTATTGCCTTTACATGTAGGCTTATCTTCTAAGATAAGATAAACCTTATCATCTCACATGGCTTCCACCTTTTTAGACTTTTCCACAAATAAAATATACAAAATATTTATGACATCACTCTTTGTCCTTATTACAAATATAATATTTCTAATTCCTAATCATGTAGACCCTACTTCTCTAGTTATCCTAACTTTGACATTTTAACATTATCGGATCACTTACGACAAATATTTACTTTTTACAACATTTCTATTGTATTTTGACTGTTACCGTAGTCTACATTATTGGTGGCACCGTACTGATGGCACCGTTATATTCTATTGGACACCACTACTAATTATACTTAACAACATCCTATTCCTAATACATAAATTAATAAAATAGAAATTACGGAGGAAAATTTTAATGTCGACAGATCATCAAGCCAAAGAAGAAGAAGAATGATGAAAATACTGCGCGGTGTATACCAAAATGGAATAGGAAATGAAAGGAGGTGATAAAAAAGAAACAAAGGAGTGTGACATGAGTGGATGGAGGAATGTATGCGGTGTAAGATGAAGAGTGTAAGGGGAATTCATGATTATGATTCCTATGTTGCATGAGTGATGATGCTAGAGCGTTAAGCAAAAGTTATGGGAAGATGTTTCTAGTGTTGAATGGAATAGAAAACAATGGAGGAGTTTCTACAGTGGCAAGATCTTAAGAAAGAGATGCACTGTGATTAAGAAGCCTGCGTGGAATGGGTGGTTAAGTAGGATCGTCAAGCCGAAAGAAGAATGAAAGGGAAATGGAATGATAAAGTAGATGACAATAAAAGGATATCAAGAGAAAAACACAAAAATAATAGCCCGAGTTGAGGATATGTGAAGCATTGAAGAAACAATAGAGAAGGACAAAGTGGGTCAGAAGAGAAGCGGAGAATAAGATGTGGTGGATTTTAGGAGAAAATTGGGTTCATAAAGGGGACTAGGAGGAAGGAATGGTCAACAAACATGATTGGCACAAATGAGACTTTTTCCAGAATGACAGGTCTACCTCGAGTAGGCTTTCTATATTGTGTGGGAGTTACAAAGATGTGCCAAGCTGAGGATGAAAGGTATATGATGATGAAGAAGATGATATCAGTGCTAGATGACAAACAAAAATAAGAGAGATGGGAAATAAAATTGGTGGATGATTGTAGAGAAGAGAAGGATGATGCGAGAGAATGGATGGAGAAAGATAACATTGGTCATGGTGGAGGATGAGAAATTTGCGGATAATGGATGCTACTTGAGAGATAATCTCAAGTAGAATTCATAAACTGCAATGGATATCAAGTATAATTCCCAAAATGAATAGTGTATTAAAGATAGTGTGAAGAAACACTAACAAATTTCATAGATTTATGGATAATATTAATAGGGGACATCCTTAAGAGTAAAAATATAGATGCAGATTTAATGATATGAAATTTTTATTTTAAAAAATAATTGTAATAAAAGATGATTTTGATGAGATGGGTGTCACATAACCATAGCAAGGGTCATGTAAGAAATTTATGCTCTTAACCGGATAAGAAGTAAAAAAGAATAGGTACTACTCAAAGCATTGCACTTGTAGCTGATAATAGGTGTTAGTACATAACTAATGAGATTTGATTATACCAAAAGACCAAGAGGAAAATATGGATGAAAGATTCTCATAATCTTAATATCGACATGACGAGGCATTTGAGATGTAACCTGTATGTAGGAAGAAGGTTCTCCAAAGATGGTGTTCCTTAAGTCTATGCCCCAGCTCTGGGAAAGGGAAAGAACAATAATAGAAGAAAGTTGATCAATGCGGGAAGCTTTCCGAATGTCATAACAAAAGAGTAGCCATCCTTCAAGGGTATGGTCTACTATATATACAACATAGATGGCGAGAATGATAGTTGTCCTTCAAGGGATTGTTCCATTTCTTTTTTCTTTTTTAGCATTTTTATTTTGATTTTCATGTTTTTCTTTTTATTTTGCATTTCTTGTTTTGTATGCACAACTGTCCTTGGAGGGATCAGTCTGTTTTTTTATAACTTTGAATAATTTTTGCATACATGGATGTTAGCTTTACATGGGGGAGAGATGAGGATAGTGAAGTAAACCATTTAGAAGGGGATAATGACAGTACATGAGACACCCCGATACCCTTTACATGACTGTCATAGGAGAATGAAAGGGTGATGGATGTAATGATTACAGGGGTTCTCACCGAATGGGAGAATTTATCCATAATGAATATGCTATAAGTAGAGCTGTGTTATTAATATTCAAGGTCATATGAAAGTAATGATGTTATACCACATGATTCATATCATTACCATGATAGATGGAAGTGGATAATGGTGGAAATATGGTCTAAAGATAAGACTATGCTCATTAGTGTGTGTACTAACAATAGAATGGCCATAAGTGTAATGCGTTAAGGGGTTTGAATCTCTAGTTTACCATCAAGAGAAGCTAAGTGATAAGCCCCAATGAACTATACTTATGTGTGATAATATATGGTTCAATCCAGTTGGGAAAATATTTCCCCGTTGGCTCCTTTCTAAGGTAGTGACATTTTGATTTTCTTTTAAAACCAGGTCACCTATTTTAAAATCTCACTCTTTGATATGTTTGTTATAGGCCCATTGGATAAAATCTTGATAGACATGATGGTGTTCAAGAGTGAGAAGGTGACAACTTGTCTAATAAATCACTTTGCATTAGACATTCTCTGGTTATAATCTTCATCAGAAATGAAGTTGTGAAGAGAGACACGTAAATATGGAAATTGGACTTCAAGGGGAAGAAAGGCCTCACAGAGCTGTATACCAGAGAAAATGGAGTAGGCCCCTGTGGAAGTGTGAATGCTAGTGTGATAGGCCCATAAAGAAAAGGGAAGTTGGAGATGCCAATTTCATCCTGCTTGGTCGATAGTTTTGGCCAAAATATTTTGAAGATTTTTATTAGTGGCCTCAGCTTGACCCATTAGCTTGAGGATAATACGGGGATGAAAAGCTAAGTTGGATCTTAAATGCATCGCCAATTTTTTTAAGGTCCTTATTTTTAAAGGACTTCCCATTGTCCATAATAAGTTTATGTGGAACACCAAAGTGACAGATGATATGTTGATATATAAAATTAATGATTGGGGTAGATTTAGTAGAGGTGAGTGGGATTGCCTCCACCCATTTAGTGAAATAATCAGTAGCAGTGATGATAGAATGATGTTCTTGTGATGAACGGGGATTTATTAGAAAAATGAGATCAAGACCCCATTGTGAAAAAGGGCAATAGATCTTGGGTAGGCTGTAAAGATTGGCTAGGAACATAGATAAGATTAGAGTGTTGTTGGCATCTTACACACTACTTAACATATTCACAACAATTGTGGTTTAGAGAAGGCAAATAATAGCCGAGATGAAGAACATGTTTATCAACAGATAATCCACTAAAATTCCCACCAAGGATACTGTCATGGATTTCTTGGATAGCTCTAGAGGCTTCATGGGATTGAAGGCACCGGAGAAGGATACCATCAAGCCCGTGCTTATAAAGAATACTGCCAAGGATTACATAATGAGTAACACGTTGGATAAAATATCTCCTAGCATTTTTAGAAAGATCAAGGGGAGTAATGGATTTGGATAAATAATAAAAAAATTGTGAATACTAGAGGTCTGACGAATTAGATTCGACGAGATGAATATGAGATATGTCATAGAATGGTTATTTACGAGGATGTATAATAACTGAAAGCTTGGAATCTAGCATTGTCCAAGGGATAAGGGCCGCAAGGGACACCATTGTATCAACAAAATGATTGGTCGAATGAGGGATAAGTTGAATAGTGTAAGAATCAAAGGCTTTAAGAAGATGATGAGAAATGTCATGATATTGTTGTAGAATATCATTTCTACACTGATACTCTCTAGTGACTTGCTTTATTACTAGTTCAGAATCACCAAAAATGTCAAGAATATGGATGCCTAGAAATATAGCAATTTCTAGTCCTAGTATAAGGGCCTATTATGCCATATTTTTTGTACATTCAAAATCTAATTTAAAAGCTAAAGAGATTAGGGAATCCCCAGGAGGAATAAGAACAACACCTACCCCTTTGCCTTGCTGGCATTTAGAACCATCGAAGAAAAGAGTCATTTTAAGGGGATCATGATGAAATTGATTGATTGATTCATCTGGGAAGTGATTAGAAGGAGTCTACGTATTGGGAAGAGGGGCTTCTGCTAATTGGTCAAAAATAGCTTGACCCTTAATTGCCTTTTGAGGAATGAATTCTAGGTCAAATTTGGCCATGAGCAGAAGCCATCGGGTGATGCGATCACTGTGATATGCATTAGAATGCATTACTTTTAGAGGTTGAAAGTTAGTAACAATATAGGTTTTGTGATTAAGAAGATAGTGTCAAAGTTTTGATGCAACGAAGAAAATAGCGCAACATAATTTTTTAAATTTAGTGTATCGTGTTTCACAGTCTTGGAGAGTACGACTGATATAATAAATGGAATGTTCATGTCCTTGATCATCACGGTGTGCTAACATAGCTCCTAGAGCATGATCAGTTACAGAAATATATAAATAGAAGGGCTCCCCTTTGCGTGGAGGTGTGAGTACCGGTGGAGATAACAGATATCACTTAAGATCTTCAAAATCCTTTTGACAGTTTTGGTCCCAATCAAAGGTTATGTATTTTCAAAGAAGGTGATGAAAGGGCTGACAACAATCAGAAAGTTGCAATATGAAATGACGAACAAATTGAAGTTGACCTTGAAGACTGTAAAGTTGCTTGAGATTGGAAGGAGGAGGCATTTCGAGAATTGCTTTGATTTTTGCGGGGTCAACCTCAATGCCTTTGATAGAGACAATGAAGCCAAGGAGTTTCCCAGTAAGAACTCCAAAAACACACTTCACTGGGTTGAGGCGAAGGAAGAAATGAATGAGACACTCAAAAAGTATCTCAAGGACCGAGATATGATCACATCTATGTCTAGATTTTGCTAAGAGGTCATCAACATAGTCTTCTACAGTTTGATGTAAGAGGTCATGAAAGATATACGTAATGGCTCGTTGATACGTAGCCCTAACATTCTTTAAACCAAAGGGCATGACACGATAACAAAAGGTACCCCATGGGGTGATAAAATATGTCTTGTGCTGATCTTCAGGTGCAATCAGAATTTGGTTATAACCGGAAAACCATCCATTAAAGAGAGCATCTCATGTCCCACAGTAAGATCTACAAGTTGATCAATACTTGGAAGAGGGAAATCATCTTTAGGACACATGAGGTTAAGATCTCAAAAGTCAGTACATATACAAAGCTTTCCAGATGCTTTGGCGATGGGTACGATGTTAGAAACCCATTGGGGATAATCAATGGGAATGATGAAGTTGGCGGATAGGAGACGTTGCAATTCTTCTTTCACAAGAAGAGCAATTCGAGGATGCATTTGACGAAGCTTCTGTCTAACTGGTTTGGCGTTGGGGATGAAAACGATGTTATGGACGATGATGGAGGGATCAAGACCCGGCATGTCCAAATATGACCATGCAAATGCTTGGCTATGTTTGGACAAAAATGAGGTGAAGGCTTCGAGCTCTTGAGGTGTTGAAGACTGACCTATTTTAAGGATGTGGTGCTCCTGAGGAGCTCCAATATTAATTTCGATAGTGGATTCATTCAGGAGATTGGACATTTCTGGCGGATGGGTTTTCTGGTCATGAGAACCTTCGGCTCCCATGTAGGAGAGAATGGAAGTGTCATCATCGCATTGAAGAATGTCAATGATAGGGGAATATTCCTCTACCATCTCTGGATGTTTAAGGGGGAAAAGACCGGGTTTCATTTTCAACTTGGTAAGTCACCGGTCCGAGAAAGATGGTGGAAATAAAAAAAAAAGTTAGGGGGAATAGGAACCGTATCATCTCGATCTGGATCTGTGAGATAATTGGATGGAGAAAAATCATTATCTGAGCTGGAAGGATAGTTGGATGGAGATGAGATATTATTTGAATCTGTAGGATAGTCAAATGGAGAAGAAGTGTGTTCTGAATTGGTAGTATATCTAGATGGAGAAGAAGTGGATGAATCAAGATGAATGGGAGAAGATGCAGATGTGCCAGAAGGGTGTATGGTGGAATCGTTATATCCCAAACCAAATTTTTGGCATGATTCATGGGCTTGGGAAAAGATATTTCCATGAGGGCCTTGTTCATAGCGCCCCAAACCAAACCCCTTCCATGCACAACGATAGAGGTATGTGTGAGCGAAAGATGGTTTACTAAGAAATCCGAAATCACCTGTATATCATTTGGCATGAAAGTGATTCTTAGTATGAGAAGAAGGTTGATCAAAGCCGCCATAAACTAAATTAGTTTTGAGGGAAGATGGGCCAAACGAGACAATTTCCCCAACATTTGATTGATACATAGGGGCCTTATCAGGGCAGCCGAGGTGATTGGGAGAAGGAAGGGTATTGAGAGTGAGGAGTTGATATTCCCCTAAAGCAAGATTTTGCGTTATGGTATCAGAAGAATCCGTATGAGGTAAGGTAGATGGAAGTACATAAGAGTTGGTAGATGCATCAAAAGAAAAATTAGCTTTAGGAATAAGGACATCCTTAGGTCTGTAGATCAAGTGACATGTCTTGGAAGGAGGGATCTCAGCTGGTAGAGCATAAGTGGTCCCTTCATGTTCATATTTGATACAATGATGAAGAGTAGATGGGACGTAATGCATGGCGTGAATCCAAGGATGCCCCAGTAAGAGATTATATTGGAATTCTCCTTCAATGATGTAGAAAATCTCATGGAGGAGTTTATGGCCGACACGGATAGGAAGAACAACCATTCCTAATGGGGGAGTGACAACATCGTTAAAGCGCATGAAGAATGGTAGGAGACTTGGCAACAATGGTATTGGGCAATTTGAGATGATTGAAGGTATGAGAAGAAATGATATTGATACTAGCACCATTGTCAATCATGGTTCGATGGATGCAGGTGTCATCGATGTGGACTGTGATGAACAATGGTAGATCATGTTCTTCTTGTGGTATCCTAGAGATTTCTAAACTTTCAAATGATACGGTAGCAAATGTTCTGAAGGCATGAGCTAAAGCTGCAAAAGGTTGGGGCTCATCGGATGATATCGGGATCTATTGTAAGACCTCCATAAGAGCTTGTTTATGGTGTGGAGAGCTTTGGATAAGCTCGTAGAGTGACATTTTGACAGGAGCCTGGTGAAGTTGTTTAATAATGGTGTGTTCAATGGGAGAAGGATTCGGGGTGGCCCAAACAGATACCTTGGCTTTAGAAGAAGATGAAGATGTTGTTGTGGGATGATTGGTAGGAGCAGTGATGACAACCTTTGGCCGTGACAGAGGCAGCAAGTTCCTTAGGAGGAGGGATAATGACATAAGTCTTAGGGGCAGACGATGAGGTAGAGTCAGGGTTATATGGTCTTGAACAGGTGGTTATCCAAACAACATTGATTAAAAGAGGAGGACGATCCTTAGGATCATCCTCTTTTGATAATATGTTTGTGGTATCGTTGGTTGTATCTTTATTTGGTAGTGGAGTACTGACAGGATTTCTTAATGAAAGGGGTGGTTGAGATGTTTGGAAAGACGCATGTTGGGATGTGGAAGTTGGTAGGGGAGATGGTAGAGTTGGTTTTTCATCGTTAATATTTTCATTGAAAAAATGATGCACAATGGCTTGGAGAGCTTTGCAATGTTCAGTGTCATGTCCAGGGGCACGGTGAAATATGCAGACAAGATTGGAATTAAACCAGGAAGGCCTTAGTGCGTTTGGATCAAAAGATTTAATTAGTGGTAAGGTGATGGTTGAGGCTTGGAGTAGCTGGTGAAACATGGTGGTATAATAACCTGATGTTATCAATGGAGAACCTTGGAATGATGTCTGGGAAGGTGGTGATGTAATAATGGCTTTGGACATTGTTTTAGATTTGGGAAGGGAAGATGAATGTGCTTGATGCGGGATAGTAGTGGAAGACACAAATGCCTTTGAATTTGCTTTAAGATATTGGTTGAAAAAGGGCGGTTGCATTGTTCTAGTAGTAGTATGGGTTGTTAGTGAAGGGAAGGCTCCTAGAATGGAAGAGGATGATGAGGGGTGTGGTCCTAAAATAGAAGGAGATGGTGTGGCCTCTAGGGAGCTAGTATTGGGAATAGTGAGGTCCACTTTTCGATGAGGATGTGAAGGAGAACGCTTGGGAAATGGGGGTCTAGATCTTGTATATGAATGAGGATTGTTAGAGGGAATGACAAGAATCTCTACAGGAGGAACTGAAGATGATATTGAAGTGGATATTTGTGGGGACTGTGTCGATGTGTGGGTATCTAATGGTATAGAAGAAATGGGATGATAATTCGAAGTCAAGGAAAGCTGGAATGTTTGCTAAAAATCATCAAGTAATGACATGGCCGTGGAAGAGGGAGATGAGATAGATGAATGTAAAATAGTAGATGTAGTAGGTGTTGGTAAAAGTGTGGAAAGAGGGATTGGAAGTGAGGCTAAGGATGAGATAACAGGTAGAGGTGGGATAATTTATGGTAAGGTAATTGGATTTAATGGAGTAGGTGTAAGAGGCAATGACACAGAAATGATATTTGCACATGAGGAGGGGGTGGTAGGTGTGGAGATAGGCATGGGTATAGGAAGGGGTGCCAAAGTGGGCATGGATGTGACTAATGTTGGTGTGGAGATGAATGTTGATGAGTTTTTGGATGTAGGGAATGTGTCAAAGGGGACTGGTGTAATGGTTGATGAAGATGGTAAAGTTGTGGAGGAAATTGGACTCTTATCGCCAACGTGGATAGTGTTTATGGTGTGGGTACTAGGGGTTTGAGATATAGAAGTAGAGGCAGTCTGGTTTGTCGATGTGGGTGTATGATTTGGAAATGGTTGTTTAAAAATATCTAATGGTTGATTGGGTGAGGCATTTGGGTTATCCACTTGAAGTTCTCCCTGATCGATGAGTCTTTGGACTGAATCCTTGAACGTCTGACATTTTTCTATGTCGTGTCCTCGGACTTGATGGTACTTGCAATAGTGATCCTCTCGATACCACACAGGTCGTGGTCTAGATTCGTTAACAGGTTGGATAGGCGGTAGTGTGATCAAGTGTGTTGTTATCAATTTGTCAAAGATGGCGTTGTATGATTCTCCTAAGGGAGTATAATTGGGCATTAGCCGTGTGAATCATTGTTGAGTTACTATGGTAGATGTCGGGGTAGGAGATGATTTGACAATGACGGCATTGGTAGTTGTCTTCGATTTATCATTTGATATGGATGGTCTGAAAAATTTCTGGTTTTGGGCTTATTTGTCTTTAATTTTAAATGCCTTTGCTCTATAACACGTGTCTCAAGCTTGCGGGCCATGGTGAAAGCTTCTTCAAAAGTGCAAAATGATTGGTTTTGCAAAGTCGATGAAATATGCTTAGCGCAAGAGTGCGTAAAGAGCTCAATAAGGTCAGTTTAAGGAAGTGGAAAAGATAATTGGTTTATCATATTGCGCCATCGTGCAATGAAATCCATGATGGATTCATCTTCAAATTGGTGGATGGTATACAGATTGTTGATGGTTATTTTGCACGCAATATTAATGGAGAAGTGCTCAAGAAATAATTGTGCAAGCTGAGAAAAATAAAATATGGAGTACTGGGGAATATTATTATACCAATCTAGGGCAGGGCCTACCAAAGACATGGGGAATGTATGGAGCATCAAATCTTGATCATGCCCAATGAGATAACACATGTTTAAATGCTCAGAGATGTTGTTGAGGGTCCTCCTTAATGTTAAATTTGGCAAACTTTGGCAATTCCTAGTGTGGAGGATATGGTTTCATGGGCACAAATGGATGAATGGGTTCGTTACATATTTGTTCACAAGACAATGTAATTTTGGACCCTAACATAACAGCCTCGAGGTTGGCTAACTGACCTATCAATATTTGCATGGGATCATTAGGAAGTGCCTGTTGAGCAATGAAAGGTGGTGGTTGGACTTGCATATGCATGGGTGTCTGAGGAACTTGGTATGGGTGAGTGTAAATTATGGGTTGTGGTTGAGGTGGAGTTGATAGAATGTGTGTTGGTGGGAAACAGGGGCATGGTATGATTGTTGAGATTGTGCAGGTTGTTGAGGTAACTACTGAGTGGGGATATGGGTATAGATGGGTTGATAGACTGGAAGTGACACTGCATGTTGCAAAGGTATCGTTGGAGGAAGTTGAGAAGTAAGGGTATAGACCTGTGATGTAAAAGGAATTTTTTGTTCGGATAAGGGATTTGACACATGGGATGGTTAAATGACAGTACCAGTGACAATTGGGGTTGTCGTAGTGATAGGGATGACAGTCACGATAGTCATGTTGATGTGAGGAAGGTTGGGCGGAATGGGCGTGACTACCTGGGTGGTCTGGTGTGTCGATGGGTTGGTGGAGGATGAAGCAAAATCATGTAAGGCCACGGACTGAGGAATTTTAGAACTAGTACTATAAGGATAGACCTGTTGAAGTGGTGGGCCATCCAGAGGAAGGTGTATGTATCTTCTTAAGAGATAATATTGAAGGGCCACAGGGTTGGCGTCAAGAATTTGTCTAAATTCTAGGTCCCCAAGAGGGAAGAAAAAAGTACCAGTAGGCTCTGATTTGACAGAGAGCGAAGTGGCAGGCCTGGATGGGATGGACTGGTCTAACATCGAAGCATGACTGACTGGTACCAGGTAGGATATATTGGTAAGAGAATGGGTATTTATGGGGGCCGTGGGGAGAGACATGGAGGATGAAGCCACTAGGATGCTTATCGGCTGAGATGAAGCATTATGTGAAGTGGGGTTGTGTTGCATTTTCTTCGTACTAGATTGAGTGCTTACTAACATGAAAATTGTTATTATATGAGCCAAACAAGTGAGGCACACAATGATTTTTGTTTTGTTTTGTTTTGTTTTGATTTTGATTAAAAATAAAAGAAAAAAATGGTTGTAAGAGGACCTAGAAGGAGGTGAACTATGTTTGGTTTCGGGTAAGTTATGGCTGGGAAATGTCTGAAATGGTTTTCTGTTGGGTGATCAAATCGCAATCAGTGAACCAGGTGCAAGGAATTTTTTGATGTGTTGATTAGTTTGTGAAATTTTAGGCAGTGTGTGACGATAGGTGTGATGCAAAAATTTAACCCCTAGTTACACTATGTGAGCAGGCAAAATGCACGGGTTCGTTTTACTCCAAATTCGAAAGATGAAATTCGATGCTGACAATCACAAAAAAAGACAGTATTATGTAGAAAAGAGGAAACAAGGAAAACTAGAGAATACATGTATATCGATTTTCCTTTTTATTTGACATCAAGTTGAGTCAAGTGTAAGCTTTAAGCAATCTAGAAATTGCACTTTTTCTTCGTATCCAGGTAAACGATGTTTGAAAATGATAATCGGTGATAGGGAATGTCCAAGGACCTTATGACTATAGTTTGTGATGAGGTTGACAAGAGATGATATGTTAATGTAGTTTGAGTTTAAGATGCTTAATCTTTGGCAGCGCAAATATATCACTTTAAAAGCAAGTATGAGCCAAGTGTATGTTTAAGCAATATGAAAGCACATTTTTTGTATCAGGTAAACAATGTTTGAAAACAATAGATGATAAATGTCAAGGACCTTATGAATAAACAAATTATATGAATGAAAATAGTTTGAATTTAAGATTTAATTTTTTGGCAGCAATAATCAAAAGAAAATATGACAATCAATGAATATGACCCAAACCCATTTTAGAGATAAAAAGAATAAATAAATTAGAATAAACAAATATCAAATTAGTCAAATATAAATTAAATGACACTAAACAATGTAATGACTATTATTAACGTAATAAAATAAATGATAATCTAATGATAAAATAATGCAAATCAATACAAAACGATAGACACGACACTGTGATAATCACACACTATATAATTGAAAAACCCATTTTAGACTTATAAAAATGAATGATAAATGAATAAGATAATAATTAATCTCCTAGATGATAAACAACGTTTTCAAAACCAATGCGAATATGCGTTTATTTATGTAGTGAACTATCGATAAGGGTACTTATAAACTAAGTAATTTATTAATGTCTTAAACTCTACAATAGTCGAGTGACAAGATATTCAAATGATAAGATATCTAAACTAATGGGATGAGAAAAATAAATTAGGAGCAATAGCTTATAAAAAATTCCTTTATTGTAGGTACGCCATAATTGGTCCTATTGCACATGGCATTTTACATGTTCGAGAATCACGAAAAACATGTAATTGGATATGGTGCCGTGAACACTATTTATAAATCTGTAATGGATCACAAAGACTACGTGGATTTAGAACTGAGCTGGGTGTTAAGGATCAAAATCTTATGAGTATAATTCTATCAACCTAGATACATTGATATATACTTTCCCAAATCACGCTTTTATAAGGAGCTATAGAATGATGTGGCTGTTTTTATTGATTCACTGTATCAAATTTTATGGTTGTGAGGGACAAATCATTTAAAACTGTCAGTATGGAGGGTATGAGAAAACTTCCCGTATATAGTAAATATAACACGGAGTTATACGTTTAATTGCCCCACATTTAGGTGATCTACTTTTCCATTAATTTTAATTATCTGAAATTCAAAATTATTTTTACCTGAAAAATCAAAATTCACTGATGGTTTAACTTTGTCAGGTGGTTGTGCAGGGGAGGGATCCAAGTGGAGGCATTGGGAAGAGTTTTATAGAGTGTGGAGAGTTGGGATAAGACATGGAGCAAGTCGTATGGGAGTATAATGAGGTGATGAAGTGGGGAATAATTTGGATACAAGTCAGGTGGAGCGAGTCGAGGACGTGGAGGATTGGAGTATGGGTACGTGGAGATTGGTATGGTCTTGGCAGGTGAGGGAGTAGGAGGGAAGTGTGGTGTAAGCAAAATTGGCTCGGCTGAGGAACTGAGTCAGGGGAGGATTGAGATGAGTAGTGGCAGTGGTCGATGTTTTGAGCTAATCAAATAGATCAAGGATTGGCCGAGCTGGGAGTGGGTAGCGTGGAAAGTTGGGAATGGAGTAGGATATGTGGAGGACAGGCCGGGTAGATGGGAATTGGGAAGTGGGCTGAGAACGGAGTAGGATATGTAAAGGACGAGACGGGTTGGGAGGAGGGTGAATTGGCGAGTCGTGGGGTGAGAGGGAGGTGATGAATCAGGGAGATCTCTCGGTCTGTGTGGGGACATGGTGGAGTGAGGTGGATGATGGGTGAAGTTGGTGGGAACGGCTGAGTGGAGGGAATGAGTGGGCTCGGCGAGGAAAAGGGTAGGTCAGTTAGGGGGGATAAGGAGTAAGATGGAGATGGGGTAGTGTAGGGTAGGGTTAAGATGAATTTTTAAAATATTTTTTTTTATTTACTTTAATTAATTTTATTATTATTATTTTATATTTACATACATATACATATATATATTATTATATATATATATATATATATATAATTAACAAATAGCAATAAAAATAAAATTTTACACCTATTATAAACGAATTGATAACAGACCTTTTCAAATGAGGAATATACTTACCCCAATGGCAACATAAACGACTACCTGTATGCACCACAACACATGGACGAAGATAGTACCAAAGATCCTGCAAGCGGGTGAGTCTACAAACGAAAACTGCGGAACATATATCTAGATTGACGCGATGTCATACTTACAATAATATAAAATATAATAACTGTTATACATACGACACCTATACAAAGTGAGCAAGAAAAAATATGACCAGAACTTGGATCTGGTCCCACCGAGCATGCCAGATGTTGATCGGAGTTTCCTGCTTCATGTCCAAATGAGTGTACGAGAAATCAACAAACACAAAACAATGTTGAGTATACAAGGGCTTAGTACCTTGGAGATGTCGTTGGATAATATGGGTGCAAAGTTGATGTCGAAATCCTCGGTGTGATCCTAGTAAACCTGCAACTCACATACACTAGAGAAAGATTGATTAGAGATTTTATGTGGGGGCTACCTGACAAAGTAGATGTGAGAAGCGTTAACTCCCTCAGTGGCTGTCAACCCCCGTGTGATAAGAATAATGATAAAATAGAATCCAAACAGATAACATGCAAGTTGATAAACAAAAGAACCTGAAAGATGCCAGTATGCAGATGGTGCCATTGATCAGATGCATGCAACATGAATCTCACTACATGAATCAAATCACGAACATATTACCATGAAAATTCCACATGTTATCACAAAGATAGAATAATAATGATATTATGATAAATGGCTAAAGTTCCTTAGCATTCACCCAAATTTTCTAACTTTTTCTTCCTTTTTTTTTGAAACATGGGGGAAAACCCATATTTATAGTTTAATGGTGAGGTTAGACTATAGGTTAACAGATACTCAGGGTTGAGTAAAGTAACCCCGAGTTAAGAGACATGATGTGATCCAACGGAGCTCACAATTTTACTTAAAGTAAAGAAAAAGATAAGGATGTGATAAGAGGTGGGGATATTAGGTGAAATAAAGTATTCTCTTTTTGAATGATTAAGAGTGGGATGTCAGATGGGTGCATTATTGCCCATGTTTTGAATAATTTGTGAGAGATGGGGGATAATGCCAAAAAATCTAAATTATCAAATGTGTCCACATGGAGCCCATTTGGTAATTAATTAAATAAGGTGAGTAAATGGATGGGTTTTTATTTAAATTTAAGAAAAGAGAAAGGCGAGAGGGGAAGTTGCATGAATGTGAGATGACAGAGGGGTGCTATATTAAAAATTGGTATCTACAATTATAACTAGAGATTTACCTGAGGTTTTTCCGCTAGTTTTACCTCCAAGTTTGGTGGTTTTTCCAAATTTGCCACTAAATTCAATGTGAGAAAATAAATAAGCTAGGATGTGTGTAACATCCCCATTTTAAAACACCAGAACAAGGGAAATTTTTTTTTTTTTTTTATATATATATAACGTTCTCTGTTATGAATTATAAAATTCAAACACACGTTCAAGATTTAATAATTGTTCTCTGCCCAAACCACACAGTTTGGATTATACAATTTCTTTTTAAAACGAATGTTCCCTGTTCACATAATTACAATATGGAACACACATTCAATGCCATTCAATCTCATAACAGATTCTATATGCTGCTGTAAATGACTCGATGAACTGCCGATCCTCCATTTTCATGGCTCGGAGTTTCAACGATCCTTCATTTCATGACTCGGCAACAACCGATCCTTCATATACATGACTCGGCAACAACCGATCCTTCATGTTTGTTCATGCATAGTATATTTTATATACTTGTTCTCATAACCTTCCCCGGTTATCGAAGTGATCCATTTAAGAAGCCTATCTGAATATCTGTTACTGATATTCATCTGACATCCTGCATCTTAAATTAAGTGATAAGGACAACGCAACCAGCAATTGCGATACTTTGGCCAAAGATTTTCACATGCTTTGCATGATCATATTCCTGAATGTGATACACATCTACGGAATACGTCCTTCACTTCACTTCACCTGTTATCTAGAATGGTCTTTCCTGGTTCCTACCAGTCCTCATTGTTTAAGTTCCGTTTTAAACTTTCGATTCCAGCCAGTAATATGAGCGGGTATAGGAAGGCACTCCAGGTAACTAAAGATACGCAGACATACGGTGTCGTTACCCCACGACTCCGTGTGTCTGATTATCTTTAGTAATCCGGAGTCACTCCGTATACCAAATCATACCCTATCTCCACCCCAGCTAAGATCTACACTTTCAGCCTATGTATTCTCAATGTTTTAATTCGGGAGGGCATTGCTATATGTCAGCTGCAACATTGTGTCGTCGTGAAGACCCCGTCTTCATGAAGACACCTTGCTGTAGCTGGCGTATGCCAATGTCCTGCAGAATTCATCCCATCGAGAATTCACATCCTGCCCAAGTGACTTAGCTACGAGTTATCAGTTAAAGCAATTTTCAGCATCCACGCTGATCCCTTGATCCTCGTTGCCGTTGCAGTTGTCTATAACTAAGAGGGACTAAACCGTCCGTTAGTTTTCTATGTATCGTCCCCTTCATATCGAAGGGCTACATTCCCTTACTTGGTTAATTTCTTAATCATTAGATTAAGCAGTCCGTACCGACGGACATAATAAGTTTAACCTATTAAACTTAACCAAGATGTTTCCAACTGCAACTAATTTCATAATGTTAAATTATTAGACGTCATTCAAACGAGGTCTATTCCTTGAGAAATGAATTCATTTATTTCCCCTCGACGTTATATAGTTAAGGATCATTAGTTATGGATATATGTATCCAATAACCTTTATTCTGAATTTTATCAAACGGGATCATTAATGGAGTTCGAAAACGAAGTTCGAATACTCCCAGTTTAAATTGATATTCCTTAGCTCCTAAGCTAATCCTGAATACCTTCTGATTATAAAATCATATCCTTCTTAATCCTTTTTAATGTCAATTCAAAATTCATCTTTACCCCAAGTATGAATTAATTGCATTGTTCAACTTAAAGGTTGTAATTAAGTAAGAATAAACATCAGTTTCAATTCAACATCCATCCAAGGATAATGAAACAATTCCAAATCAGGAAATAACACCATATTTCCAATTTAAACAGCAATATCAAACTGATATAATTATTGAAAATATCACACTTGTAACTGTATTCAATATTTCAAGTCATAATTTGTACATTTGCCAATCCAGCTGATTGGGTATAATTTATACAAAGCATCCATACAACTCATGGACAGAAGAATGTATTTTCTTCTTTTACAATTCCTCAAAGAGGAAATAAAAGCAACAGTTACAATTTAATTTACATCTAATCAAGAGGCATCAGAAAACAGCCAAGTCTTCATTCTAATCAAATTCCATCTGCAAAATGAATTGCACGGGTCAGTTCAATGAACTGAGCACATTAAGCACTTATCCTTAAAATAAGATGCTTCAACTAACTGTTTCGATAAAAGAACCCTGCTTTTATGAAACGACAGCAAAACATCAATCTCGAAAGCACAAAAGAGAAATCAGCATAACCACTGAACTATCAAAAACATCATTGCCACCAGTCAAGGGACTGCTGTCCCGTTTTGACATAATCATTACAAGTATCTATTTACAAAATTTGTAAAGTTAAAAATACAAGTAGTTTGCTGCCTATAAAGCATACAGTTATCCTTTCCACACCTTTCATTAATAACAAATGCAAAGGATGAAACTAACTGAGTATAAATCCATTACTTTCCTTTCCGTTCATGAAGCATGTTAAATTTAAAGCATTCAAGTACAAACAAGAAAGCGAACAGCAATGCATATAGTGGCTCCCATCTAAGCACTATAAAATTCTTCATTCACGAATTCCAGATTTCTAACTGAATGAAAGAAGAAAGATCATTTTTCTAAAACATTAATTCATATCTCTATCTCTTTCCACATGACTGTCCTAACAGTGGGATCCAGACGAAAGATAAATCAAATAACAGTTCAGAGTGAAACTTACAAAATCCACTCGGAATTCACTTTCTGGCAGCAAGAATAATTCCATTTATTTCCAGTTCATATGAATGCCAACAGGTTAGTAAGACATTATATTTATCCTGGAGCAAGCCATATCAATATGTATACTAGGTATTTGCTATACTAGAAGATTCCTTACTTCTTACACTATATAGCTAACCAACAACAAAATTGCAACCACGCAAGTATATATATATATATTCATATAATCTTTTATACTTTTGAACACATATAGTTCTTAATAACAAAGGGTACATGACTGTTACCTACAGCAAGACCGAATCATAAGCACTATAAATCCAATATCACCTTCAGAGTTCCGGATAGCAAAAGAGAAGAATTCATTCTCTACTATTTCATTAAAAACAATCATTGTTTTCAGAATGAAGTAAAAACATTCAATCACGTTTTTTTTCTAAGCAAGACAACTCAACTTAGACAGACAACAACGTAAACGTTCTCATTGATAAGCATCACACATAGCCAGTACAGCTGCAATCCAACAAGCTACAGTAATGAACGTTCCAGCCAAATTTGCATTCTCAAGATAGTAAAAGCAAAATTATATCAGAAGGTCAAACTTCGACTGCTAGACGCAATGGGGTCATCCTTCATTACAGCAAGAAGAAATTATAGTCATTCAATAACTTCAGAAGGAAAACAGTCTACTTTTCCTATTTTCACGGATTCCAAAACATAATTGCTTATTTCTTATACAAGAAAAAGGGCACAGCCATGGAAATGTTGCTACTACTTGAATTTAAATTCGAATTCAATTACTCATAGGGGTCCCGAATGCCACTTTCATCAGAATCCAAGACAGTAGAAGGAAGAGAATCTATTTCCTTTATAAAAATTTCCATATGAAACAACTTCAACAACCATCGCTTCTTTCATTCTAGTTCATCAGCAAAAGACTTATGGTTTCAAAAGAGAACAACTCAATTAACACGTACAAACCCGTGATACATATGCCAATTTTTCCCAATACTGTTAAACAACCAGCACATCAGGAAAGCATTTCATTCAAGAAATACAAGGATAGCTGAACTCAGCGACCAATAACAGTATTTTGTATCATTTCCAAAATGACAACAAGATTCAACAGAACCCAAATTACAGCAATATATGCAACTGTATTTCCATTTCTTCTTTTCTTGTAAAGACAGTTCCATATACACAGCAAGAAACGATTACACTAAATGGAAAGCATTTACACCATAAGGAACGATTACACACCTGTTCCACTTTCAATCAACACGAATAGTAAAAGAATTATATCTATTTCGAACACCATACTGTCAACAAACCAGCACGTCGTGGGAGTGTTTCCAACCAATCAAATGCAAGGACGGATTAACCACAACAGCAAGGGGACGACTGTACCCCATTATTTCCAAAAATGACAGCAAGAAAGGAAGGAAACCCAAATCGAAGCAACATAACTCGACTGTATTTCCATTTCCATTTTACATGGAAGTGCAGTTCCAAATACAACAGCAAGAAACGATTGCATTTAAAGAAACAAATTACACCATAAGGGCGATTGCACAGTCCTTTCCATTTTCGAACAATACGAACAGTGAAAGGAATACCCACATTTCAACCCTTTATACAGTCTACAATCAATACTAAAATCTTATTTCCAACACGATTCGAGCAAGAACAATCAAGGCAGAGCAATCAAAATCAACTTCCTTATCATTTTTCAAGAAAAAGAAGGCATGAATCAACAAATCCATTTCCAAATCAATCTCAAAAACAATCAAGCAATCCAAACCCAAGAGCAGGGTTGTTTTAATGAAACATTTAAATCAAGCAAAGATTTTAAAGAGAAGGGCTTAACATGCCTGTAATCTCTTTTTCAGAACTCGAAGAAAGCTTCGTTTTGCCGCGTTTTTCTTCCACAACGGCTACACAAACTTCCCAGCACTCTTTTCTTCTTCAGGCTTATCAACAGCCTCTATTCTTCCACGAAAATGTCAATGCCAAGAGCTGGTTCGACCGAACCAGGTCAGAAAAACCAAATGCAGAGCAACTTTGCAAAAAGCTCGAATGAACAAAAATGACAATCAAAATTCCTTCATGCTGCTTCCAAGGCAAGCTGGTCGCGAGGACCAAAAACATTTAATGCATTAAAGGCTTGCCTTTCTCCTTATTTTCCACGCCCCCTCCACTTGGGTTGGCAAGTCTCCAACCTTCAAATTTCCCAAGCAAACTGAGTTTAGCCAAGCTTCCAAATAGACACCTCTATCTCCCATCTGTCCCGCCAAAACTGGCGCCGTCCCCTAAGGGACAGTTCATAAATGCCCAAGAATGCCACCTACCCATCCTTATCCTCTCCTTCCAAGGGTCTGCGTACCCCTTTAGCTTAGGATTAGTTTAGGTTACATAGTTCATTCGACCTAGGTCTTAGTTAGACCTTAGGTTTTAGGATTTAGATTTATTTTTCCCCCTTTTTTTTTTATATAATTTAAAAATCCACTTTGGATAGTAGTGTAGAATGTATGTTAGGTGTTTAGGGTTAGTTTAGGTTTAATTCCCACTAACCACTAACACTAACAATTTCCATCCCGTCCCTTACTAACATCCATGCTATCACAGAACAGGACGTTCCGTCCTTCCGGTTCAAGTGTGAATTAGCATAGAAAACACAAGAGGATCTCAGCATACCTGGATCAATGGAATTGATTCAGGATATGCTGTCAATCAGCACAAGAGCAAGCAATTATACGACAACCTGTCGTCACATCAGCAAACACACAAGTACAGTGTTCGCTGTCCCATGCAATAATTCATAGTATGCAAGAATCCGAATTAGCAACACATTCTCTTAAAATCAAAACATATCCTAACATGTTTGCTTTCATTCCAAGAGCTATAACAGTATGTAAAACATTCACCAAGTTAGCATTCAAAAATCAGAGTGTTACAATGTGGGTCGAATGCCAGACCTCACCATCATAAGCATTTTTCACTAACCACTTAGGTGTTGTAAGCGCTTGTGTAATAAAAATAAAAGCTATTTGTAATATTGAAAACTCAATTGACCTAGTAAAAAGGCGACATGGCATAGGAGATCATCCACATGGCATTGGCTGGAGGAGGGTGATTTCTCTTTGCATACTCAAAAAATAGATCTCTCTTTTTTATTCTTCTGCTTGGATTTTTATCACCACAGATTTCAATTTGCTTTCACAGTTATTTGTTTAACTGGCTTTTGATTTCATGATTGTAGGGTCTGCATGGAATTGATTGATTGACCACCTGATATTTATCTCCTCTGGATTTTATTTTCCTTTTCTCTTGTCTAAATTGATCCACTTTGGCTTTGTGCAGGTCGCAAGTTATAATTTATCACCGCTTTGTATTGGTTTTTGTAGGATTCTTCAATGTTGGTGATGAGGCCTTAAATTGGCCATAAATTACCATTATTTTGTCCTTTCGAGTTACCTTTGAAAGTGGATTTAAATGTAATCTTGGAACTTATAGTTTGCTTAAGATATAATATAGGATATATATCTTGTTCATTCTTTATAAGTCTTTTGTTATCTATTTTGTTGACTAATCTTGTTGATTATTTAGGAAAGATGCAAAGTTTTGTGTATGCAGGCCATAAAGGAACAATAATGCTAGTTATGGGAAAAATGGAATTGATAATTAATTGTATATCTAAAATCAAATATGATTTCATATCCAGATTCCTCTTGGAAAATTATGCAAGTTCAAAAAAATAATCATCTCAATCCGAGATCGTGTACAAAAGTTATATCTATTTTTAGTTAGCTTTGGAACAATTGGAGTTAGCTCCAGAACTTGCAGTTTTAGTTCCGAAACTTACAGATTTAGTTCCAGAACTTGTAGATTTAGTTCCAGAATAATTGAAGTTAGCTCCGAAACAATGGAAGTTAGTTCTGGAAAAATTGGAGTTAGCTTCGGAACTTGCAGATTTAGTTCCAGAACTTGTAGTTTTAATTTCAGAACATGCATAAAATGAGGAATTGTGAATAATTAGAGAATCCAATGGGAAATATGAGAGAGGTTTTTGTTCATATAAATGTGTTTATCAAAAACATCATTCATATTTGCTACAGGTTTTACCAATAAGGAGAAATCTAACTTTCAGTGAGCAGTAGTCTGAGGAAAAAGTGTATCAGACGAGCATTAAAAGTTTCACAACCAGAAAAAACAAAGTCAAATGGAAAATTTGAGAGAATTTTTTTTTCATAGAAATTTGTTAAGAAAAAAAATCATTCATATTTGCTACAAGTTTTACCAATAAGGAGAAATCTAACTTTTAGTGAGCTGCAGTCCGAGAAAAAAGTGTATCAAATGAGCACTAAAAGTTCCACAACCAGAAACAGAAAAGTCAAATGGAAAATCTGAGAGAGGTTTTTGTTCATAGCAATGTGTTTAACAAAAACCTCATTCAAATTTTCTATAAGTTTACCAATAAAAAGGAATCTAACTTTTAGTGAGTTGCAGTCCAAGGAAAAAGTGTATTAGATGAGCACCAAAAGTTCCACAACCTGAAACAGAAAAGTCAAATGGAAAATCCAGGAGAGGTATTTAGTCAAAGTAATGTTTTGAGGAAAAACCTCCTTCCAATAAAGTAGGAGAATAAAATAAATGTGATTATTGTTTTTAAAAAGCAAGGAGAAGATTTGGAAGCAAATCTTCCTAAAATAAACGAGATAAGACTTTGACTCCAATAATATCTCTCTCCCCATATTTTGTGGAGATGGAGATCTTAGTTGTTAGGATTGGAATAAAGATCATATCATATTGTATTTTCCAAAATAAGGAGTTGGTTGAATGCATGAATTATAAATGCAACCTCCCACACTCTTATATGTAATTTTCACTGCTAAAAATAACATATCTGTTCTTCCTCATTAATCTTCCGAGAGAAATTATTTTGCAAATTTTGAATTAAAAGTATGAATTAAGCCCTCTTCCAAGGAAAGAGCATATGGATCCATGTGTTATGTTCATTTCTTTATTTCTGTCTTTTTCCTTTTGTTGTGATTTCTGATTTTAAGTTATGTAATTCTTTTATCTGTACAATTTCTGTTGTGAATCTGCAGGTGTTTGATTTATCTTTCGTTTCTTTTAATTCAACAATTTCATTTATGCAAGTGTGTTTCCTTCATGCAAAATTTATTTCTACAAGTGTGCCTTTAAATTTCTGCATGTGTCATTTATTTTATACAAGTCTGGATTGTATTTAATAGAGTTGTTTTCCAAAAATATTTTTTTCTCTTAATACATACATCCATCGGACACCTGCCCTAGATTGACATTATTAAAGGAGAGGATTGATGACCCTCATCAGTTGGCATGATGGGAACTCGTTCGTTCCTCCCGTTCTAATCAATTCAACACCTTTTTGTTTTGTTTATCTGAGCCATGTTTGTTTTATATTGTACGTTGATTGTATGCAAATCTGTGATGTGAGCACACCAATATGACAAGACACAAACTCGCCAATGGAAAGTGGGCTCAGTTTGGTGAAACTCAATGGGGGATATGTAGACTACTCAATGCTTGATGCTATGGATTTCTTCGCCCAAAGCAATACGCCAATATTCCATAGCTTGATTTGTGACTCGATAATTTCAATGACTCGGTTGCAATACTAATGCAACTCGGTGAAATAGCCTTCGGTCGGTGCAATCTTCAACTCGGTTAGCTCTTATCAGAGAGCTCAATGATAGGGGTGTAGTTCTCCAAAACTAGAAGTGACCAAATTATCCTCTAATATTAGAGGTAAACCCCTATTTGGGGATTTTTTTTTTAAATTCCTACAATTTTTTTTTCCTAGTGCAGGGTGCACCGGCGAAAAAACAAATTACGTTCCAAAAACATGGAACAAACATGAGGTTATGGGGATGCAGGGATGGGGCCGGGAAGTTGCAGGAGGATGCATAAGCTCTCGATTGTTGCAAATTCTTCTCCAATCTCCTATATCTCTTATGCTCTCTCTTTCCACACCATCTCTGCTTATAGGTCCAGATTAACCAACTATGGTACCAAATGTAAAACATGGACGAAAGACTGTAGAATTTTATAAATAATCAATCAATCATTTACATAGAAGCGGGCTGCAATAGATATATGTATTGGACAGCCGGATACAAACAATAAATATGTTTCACATGTCCAACAATATTCCTTAATACACAAGCTTCCAAAATACATTCGGGAAGCAACAATAATTAAGTACAAACAAATAAGTTGCAACTATGCAACAAACAGTCCTACGAGATAATAATCCAAATATAATGGTTATAAAAACATAACCAAATAACAATAACCATACATGACTTAATAAGTCAAATAATATGGTTTTAACAATATAATAAGTTATCACAAATTATTACCTATGAAAATATAATGCATAATTATTATCCTAACATCATGGAGTGAAGGAAAATTATGTTTGGAGGTTTGCAAAAATGGATTCTTTGGAAAGGATTTTGAAGTCTGCTGGAAAGATTTTACACGTGTAAAAATACCTTCAAAATCTTAACGTGCATCCTCTTAGCATGTGCGTGAAGTTGCAAAGTAGGGTATGAACATGCCTAAAAAAATGTGGTTCTATGAAATGTGATGATTGTGGGATATGCACAAATTGGTGTGTTTGATGGTGCCTTAGGAGTTGCAAAGAAATACTTCGACCATATTCCATCTCATAATGTGTCATGGTTGCAGGTTCTGCACAAAACCATTTTGTTAAAATGGTTTGAAAATTTTTAAGCAAATGTAATAGGTGGGTGTAAAGCCATATTTCTCTAACTTTGCCTAAATCATCCCTGCCTTTGGAAAAATGGGAACAAACTTTCATCATGTTGTCCACTCAAATTCCCTGCTCTGATGAAAGTAAAAATTTCAAAATTTTGAGTTTAAGTGTTTTCTCTAAAGTACCTAAGTCGTGAAATTGAGAAAATCTGTGTTTTTGGGTCATTTTGATGATTTTCGGGCCTGTCGGAACTTTTTGTCCCAACTGTCCCAAGTTCAAAAGTGCGTTCTATTCCCCGATCAGCCGAAATCCCTGAAGTTGTTCCGATTTCGAGCCCGTCGGAAATTTTTGTCCCAACTGTCCCAAAACTTATTGTGCGAGTTGTTCCCTTTTCGGTCGAAACTCTCGAACCGCGTACTTCGCACTTTCGTGTTCCAAATGTCCCAAATAAAATTGTGCGAGTTGTTCCATTTTCGCCCGAACCGCCCAAGTCACGTACTTCAGAGCTTTTCGTCCCAAGTCAAAAGTGCAAGTTGTTCCATTTTCGGCCGAAACTCCCGAACCGCGTACTTCACGCTTTTTCGTCTCAAATGTCCCAAACTTTTTCAGACCCATTGGAACCTTTTCGGCTGATTCATCCGAACCGCGTACTTCACACGTTTTCGTCCCAAATGTCCCAAAATGCATTTGTGCGTCTTCTCCCTGCTTCACCCGAATCGGCCGAGCCGCGTGTTTCACGCATTCGCGTCTCACATGTCCCAAGTGTCATTCGTGCTTATTTTTCCCGCTCTACCCGAATATCATGCTTATTCAAATTGGTGGGTATGTATTAAATGCGCATTTATGACCTTTCTCTCTCCTAAACGGCTATATAACGAGCATTTCCCCTTTGCATTTTTCACACTACTTCCATGCTATCTTTTGCTCGAACCCTTGCAATTTGAAAACTTGCGCGTGTATCCCTCCCTCTGTAATTCCTTTCCGAGTCTAGGTTGCGGCTCTGTCCTCCTAGCTACTATCAATATGAAGATCAAATTTCAGGGACAGGAACAAATTTCACCACTTGAGTCTGTCGTTCACAATATTGGGGACAGCGAAGCTCGTCATCTCGACTTCGGTGATTTTTGGGCGAGGATGGCAGACGCAAACCCTACACCAATGGCACAAATGATTCATGATAGCGGTTTGGCTTTCACCGGAGGTTTCCCAATCTCGGTACAGTGTGCTGATACCGTGCTTTCATGCGGAGCTCACTTCGACCCCGCTTCGAGCGAATTGACCAATATACATGGGGAACTCATCGCCAAACTGGATGCTGCCGCCATTAGCACTGCTCTGAGGATTCCAGAGATGGATAATGCTATAGTCGTTTCCCGGGATCAAGCACAGGCCCTGTTCAATCAAGACAGTGACAAATATAAGGCACGAGTGGCGAAGTCCTGGCTTAAAAACCCTAGGAAGGGAGCGTCTCGTCTGTCCAAAACCCTTTTCCAGGCAGATTTTAATGAAGAATTGTCTGACTTCATAATTCTGCTGGCTCGGGTTATGGGTTTGCCCTCTACCAATGAATTTCACTTCTGGATGTGCCCGCTCATCAACATGGTGTGCGAGGGAACACAGAATATCAGTTGGGCAGAGATCATTAGCATGAATTTGGTAGAGCAGTTGTCCAACGTGCGGCAAACGAAGAAATTCTATATGACTTCGTACCTGATGTACACTCTAGAAGCATCAAGGCAGTGGTTCGGTTTTTCTTATATAGATGCACACAAAGACGATCCAGTATATGCCTACTGCCCGCAGTTCACCTTGGAGACCAGCAATCGTAATTTCAGAAGGGTCAATGACGCTTTTACCATGTACGTGGTCAGATTGCTCGAAGGTGACACTGCCAGGAGATTTTCAGATGAAGCTATGACTCTAATATCGCACTACGGTGCTTACTTCATCCAGTTCAGGAAATTCTCTTATATCAGGCTCGCCGGCTATGAGGGCACCCCTCTGAGACTACCCATGTTCTGCAATGATAAAATGGCCTTGATAGAAATATGCAGGCAACTAGACAAGTTGCACAGAACTTGCAGAGATAAGAAGATTTCTGGCTTGCACTTTCCCATCTCTCTGGGAAACTACACTTGTAAAACAGCCCTGGATGCTCAGAACATAGAGAGAACCCTGGTCCCTATCACCGTTCATTTCTTCAAGCCAAGGACCTGCTTTGACTTGAAGAAGTTCATTGAACAGAACATCAAGATAATCTACCATCACAGGGCTGATACAGAAGACTACTGGGCTGACTGTGCAGATGATTTTGAGGCCAGGAGAAGGCATTGTGGCAGGTTCTCCCTGCAACTGATCCAAGAACTCGGTCTGTATCAAGTTCCTGAAGGTCTCCAGGATGACAACTCTGATCTATACTCGTATGAGTATGAAAATGTGGTTAAGCACACTCCTTTGGAGGACCTGGATTGGAACAGGAAAGAGAGGGATGATCTGGCTGAGATCCTTGCTCCAGTCTTAGTCAGGACTAAGGTCTGGTTTGACAGGATAGTTCGAGAATTCAGGAGGCATTCAGGAGAATCCTCTTCTAAGGATGCTTCAACACCAAGAAGAGAAGCATCTATTCCCAGGTCGGAAACACCAGTGAAGACCCCTCCTACCTCATCAATACAAGGACCTGCAGCTTCCACTCCTTCTTCATCCACTCAAGTGTACCAGAAGAAACTCAAGGAGGTTAAGAAGGAGCCTGTGGAAAGTGACCCTCAAAGAAAGCAGGCAGAGTTGCCTATGGGACCAGAGAACATCATTGTTCTCAGTGAAAGTGAAGAAAGCGAAATGCCAACCCTTGCAAATGCTCCTGAAGACCCAGCTGATAAAGATAAAGAAATCTAGAGCACTGAGCTTTCAGGTGATGTTGACTCTTCTGCCGCAATTGCCCCAAGTGCCCCACTCACCTCTCAACTCGAGTCAACAGCTGCGCAGACCTTGAGCGTCATGAGCTCTCTATCTCTTGGTCCCCTTGCCCCTCCTGCTGATTCCTCTTCCTCTTTTGCGTGGGTGCAACCTTTGGTTGACAAAAGGAAGAGGAAATTTTCCTCTCGAAGTTCAGGGTCAAATTTTGATGCTGTCGCAGCCTTGTTGGGCACCACTCCTTCTCGTGCCAAGAAAGCCAGAACTACCTCCAGAATAGTGTCTGATGCTCAAGGTCAGCAATTCCTGGAGATTGCCAAGCCTACAACGGATAAATCAGAGCAGGACTTGCAGGTATCTGACTTAGAGCTCTCGAGAATCCCAATGGGAGAGTCTACCCCTGAAGGTGAAATTCACAACCTCCAGGAAACAGTCACAAGAGTCATTGGGAGGGTAGAGAAAGGGCAACAAACTATTGAACAGTTGGAAGAACAGGCCCAAGTTCTCACAGGTTTCATCAAGTCTCTTTTGTCTAAGGACAAAGTTTTGGACCCTACCCCATTGACTACTCTCCCACCTCCTGTAATTCTAAGCCAAGATGAAGTGCAGAGTATCAAAGATATGCACAAGTATTCTGTCTATGGCAGAGCTATTGAAGCCCTGGTGGATGACATGCTTGTTGCTGGATTAAACTTCATCGATGAAGCTTTCAAACTCCACGAAATGGTGAGCAATGTGCAATAGAAGCTGTCCTCTACTATCAGGATCATGGATAAAGAGCTCAAACTCTGGAGCAGTTGCATAGTAGACCTCCGACTTATGGGATAGGCAGATGAGAACGTTTTGTTGGCGAGTAAAGTCTTTGATGATGCAAAGGATAATCTGTCGAAGTCCTGGGTCTACAGTGTGGAGTGGAAGATCAGAGTCCTGGAGGAGGCTTTGGGAGAACTGAAGAACAGTTGGCAGAAGGGCGAAGCTTTCAAGACACTGGTTATCTCTGCTTTCAAAGATATACACTGCCATCTTCAAGATTAAACTTCTGGTGTACTCTTTCCCTGCAAGAAATCAAAGCTCAATTCAGAGCTTTTGTCAAAGATAACTTATTCAAGGAAAGTTCCATCTCCAAGGAGAAAATGAAGGAGATTTTCTCTCTTCAATCTGCCATTGAAGAAGCAAACAAAGATTATCATACTCATGTCGAGTTTGATAAAGAGATGGAGAAGTGTCTGGGATTTTGGACTCAGTCTACGACTAACACGTCAGTCCCTCGTGGCAGAGATATAGCTGAGGCATTGAAGAGATTCAGGCAGCGAATTCTGAAGTCAGTGGGTCCCTCTCAGTGACCGACCACCTGTCTTCTTCTCCTTATTCTTCTCTTCTTTTCTATTTCTTTTTCTCGGATTCATTGTAATAAGTTGAGGTATTGCGATTGGCAATCCTTAACTAATCTTTAGTTAAAAGAAGTAGTTACAAAGAGTAACTGACTTGTAAGCTATATAATGGCCTTTCCACGCCATTTTAAAGGAGGAAGAACTTGGCTTATTTTCTAAAAGTGTAAATAGATTATAAAGAAATCAATACAGAAGGACTTTCCATTCTTTGTCTATCTGATCTCTATTATTCCTAAGATTTCATTTATTTTCCTTGTGAAGATCATTTGTCTCAAGTTTGTTAGTCTTACCGATTGCATACTCTTCAACTTTGCAAGCCTGGTGATCTTGTATAACCAAGAAGGAACTTTGTGTCCTTGATTAATGAATCTGTGTTATGTTAAGAAACTTTGTGTTCTAGCAGATGTTATTTACAGAACTTTGTGTCTCTGAATTCCATCTTATTTATCCAATACAAATGATCTTGTTTCAATTCACTGTGACTTTCGCATACATAAAGAATTACTCTGATATCTATAATTCTGCATGTTGCCTTTCTACTCTTTCCCGTACTCTCATTTCCTCAGTCCTTTTGTAATTGATGATCTTCATAGAAAACACTTTCGTAATATCCAAGTTTAACCAACAAATCATGTTTTGTACATTTGTAAATAAGTTCGTTTCTGAATAAGGGAACCTCTCCCATTAAAGAGGAGGGACTTCTTGTCCCCTGACTGTTGCTCTTCGTAAAGTCCTATCTGACGACCAACAGTTTTTGGCGACTCCGCTGGGGAAAATCATATTCCAGTTCTATTATTTTTTATCATCTTTTGATCTGGCGACTCCGCATTTTACTCGAGGGAGAAGGACCCTTGGTATTGAAGATTCTCAGTTCCAGATTTTGGAGCAGCAGGGTTTTCCTTTTCCTTCAACAAGAAATAGAAGAACTCGTTCGACAAGCACTCCACCTGTTCAAGATAGAATTCCTACGGGTGGTATTCCTTCAGAGCCAGCTAGCCCTAATCTATGAGCTTTGATTCTTGCTGGTGTTGCAGTTCCTCTCCAAGCCGTTTTTCCAAGAATGGCGGCGCCATTACCATGGGGTCATCGTGTCGGCCCCTTGCTCTTCCTCAGCCTTTGCATGAGTTACCCAGAGGTAACCGGAAGAACTTCCCCAAATTCAAAGGCGATGGCAAAGTGCATCCTGATGAACACATCGCAGCCTTCATTGTTGCATGTGGAGTCCTGGGAGTTGAGCATGAAGACGTCTCCGTGAGACTGTTCGTTGAGACGTTACAAGATAATGCTGCTGATTGGTTCTACCACCTTCCGGCTGGCGCTATCACCGACTGGGACACAATGAGAACTCAGTTCGAAAACCATTTCAAGCCGGCAGAAGATGTGCATGCCTTGCTTGCCCAAATTTCTCAGATAAAGAAAGATTCATCAGAACCCATGAGAGAATTTGTGGCCCGATTCAACAGACTGATCAACAAAATTCCTGTAAATACTCGACCTGTTGATCAAATCCGAAAATGTTTCTTCTTAAATGCCCAATCGTCTGAAGTCAGTTATGCGCTGAGAAGGGCTAATCTCGCAACATTGGTGGAGGATCAAACTCTTGCTGTTAGTGTCGAGGATGATCTGATCATGTCAGGGAAGTTGAGGAGAGACCCTTCCAAATCTAAGTCTGTTGCTTCCTCCTCCTCCACTCCTGGACCTAATACTGATCCATTAGTTCAGAAGCTTGCGAATGATCTTATTGCTATAAAGAAACAATTGGCTCAGCATGCCCCTTATGCAGATGTTCCAAGGAGGAATTTTCAGCCCAGAAATCGTTTACCTCCTTCTCAAACAAGACTAGCACTTGAAGGACCTCCTGTTAAAGTTCCTGTGAATGCAACCTGTGAGGTTGAAGAGCCAGATGATGATGAGGATAATGAAGCTTGCGAGGAGTTTGTGGAGGAATTTGATGATGAGGCAGAGGAACTTGAGGGATCTCGGGTTAATTTCTTCACCACTGAGGGCATTGATGATGGAGATGATTATGATGAAGTGGTAGCAGACATGAATAGCGAATCATTTGCTGTCATGACTCGAGAGCAGACAAATCAGAGGGAGAAAGTGACACAGCCCATAAAGAAATCTAAGGAGCAGTCGGCAACTATTCCTGTAATTGCAAAAAGAGGATCTCCTATCCCTACTTCATCTACGCCAAAGGTGAGTCCTGTCAATCCTACTAGCAAAGTTCCTTCTTTTTCTCCTAAAGTTGATAAGCCTAGAATTTCAAGTGATGATGGCCCGTCCACTTCTGGGTCTTTTGATATTATTGATCATCTGAAAAAGACTAAGGTTCAAATCTCAGAGGCTGAGTATTATCAAACTCATCCCAAAGCTTTTGCCAAAATGATTCAATTTGTTAATTCCCACTCCAAAACCACCTCTAAAGGCCTTTTACCTACTCCTCCTTCTGCACCACAGCCTAGTCTGGTAGCTGCTGTCACCTCGCCTGGTGACAAAATTAAACCATTTTATGTAACACTTCTTATAGCTGGCCATAGGCTCAGTAATTGTGTCATTGACTCAGGAGCCTCAGATAATGTAATGCCTGCTAAAGTAGCTCATGCTTTAGGCCTGACCCTCACACGCACTTATGGATCTTGTTACTCCATGGAGAGTAAAGAAGTGCCCCTGGTCGGAAGAATTAAAGATGCACAAGTGGCTTTTGCTGCCTTGCCTGAAAAGAAAGTGTTGGCTACCATCTTAGTAGCAGATATCCCTCCTTCATACGGGATGTTGCTAAGTAGGAACTTCTGCAAAGATGTGGGTGGGGAAATCCAAATGGACTGGTCGCATGCACTCATACCTGTTAATGGACAAATGAAGAAATTGATGCCTGAGAAGCAATCTGAGTATATTGTGCAAAAAACGGATGATCCTAAAGCACAAATACTCTATGAGGATATGGGTCATGGCAATTACATGATTATGTCCCCTGATGAAATCCAACTTCCCAGAATGTCACCTAAAGATCCTAATGGTATTTGGATTTTAGAGTTTGATGGAAGTTGTTCCTCAGCTGGTTCTGGAGCTGGTGTCCTGCTAGTGTCACCTGAAGGATGCCTACATCCTTTTTCATTTAAGTTGCAGTTCGAAAATACTAATAATACAGCAGAGTATGAGGCTCTCATTCTTGGACTGCAAGTGGCCAAAGAACAAGGTGTGAAGAATCTTCTGGCACGTGGTGATGCAGAACTGATTGTAAAGCAAGTGAGAAGCCTTTTCCAAATGAAAAATGTGAGGCTGAAACATTACCGGAATCAGGTTTGGGATTCCATTGAATTTCTTGATGCTTTCTCCATTGAGGCAATACCTAGGGAGAAGAACAGCAGGGCTGATTCACTAGCAGTCTCAGGGTCACTACTGATTCCTCATCCTGACTTCTCTCAGGATAAGTTCACCATTGAGATGGTCCATCGGCCTAGTGTACCTGACAATACCAATAACTGGCAAGTTTTCAATGATGATCAACATTTTCTTTCCTTCCTGGAACTCAAGGGTAATTTTGAACAACTGTATTTTGAGGGAAGTGACAACCTACCTCGTGAGAGTGTGCCCTTTGACCAAGCAGTCGCCCAAGGGGAAGAAACAGATCAAGATGGATGCATCAATCTCAAAGGAAACAAGATTCCTAAAGGTTTGGTGAGTTTGGAGGAATTATTTGATAAACATGACAGGTATGTGAAATCTAAAGCTTCTACTGGGCCTCAGCAATCAGCTGAGTATGATAAGATTGATATTGGGAGTTCTACTGACCCTAAGCTAGTGAATATTGGAAAATGTTGCACAGCAGATGAGAGGAAGAAAGCAATTGCTCTTTTAAAGAGGTATAAGGATGTTCTCGCTTACTCTTATGAAGATTTGAAAGCTTTCAAACCAAAAGATATGCAGCACTCTATTCCTCTTAAGCCTGGAATTAAGCCTTTCAAGCAGAAACAGAGGCAATACAACCCCAAAATAGCTGACACCATCTTTCAGGAGATACAGAAGTTGTTGAAGGCTAAAATTATTTTTCCCATTCACCATTCAACATGGATTGCAAATATTGTGCCTGTTAGGAAGAAAAATGGTGAGATCCGCATCTGTGTTGATTTCAGGAACCTGAATCAGGCTTCTCTGAAAGATAATTATCCTTTGCCTATGATGGATCAAGTATTGCAAGCAGTAACAGGATCTGAAATGTTATCTATGCTTGATGGATTTTCTGGATATAATCAGGTAGAGGTTGATACTGTAGATCAACACAAAACAGCTTTCACTACTCCTTGGGGTACCTTTGCCTACAAGAGAATGCCTTTTGGGCTTATTAATGCTGGTGCCACTTTCCAGAGAGCTATGGATCTGGCTTTTGGAAGCTTGAAAGGAAAATGTATTGTCATATATCTTGATGACCTGACAGTGTTTTCCAAGACAAGAGCGGATCATTTTGATCACCTAGAGACAGTTCTGCTGAGATGCAGAGAGCATGGGATCTCTCTGAACCCTAAAAAATCTGTCTTTTGTGTCATTGAGGGAAAGTTATTAGGGCACATCGTTTCCAAGGATGGTATTAAGATTGATCCTGAACGAGTTCAAGCCATCCAGCAAATTCCTCTCCCAACCAGCAAAAAGGGCGTGCACTCCTTCTTCGGTAAGATAAATTTCTTGAGAAGATTCATCCCTGATTTTGCAGAGTTAACTTTGAATATTTCTCAGATGATGAAAGGGAAGCAAACATTTGGTTGGTCTTCTGAAGGAAAGGAATCCTTTGAAGGTATCAAGAGAGCTATCGCTAAAACTCCTGTTTTAGCCTGTCCTGATTTCAGCAAAGATTTCATCATCTATTGCTATGCTACAGATAATACCTTGGCTACTGTGTTAACTCAAGAAGACTCTAATGAGCATGAGCTACCAATCGCATTCATGAGCTATATTCTGAAGGATCATGAGTTAAAATACACCATGATGGAGAAGCATGCTTTTGCAGTGGTCAAAGCTGTTAAGCAGTTTCGTTTTTATATCCTCAACTCTCACTCCATGGTGTTGGTTCCAGATACAACTGTTAAGTCAATTCTCACACAACAAGAATTTGGATCCAAGAGAGGGAACTGGGTTGCTAAGGTCCAAGAGTATGACATTGACATCAAGCCGACCAAGCTGGTTCGCGGAAAAGGTCTTTGTGAGCTCATTGCTGAAGGAGCTAAGCATGAATTACTGGAGAAAAAGTTGACCTTCCTACTATTCTGTTCCTTAGTTCAGTTGATGAATGGTATGCTGACATCACCCATTTTCTCACCTATGGGGAATGCCCCTCTCATTTAACTGCCAAAGAAAAGAGGACTGTTAAATTGAGGTCAGTGCAATATGTATTATGGGAAAATGCTTTGTTCAAGCGTGGCTTAGATGGGAGATTTTTGAAGTGTGTGGACAAGGAACAGCAGAGAAAGTTGCTCTCAGCTTTTCACGATCAGGCATGTGGAGGGCACTATTCATCAACGGTTACAGCTCATAAGATACTCCGTGGAGGATACTACTGGCCTTCCTTGTTCAGAGATGCATCCAAGTGGGTGGATAAATGTGAGGCTTGTCAGACTTTTGTGGGAAGACCTAAATTGGCTTCTTTGCCTCTCAAGCCAGTTGTGATTGAGGAACCATTTCAACAGTGGGGTTTGGACTTCATTGGTACACTTAATCCTGCTTCTAGTGCTGGTCACACTCATGTACTAACTGCCACGGACTACTTCACCAAATGGGTGGAAGCTATTCCAGTTAAGAGCACTACTTCTGAAGTGGTATGTAGCTTCATCAAAGAGAACATCTTGGTAAGGTATGGTGTACCTAACAAGATTGTAACAGATAATGCCTCGAATTTCTCTTCAGCTGAGATAATGGACTTCTGCTACGAGTATGGCATTTCTTTGGCTCACTCTTCAGATTACTACCCCTAGGGAAATGGGCAAGCAGAATCCACTAACAAAAATCTGGTGACTATCATAAGGAAGTTGGTCAATGAGTCTCAACGAAACTGGCACAAGAAGCTCTATGATGCTCTTTGGGCAGACAGGATTACACCAAAGAGAGCTATTGGAATGTCTCCTTTACAAGTGGTATATGGAGTAGAAGCTCAATTGCCAGTAACAGTGGAACTGCCAGCCTTGCACCTAATGAAGGCCATTGAAGATACTAGTTTCAGAGATGCTCTGGACAAGAGAATTATGTACCTGCACAAACTGAATGAGGACAGATTGATGGTTGCTGATAGGATATCTGTTCACCAGCAGAAGGTAAAGGTCCTGTTTGACAAGAAAGCTAGGTTCAGAGATTTCCAAGTTGGAGACACCGTGCTGTTATGGGACAAAAGACATGAACCTCATGGCAGCCATGGAAAGTTTGATTCCCTGTGGCTCGGACCTTTCAAGATCAGACACTTTGCTGGTGAGAATTCCTTTTATCTTGATTACATGGATGGTTCTTCTCTCCCACTTCCTTATAGTGGGTAGTATCTCAAGTTGTTCAAGTCCTAGGTGATTAGGGAGTCCTTTGTATATTTTGTACATTGTTTTTCTTTTTCTTTTTGTTTTTCTTTCCTTTGTATATTTTGTACAGTGTTTTGGTGTGTTGTCCTCTGTATTGGTCTACTTTTTGACTCTGTGGCCCAATGGATAAGGTACTGATCTGCTTCTTCTGAGTTTGTCTAAGTTCTTGCCTTGTCTCATTCCTTGAATTTATGCCAAGTCATCCCCAGAAGGAGCCAACTGTTGTCCACTCAAAATTCCCTGCTCTGATGAAAGTAAAAATTTAAAAATTTTGAGTTTAAGTGTTTTCTCTAAAGTACCTAAGTCGTGAAATTGAGAAAATCTATGTTTTTGGGTCATTTTGAGTGATTTTCGGGCCTGTCGGAACTTTTTGTCCCAACTGTTTTAAGTTCAAAAGTGCGTTTTGTTCCCCGATCGGCCGAAATCCCCAAAGTTGTTCCGATTTCGGGCCCGTCGGAACTTTTTGTCCCAACTGTCCCAAAACTTATTGTGCGAGTTGTTCCCTTTTCGGCCGAAACTCCCGAACCACGTACTTCACACTTTCGTGTTCCAAATGTCCCAAATCAAATTGTGCGAGCTGTTCCATTTTCGCTCGAACTGCCCGAGTCGCGTACTTCAGAGCTTTTCGTCCCAAGTCAAAAGTGCAAGTTGTTCCATTTTTGGCTGAAACTCCTGAACTGCGTACTTCACACTTTTTCATCTCAAATGTCCCAAACTTTTTTGGACCCATTGGAACCTTTTCGGCCGATTCGCCCGAACCGCGTACTTTGCACGTTTTCATCCCAAATGTCCCAAAATTCATTTGTGCGTCTTCTCCCTGCTTCACCCGAATCGGCTGAGCCGCGTGTTTCGTGCATTCGCATCTCACATGTCCCAAGCGTACCAAGCGTCATTCGTGCTTATTTTTCCCGCTCTACCTGAATATCATGCTTATTCAAATTGGTGGGTATGTATTAAATACACATTTATGACCTTTCTCTCTCCTAAACAGCTACATAACGAGCATTTCCCCTTTACATTTTTCGCACTACTTCCATGCTATCTTTTTCTCGAACCCTTGCAATTTGAAAACTTGCACGTGTATCGCCTCCCTCTGTAATTCCTTTCCGAGTTTAGGTTGCAGCTCTGAGACTATCAATATGAAGATCAAGTTTCAGGGACAGGAACAAATTTCACCACTTGAGTCTGCCGTTCACAATATTGGGGATAGCGAAGCTCGTCATCTAGACTTCGGTGATTTTTGGGCGAGGATGGCAGACGCAAACCCTACACCAATGGCAAAAATGATTCATGATAGCGGTTTGGCTTTCGCCGGAGGTTTCCCAATCTCGGTACAGTGTGCTGATACCGTGCTTTCATGCGGAGCTCACTTCGACCCCGCTTCGAGCGAATTGACCAATATAAATGGGGAACTCATCGCTAAATTGGATGATGCCACCATTAGCACTGTTCTGAGGATTCCAGAGATGGATAATGCCATAGTCGTTTCCCGGGATCAAGCACAGGCCCTTTTCGACCAAGACAGTGACAAATATAAGGCACGAGTGGTGAAGTCCTAGCTTAAAAACCCTAGGAAGGGAGCTTCTTGTCTGACCAAAACCCTCTTCTGAGCAGATTTCAATGAAGAGTTGTCAGACTTCATAATCTTGCTGGCTCGGGTTATGGGTTTGCCCTCTACCAACGAATTTCACTTCTGGATGTGCCCGCTCATCAGCATGGTGTGCGAAGGAACGCAAAATATCAATTGGGCAGAAATCATAAGCATGAATTTGACGGAGCAGCTGTCCAATGTGCAGCAAACGAAGAAGTTCTATATGACTTCGTACCTGATGTATACTCTAGCAGCATCAAGGCAGTGGTTCGGTTTTTCTTATATAGATGCACACAAAGACGATCCAGTATATGCCTACTGCCCGCAGTTCACCTTGGAGACCAGCAATCATAATTTCAGAAGGGTCAATGACTCTTTTACCATGTACGTGGTCAGATTGCTCGAAGGTGACACTGTCAGGAGATTTTCAGATGAAGCTATGACTCTAATATCGCACTACGGTGCTTACTTCATCCAGTTCAGGAAATTCTCTTATATCAGGCTCGCCGGCTATGAGGGCACCCCTCTGCGACTACCCATGTTCTGCAATGATAAAATGGCCTTGATAGAAATATGCATGCAACTAGACAAGTTGCACAGAACTTGCAGAGATAAGAAGATTTCTGGCTTGCAATTTCCCATCTCTTTGGGAAATTACACTTGTAAAACAGCTCTGGATGCTCAGAACATAGAGAGAGCCCTGGTTCCTATCACTGTTCATTTCTTCAAGCCAAGAACCTACTTTGACTTGAAGAAGTTTATTGAACAGAACATCAAGATAATCTACCATCATAGGGCAGATACAGAAGACTACTGGGATGACTGTGCAGATGATTTTGAAGCCAGGAGAAGGCATTGTGGCAGGTTCTCCCTGCAATTGATCCAAGAACTCGGTCTGTACCAAGTTCCTGAAGGTCTCCAGGATAACAATTCTGATCTATACTCGTATGAGTATGAAAATGTGGTTAAGCACACTCCTTTGGAGGACCTGGATTGGAACAGGAAAGAGAGGGATGATCTGGCTGAGATCCTTGCTCCAGTCTTAGTCAGGACTAAGGTCTGGTTTGACAGGATGGTTCAAGAATTTAGGAGGCATTCAGGAGAATCCTCTTCTAAGGTTGCTTCAACACCAAGAAGAGAAGCATCTATTCCAAGGTCGGAAACACCATTGCAAACCCCACCTGCCTCATCAATACAAGGACCTACAGCTTCTACTCCTTCTTCATCCACTCAAGTGTACCAGAAGAAGCTCAAGGAGGTTAAGAAGGAGCCTATGGAAAGTGACCCTCAAAGAAAGCAGGTAGAGTTGCCTATGGGACCAGAGAACATCATTATTCTCAGTGAAAGTGAAGAAAGTGAAGTACCAACTCTTGCAAGTGCTCCTGAAGATCCAACTGATAAAGATAAAGAAATCCAGAGCACTGAGCTTTCAGGTGATGTTGACTCTTCTGCCGCAATTGCCCCAAGTGCCCCACTCACCTCTCAACTCGAGTCAACAGCTGCGCAGACCTTGAGCGTCATGAGCTCTCTGTCTCTTGGTCCCCTTGCTCCTCCTCTTGATTCCTCTTCCTCTTTTGCGTGGGTGCAACCTTTGGTTGACAAAAGGAAGAGGAAATTTTCCTCTCGGAGTTTAGGGTCAAATTTTGATGCTGTTGCAGCCTTGTTGGGCACCACTCCTTCTCGTGCCAAGAAAGCCAGAACTACCTCCATAATAGTGTCTGATGCTCAAGGTCAGCAATTCCTGGAGATTGCCAAGCCTTCAACGGATAAATCAGAGCAGGATTTGCAGGTATCTAACTTAAAGCTCTCGAGAATCCCGATGGGAGAGTCTACCCCTGAAGGTGAAATTCACAACCTCCAGGAAACAGTCACAAGAGTCATTGGGAGGGTAGAGAAAGGGCAAAAAACTATTGAACAGTTGGAAGAACAGGCCCAATTTCTCACAGGTTTCATCAAGTCTCTTTTGTCTAAGGACAAAGTTTTGGACCCTACCCCATTGACTACTCTCCCACCTCCTGTAATTCTAAGCCAAGATGAAGTGCAGAGTATCAAAGCTCAATTCAGAGCTTTTGTCAAAGATAACTTATTCAAGGAAAGTTCCATCTCCAAGGAGAAAATGAAGGAGATTTGCTCTCTTCAATCTGCCATTGAAGAAGCAAACAAAGATTATCATACTCATGTCGAGTTTGATAAAGAGATGGAGAAGTGTCTAGGATTTTGGACTCAGTCTACGATTAACACGTCAGTCCCTCGTGGCAGAGATATAGCCAAGTCATTGAAGAGATTCAGGCAGCGAATTCTGAAGTCAGTGGGTCCCTCTCAGTGACCGACCACCTGTCTTCTTCTCCTTATTCTTCTCTTCTTTTCTATTTCTTTTTCTCGGATTCATTGTAATAGGTTGAGGTATTGTGATTGGCAATCCTTAACTAATCTTTAGTTAAAAGAAGTAGTTACAAAGAGTAACTAACTTGTAAGCTATATAATGGCCTTTCCATGCCATTTTGAAGGAGGAAGAACTTGGCTTATTTTCCGAAAAGTGTAAATAGATTATAAAGAAATCAATACAGAAGGACTTTCCATTCTTTGTCTATCTGATCTCTGTTATTCCTAAGCTTTCATTTATTTTCTTTGTGAAGATCATTTGTCTCAAGTTTGTTAGTCTCACCAATTGCATAATTTTCAACTTTGCAAGCCTGGTGATCTTGTATAACCAAGAAGGAACTTTGTGTCCTTGATTAATGAATCTGTGTTATGTTAAGAAGCTTTGTGTTCTAGCAGATGTTATTTACAGAACTTTGTGTCTCTGAATTCCATCTTATTTATCCAATACAAATGATCTTGTTTCAATTCACTGTGACTTTCGCATACATAAAGAATTACTCTGATATCTATAATTCTGCATGTTGCCTTTCTGCTCTTTCCCGTACTCTCATTTCCTCAGTCCTTTTGTAATTGATGATCTTCATAGGAAACACTTTCGTAATATCCAAGTTTAACCAACAAATCATGTTTTGTACATTTGTAAATAGGTTCGTTTCTGAATAAGGGAACCTCTCCCATTAAAGAGGAGGGACTTCTTGTCCCCTGACTGTTGCTCTTCGTAAAGTCCTATCTGACAACCAACACATCAAAGCATACATGACAGGAAATTATTAGATGTTGTTGCAGCTCCCCTGGTAAGTCCTTTTGCAAAGTGTGAAAGCATAGGAGGGCATGTGAAATGCAGGTCAGAATTACTATGGTGGTAGGAGGCACTTTACATAAAATGGATTTGTGTAAAAATCCGTGTTATAAATAAATGCAATTATCTGGTCTAAGTCTAACCCCCACCCCCTTAACCTTTTCCAACATGCACCTTGCCTGCGTTAAGGAAATCTTCACCCAGGTTTTGCACAAGCCATCAAACACAAATGACAGAGGAGATCTATCAGATGATGCAGTTGCTAGTGCACTGACAGACATGTATAAAGGTTGGGGAAGCATGCGGAGGGCTGAAAAACTTGTTTGAAATTTTATTGAAAGAGATGTGGGCTTGTGGACCACAATGAGTGTTGGTTGCGCACAAAAAATGGGGTTGCTTGCTTGTTTAAATCCATTCATTTAGACCTGTTTTAGAGGCGGTATGGGAGCTTTGGGACATGGCATGGAAACCCATCAAGTGTTATTTTTAAATATATTTTTTCATATATTATTAGTGCAATACAAATACCCTTTTGACATATATGAAAATGTGGAAGTGTGATCTTGGCACACAAACTGTTTGAGAAAATACCTGGGAGAAGTGTGGGTCATTGGGATCACCTTTGGTGATCTAATTACATTGGTCGTCGGTTGGCTGCTCCATGTGGAATTTGTGAGCTCAATGAATTGGTTTGGGATAGATTCCTGCTCCATTGACGAGCTCAATTGGAATTGAATTGTATCACTCCACCAACCAAGTTGTGAGCTCGGTTCTTACTCGCCTTCCAGCTAGTTTTAAACCCAACCATGACTCGCCATGTGCCCCACCAGTTTGAATAATCAAGCATGGTCATCTTACTCTCTCTGTCTCTCCTTGAATGATTTCAACGATTCTAGCTTTCTTATTTTAATGTAATAGAAAATCATATTAAATAGGAATAATGTATTAGTGAATTAAATGAGACATAGTAGCTTATAACACTTTTACCTCTGTTTTGTACGCGACTATAAAAGTAACACGGAATGTTAAATCTTTTATCAATCTACCTCGTGAGATGTTGGAAAACCCTTTTATCATTTTTGGATACCAAATCCAGGCACGTGGTGAATCAAACTCGAAACTTAGTAAAAACTAATCCTTGGTGACTTTGTGAAATATTAATTAAACCTATTTTTAATGAGGTGCAAAACATCTTTATAAACCTCAAAATGAGAAAATCATGATTTGAACTTGTTCTGTTTCATGTAGAGTATTACTAAGAACCATGGTATGCCCTCAAATGTTTCATTTGACCTCTTTTTTGATATGCGTTAGGAGGCCAGTGAACCATTTCACAGTTTTAGACAGTTGTCAATTAAAATGTCATTTAGTTTTGACCCTTTATTTATGCCGTGGGTGGAGAAATGGAATTCAACCTTTGTATACCTCTCATTTATGTCTGTGAAAATCACCACCAACCTTTAGATTGGAGAAAATCACCATGCATGCTATTTTTCAAGTGGGTTTTGTGGGCCTTCGACTGTTGGGCAACAAGGTCAATTAGATGCAACTATGATTGGTAGCTCCAAAAAGACGGATTCCAATCAAACTTAGTTCACCAGTTTATGGTTCTATCAACTCTGAGTGTTTCCCTGTACATAGGGGAGTAGGTAGAGATTTGACTCCTTTTGTGTTCGGGTCTCAAGAATTGTTTTCAAACATGGGTTTTTAAGTTACTTATCTAAATTTGGCATTTTTTGGGAACTTGTAAACAGATGGGGAAAATGGTCGTACAAACTTACTCATGCCAAATATCGACCGAGAAAATTTTTAACACTAACTTATGACTATAGGATACTTCTTCTAATGTTTGTTTTGAGAAGAGTGTGATTATGGAAAAATAGTGTTTTCTCTCTTCTCTCTCTAACTTTCTCTTTATAGCTCTACAAATGAATTGAAATGACATTTACATTTATTAATCTCATTAGAAGTATGTTAATTATTGTTTTCATTATTACTGAAAATATATGAAATCGTGAATCATGCTAGTTTGTATATAGATTCCATGATAACAGTAGTTTTAGTCATGTGTGGTTGCAGGTACCCAAACAACGAGAAGTGCATTGTTACTTGTGTCTTCTTATTAGCATGTTATCAAAAAGCAATGTAATGGTATATAATATTGTAGTGATATTGTTATGAATATAATGTATTATTTCATTATTTCCATGATGTATATGATAGTGTTGCGTATTGGTAATATGTATTGTTTCATACATAGTTATGCTTTTGCTTGTGTGATGAATTTTACACGTCGTCGTATTTGTGTATACTTTGTTAAGTAAACAAAGTTGACAGTATCATTTTGCTTTGGAAAATGATGTAAAATAATCCTTTCTTTTAGTGTCTAAATCAATATAGGAGGACAAAATCAGAACCTTGTCATTTAAAATTTTTAGTGTCATCGTAATGTTGGATATGATTGTGCTAGTAAAATTGTTGGTAATATTTAAAATGGTGTGTTTTTACATATCTATTAGTGATGCATTGACCTAGGAAATCACTTATTCTTACAAAAAAATAATAACTTACATTTATGTGTTTTCATGTTAGGCGGAAAGTGACAAACATATATATAGTTTGAAATATTTACCTTTATCGAATGGAACAATCCTCTCTGGTAAACCTTGAGTTATGTTGGCTCCAAACACCTTTCGTAGTCCTAAATACTCATAGGAACCATCTGTGTTTGTGTGTTCCTCCTTAGGAACCTAGTTGATATCATTCATGTGGGTATGAAAGTGTGTTATATGCTTTGGTGTGAGGTGTAATGTCACTTTTTTGGCATACAAGATGTCTAGTCTAGCTTAAAATCTTATGTTGGTTCTAGAGATTTAGCAACATTAGAAGGGGAATATAATGAAAAGTGGTTAGGAACATAGAGAAAAGTAGGTTATACATTAATACACTATTAAGTTTATTAATTGTAAAGGAAATATGTAACTTTCCCTTGTTTTAGAATGTACCCTTGTGATGTCGGTCTAAGAATTTTAAGTACTGTGGAGATTGCTCATAACTTAATAAATATTTCTTAGGATGTGAAAGTGGATGTGAATTGATCCACGTGATGCCAAGTGATGGAGTAAACATAGTTTCTCATATGAGAATCAAAACCTATAATGTGTAAATGTTAAGATAATTCTAATTAACAATCAAGTTATATAATTTATTGGTAGTAAAATAAACGAACTAAATCTAATGGAACCCTTATAAGTTAAGTGTTAAACGAAAGTGGGGAAATGTAGTCTAGAAAATAAAGGGGTAATGTGTGTTCCCATGTTAATCGTTTTTCAAACCTTGTAGGTTAAATTATTAAATATAATTATGATAAAGATGTATCCATGAAAATGTGGTGTCATTAAAAGTACCTATCCGTGATTTTCATTTTGTGTTTGGGTCGTTGTAATGGACTAGTTCTTTATAGAAGTATGGCATTGATCTATATCTTTTGATATCCTATTGTTGTGTGGGTCCATGTTGTATAAGCATAATTTGTGATGTGGAGTAATCCCATGTGTTTTCTTGTGAACCTAAGCAATGTCATATAGTTGTATCGTGTGTTTGAAACAAAAAATATGGTATTTTCACTCTTGTTTTGGTGTATAAAATGTGGGCACGACAACTGTTCATATGATTTATCACTCAACTGACACAAAAGTAACACCAAGGCTTATTAAGCCAAGTTACCATTTTGAAAAATTGACCATTGTAAGTACAAGGGATATGTTCATGGAGGTTTAGGTTTATTTATGAAGTTTTCTTAGAAATACAAAACTATCCAAGGTTTGAAAGGAATCAGATCTACGACAAGTGGCGATGTGTGTAGATGTTTTGTCGCATGTGCGGCGGTTCTTGAGGAATTGTAGACACCTAAATTTTATATTTTATCATTTGTAAATGGAAACTTTAGATTTGCACATTAAGCATGTATTATGCACTCATCCCAAAGCTATGTGACTTATCCTTATCTGACTTTAATGAATTTCTTATTTTTCACACTACTTAATCGCTCACAAAACCAATCACATCAATCCATTGTACTATAATCTCAACAACACCCACCCCATAAAGTTACACAGTCCCACAAGTTACATGTATGGTACCTTTTAGATGGGGCCAAACCATACCACAACCTGATCCCAAGCCAAACAATCTCACATCCCACCACCCAATAGTCACTTTTCCAATTTTATATCTTTTACGGGTTGGTTCATATCCCGCAGGTCAGTTTTAATGCAAAACTAAACTTATAAACACCTATAAAATAGGTTTAAGGAACTTACTTATAGAAAAATAACACTCTTTTATCATTTTCAAGAGAACTTATTTCAAAATACATTCGTAAAGCACCCCAAGCTCTCATAAATTACTAAAAAATCAACATAACCTAGGAGCGGCCCATATGCAGGTTTGAAGCCAACCAAACAAAGTTCAAGAACCATGCTTCTCATTCTATAGAACTTCTAGGTAAAGCCAAACCTGATTTCACTATTTTGTGAATCCTATTTCATTCCCTTTTTAGCTTTTAGTGTGTTTCTAGTTGACATACATAAAAAGAATAAAATAATGCAACAAGTGGATATTCTAATTTAATTAACTTCCAACATTAATTTCACCCATCAAAATAATGGGTTTCAAAGTGACTGTTAATCTAGTAACTATCAAAATCACAAGGTAGAATTGCACTTAGTTGATTCTATGTGGATCCGGGAGATTTTGAGTGATTTGAATGTAGGAACAAGATGATTTGAAACTGAAAATGATTCGTTAAAAAATTGGAACCTAGTCAAAACCATACAACTATGTCGATAACATTCATATGGTCTTGACCCTTCTGTACGGTCTTAGACCTGTTTGGAATCTAGATTTGCAACTTCCTGGGTGCTTCACTTATATGGTAATGAGTTTTGTTATGTGTCGATCTTCTTTTATCACCTTTAGAATGGCTCTGTAAATTCTGCTCAAATGTTAGAACCCTCATAGTATAAGGAGTTCCTACAAAACAAAGTTAGGTGGGTTATGGGAACCCCTGTGCAATGCCAACATCACCACAACTATGAAGAGGGCTCAAATCACACATAATTCTCCTAACAAGTGATATTTATCATGGTACAATCAAAACTTAACAACAACAATTTGAAAATTCTCTACTAGAGTTTTACACTTTCTCAAATACTTGGGAAAGGTCACTTTTTTTACTTGTAGAAAGAATATGGAAACTCTTATACCTAGAAGGAGACTTCAAAGCTATATAAGGTGATGCCCTAATGCATTTGCACGAGTTATTTTGTAGTTTAGGGAGTTTGAAGTGCCTTTTGTGTTTTCTTATAGACGAGGAGTTCTTAAAGTTCCAGGCTCCTTAAATGAAGTATGATTTAGTTACATATATATGCTTCCAACGGTAATTATGTCATGAAAGGATCACTATGGGTATGTATTTTCTCATAATAATGTTATAGAATTAGAAGAATTATCCCACATCATGTCATTCCAAAACCATATAGTAGGGTCGACTTGTAGAATTGTATAAACAAGCAGAAATTAGCAATTTTAACCAGGTGATTAGCCCTCCTAAATCCAATGTAAATCCATGTTTTTATCATGTCATCATTTTGCACTAAGTATGATATTGTATTTTTGATATTAATAATTTACTATATTTTGAAAGGAAGTTTTGTGCATAACTTTGTTATTTTCATCTTGTGTATGCTTCTTGAAAAATGTGTTAAATGGATCTTTATGTGTATTAACAATGTGTTTAAAGAGCATATATTAGACCAGTGCGGGACTCGCCCATACACTAGCACAGGACTCAATTTATAGCATAGGACTCGTCTGTGTATTAGCACACTACTCATAAGAGCACTAATGCAGGACTCGCTTGGAGTGAAGAACTAGTGCAAAGAAGGAAAATGACTTAGATGGAAATACAACAAGTTGATTTAGCTGACACCCAGTCTGACATGGTGAGAGGGGAATGAAACTTGAGCTACCATCTCATATATCATGTGGATCATGAAGATCATGTCATTTCAACTCAACACCAGTTGAATGAAGACGTGGAGCATACAAACAGAATGAATGATAGACTTATAATTATAAAGATCTAATTCATGATCTTAGACATCTTATGGTGCTGATTTGTTATCTCGAATAAGAGTCTATTACAGACTGCATATGTAGTTAACAAGATGAATTTGATCTGAATGTGGAATGCACTATTCCTTCCACAATTGTAACTCCTCAAACAATTAGTTATTGTTATAGATATCTTTTAGTTAAGAATTTGTAATTAATTGCAAATAATTAGTCCTCTTCTAGAGTGACTAATATTGCTTTGACTGTAAAAGAGCATCAATAGTAATATTAAAGAGTTAGCTCGTTGATTGATGTAAAAGAAATTATTCCATTTAATAAAGTGTTGATTTAGGGATAACTCGACTTGTTTAATTTATAACTATAAACCGGATCAGAGGAAAGGAAAAAGGGCCACTCCTCCCCAATGTGAAGGGATATTTTCTTGTTAACTTCATCTCTATTATTTGACATTTATTTGATTTACCAGAATTTCATTGTTTCAGTATTTTCAATTCCAATTTCAGTAATCCTATGTTTTAACAATAAACTTTATTTCTTAATGAAATTCAACATAACATTAGATTAATTTTGTTAGTGAATAAGTACTGGTCGTGGACACCACCCTGGACAGGAAATCATGAGATAGCCAAAGTGTGAGCACCAATGACGTTCATCACTTTTTGGCATAGTTTTCAGGGATCTTAAGGTGTTAACAAAGATTAAGGTGCTAACTTGAAGTACTACCTGATGGCTTGGTAAGTTTCCATTTATAAATTTTATTTCCATAAGTCTTTCTTTTGAAGTAAAAAAGACCCTGTAGTCACAACCTGATTTTTTTTTGCTTTGGAGTATGTGGAACAAAAACAATCAATTGAGCACAGATAGTTAGGAAATCATCCTCAGTGTGGTAAGATTTTATGTTTATACCTATAGATTGTAAAGGTAGATTTATTAGAATTAATTTAAAACCCCCCTTTAGAACCAACTTGTGGAGCAACTTGTTCATCAAGAAAGGATGGCTAATGAAGTGAAAAACCCTACTGGTTAAAATAATGATAACCCTTTGCTTGGAAGGACATTTACCTATCCCATACAATTGTACCCTAATGATCAAGCCCTCATAAATAATATATCTCCTTCAATTCTACCAACCTTCAGAGGACTAGTCTCAGAAGATCTTGACCAATTCCTATTTGAATTCAAAGTCTTGTGCCAGACCTATGACTATACCTCAGACACCCAAAAACTCAAGCTATTTCCTTCAACTTTAAAGGACACATCCATTAGGTGGTTCATGGGCTTAAATGTCAACTCTATCCATAGTTGGGAGGAGACGGGGATAATTATCTTAGATAAATATTAGGATTATTGTAGGGTGAGGGACTTAAAGGAAGAGCTCTTTAGGATACAACAGAAGGAGGATGAGAGTGTGGAGGACTATCTTAATCGGTTCCTCTTCCTTCACAGGAGGTGTGGCATTGGTCTTGATATAAACCTTCTCAAAACTCTATTCCTCAAGGGATTGGATGAAGACACACAAGTAGTCTTTAATCTTATGGGAAAAGGAGATATGAAAAAATTGGCATTGAATGCTATCATTTATCTTTGTAGGAACTAATCCCAGACTCACCTAAAGCTTTGAAGAAAAAAAGGAAAAATTGTCAATTGAGACATATCCAAACTAAGAGAGAAAATTAAGAATTTAAGAAAAAATATCTTAGTTCAACTTAACACAACTATGGATAGGGAGAAATATGGGAATACAGGGCCATTGATATACTGCCTAAGATATAGGAAAAAATGTGGGCTTAAGGACTTCCCCTTAGAAAAAACATACATCTACATTGTCTGTGATCTAAAGCATGCCACAAACCAATGTGGATTACTTCTCTTGCTAAAAACCCATCTAAAATATAACACACAAAATGAATTTGAGTTGAATTATATGGATCAGAGGAAAGGAGGAATTTTTTAATCAAATTAGAACTAGTCCTATGCACCAAAAACATAATGGGTTCCAAACCAATGGAGCTCGCCATGGCCATACACCCAACCTTGGGCTCAACAAGCCCCACAAGAATAGAGTCCTCGGTGGAATGCACCACCAAATTATTATCAACAATCCTAGACTCCAAATTCAAAAATTCCACCGTTCCAACAATTTAACCATCAATTCCAAAAATAGTGGAATGTACCTCAAGGATCAGGGCAACAATATTATAATCAAAGAAGACCCCAAGGAAAACGAGCTTTGTTTACTGGGCCTTCAACTGCTACCCCATCTGAATAACCTATCCATCCACAAATTCCAACTTAGACTGTGGAAAATCCCAAAAATGTGAGACAGGGTAATCCAACATACACAGTGGAATCAGACAAAAATCCCACTGTAAACTCTGTGAACTATAGAAACATATTACTATGCTCAGGTAAGGTTTCCTCAACTCCGTCATATAATATTATAGAAGAAATCCTTGAAGATAAGGAAAATTTAGAAGACACGCAACCCAATCTTGTCATTGAAGAAACATCTAAACCAAACTCATATATTCCCTTTCCATCTAGAATTTTGAAGAAACACAACACTGTAATTTATGAAAAACTAGAGTCAAAGCGAATTCGGGGATTACGGAAACAGGGTAATGAAATGCCTTTATTATAAGATCTTAAGGAAATTCTAGAATTAAATAAAATTGTCAAAGAGATTTTTTTTAAGACTCCATGTAGAAGGAAGAACCAACCTAAAAAATCCATGTCGATGGAAAAATGGCTAGCATACTGGAAGGAATTATGACCCCTCAAAAATACAGAGACCCTAGAAGTCCAATTGTTACCGTTTGCATAGGAGATGTGAAGATTCCAAATGTTCTAATTGACTTAGGGGCTACTATTAATGTGATGACCACTGACACCTACTCCACATTTAAAATTTTATGCTCTCATCCTCAAGCCTTTGCTTGGGAATATAGTGACATGAAGGGTATTCACCCCAATATTTTAACACACCACATTTACACAACTAATTCCAAACCAAATAGAAAACCACAAAGAAGGATAAACCCCGCCTTAAGAGACATTGTAAAAATGAAGATTGAGAAACTTCTTAGGGCAAGATTTATTTATCCAATTTCAAATAGCCAATGGGTTTCTCTATTAGTGATAGTTCATAAAAAAATGGGAAATGGAGGGTTTGTGTAGATTATAGGGAGTTAAAAAAGGTAACTCGTCAAGATTATTTTCCCTTGCCTTTCATTGATCAAGTCCTAGATAATCTATCTAGAAAAAAATCTTTCTCATTTCTTGATGGGTTTAACAGGTACAATCAAATAATAGTAGCTCCAAATGATCAAGATAAAACCACCTTTACTCAAACATGGGGACCATTCTCTTACAATGACCTTTTAACTTATGTAATGCTCCTACCACTTTTCAAAGTGCCATGTTAGCAATCTTTCTGATCTCACTCATGATTGCATTGAAATTTACATGGATGACTTAACTGTTTATGGGACAACATTCCAAGAGGCAGCTGATAATCTAGATAAAGTCCTTTCTAGGTGTGAAAAACATCAATTATCCTTAAACCATGAAATTTTTTTATTCATGATGGAGCAAGGGATATTCTTAGGCCATCACGTTTCAGATGAAGGGATCAAGGAAAATCTTAACAAGTTTAGTATTATTGTAAAACTCCCATCTCCCACAAATCAAACAAAGGTAATAATTTTCTCGGACATGCCAAATACTATAGAATATTTATTTCAAATTTTAGTAAGATAGCTTCTCCATTTTTTTATCTTCTAACAAAAGAATTTGAATTTGAATGGATAGAGGAATGTCAACAATCATTTAACACTATCAAGGAAAAATAATAAATACCATAGTATTAAGAAGACCAAATTGGAAGCTTCTCTTTCATATACAAAAAAATGCTTCTAATGAATTTGTAGGGGCGTTATTTGGACAATAAGAGGAAGGAGAAGCGATGCATGAAATTTAATATATTAGTAAAAACCTCTCCCCTATTGAAAGGAATTACACCACCACAAAGAAGGAATTTCTTACAGAACTGTTTATGCAATTAACAAGTTTTGCCATTATATCACAGGTTATAAAGTGATTGTTCATATTGAACACTATATTATTAAGCATCTAATGAATAAAACTTTAGTGCATGGCAGAATTGTAAGGTGGTTGTTGTTATTACAAGAGTTTAACATTAAAATTGTTGAAAAAATAGGGAAATCAAATGTGATGATTGATTTTCTTTCAAGACTAACAATTTTAGGTATAGAGGAGCAGGTCAATGATGATTTTTTAGATGAACATTTGTTTGCAATTTCCAGTGTCTCTCCTTGTTTTGCATATATGGCTAACTACTTAGCTATATGGAAGTTCCCAACCTTCTTCACACATAAACAAAGAAAGAAATTAATTAAACAAAGGGTGATGTATATATGGATGAATGGAATACTTTTTAAATGTGGACCTGACCATGTTATATGTAGGTGCGTAGCTCAATATGAGATCTTTGACATACTTAGGGCATGTCATGATGAGCCATCAAGGACATTATTCAGTTAAAATAATCATCCACAAAATTTTGGGATATGGTTACTATTGGCCTTCTTTGTATAAAGATGTCAAAAATTATGTATGGTAGTGTGATCAATTCCAAAGGATGGGGAAACCAACATTTACATTTGATATGCCACTCCAACCTCGGGTTTTGTTAGAACCATTTGAAAAGTGGAGATTGTATTTCATAGAACCAATTGATCCAGCTTCTCAAGGGAAGGAGTACATCTTGGTTTGTACAAATTATGTTACTAAATGGGATGAGGTGCAAACTCTCTAATATGCAAGGGATGAAAAATTTGAGACTTTTTATATGAACACATCTTCCAAAGGTTTGGAGCACCAAGGTTCATTGTTTCATACCAAGGACCACAATTTATGTCAGGTGTAATTAGTTCATTTATGGTAAGATATAATCTTAAACACAAGAATTCATCCCCATACCATCCACAATCCAATGGTCAAGTGAAAGTCACTAACATAGAGTTGGAGAATGTCCTAACAAGGATAGTAGATATTTCAGGGGAAAATTGGGTTCAAAAGTTACCTGAAGCAGTATGGGCCTACAATACTACTTGGAAGACAACCACAAGATTCACTCCTTACGAGCTGATTTATGGGAAGAAGCCTATTCTCCCTATAGAATTTGAAATTCAGACCTTAAGAACAACTTCTCAAGTGGGAATTGATTTATCAGAAGCACAACAGATAAGGATTCTTCAACTAAATGAGTTGGATGAGATGAGACTACAAGCATTTCATTAGAAAAAAATCATCCAACACTAAAGGTAATTATGGCATGATAAACATATTAAACAAAGGAAGTTTCAAAAAAGAGATTTGACCCTACTATTTGATTCCAAGTACACGGACTTCAAAGGAAATTTGCAAACAAGATGGATGGGTCCATACCAGATTGATGAAGTCTTCATCAATGGAATAGTTTAGTTGATTCTAGTTGATGGTGAAAGGAAAGTAATGTTGATTGATGGCCATAGATTGGGGTTATACCACAAACCAATATCTAAAGAGGAATTTCAGAATATGCTACAAGAAAGTGCAACTTTCAATTGTTTGGGTAAATTATATTTGTCCAATTCAACTCAGAGCTAAATTAGTTCTCAGCAAGAATAATTAGGAGATGGTTGAAAACTAGTAATGGTAGCCGTCATCCTATGAAGTACTGATTGAAAACCAGAAATGGCGGTCATTACTTCTAAAAAAGCATGTGGCTGAAAAATAACAATGGTTGTCACCACCCCTGAATCATGCACTCAATAAATGAGGAATAACATGTGGAGAGAGAAACAAGAAGAATTTGAATAATGGCCAACGGATTTGGCAAGTGACAATTGATGAGGTATGTGCAATTACTCTTCTTTTTAAATATGGTAAAGATTAAATTATGAGATGGTTATTATTGTGCTTGTGCGAATTGATGACTTCCCCCATTCACAATATTTTCTCACGTACTACATATCCCAATAAATCTGCCACTCATTCCCTCAATTAATCTCTAACACGTACAAAATTACTCTCCACCCTTCCATTATCTCATCGTAATTCATTTAAATTTCCCAATTTGTGTTGTTCCATATAAAACCGTTTTGTCCCCATGTTTTCTCCCACTTTCTATTTCTGTCGTTTCACTCATGTATTGTTACCAATCTCATTCTTGCATCAGTTGAATTTCCATTCATGTGTCATTACTTCCGCATTCTTTTGCTTCACTCCCTTCCAACATTGTGCACTTACTTGCTCTGTTTTAAGCATCAACCATGGGACATAGACTTCAACATGAACCTACAAATTCAGTTGAATTGCTCTCTAATATGAAATCAATAACAATTTTTGAGAAAGCGTGGTGGCTAGACTTTATCCTGGCATATGAAGAATTCAATCCAAGAATGAAAGAAGATTTTGCAAAGAATATTAAGGAGGGTCATGCCAAAGTAAAAGGTAAGACAATTTTGTTTAGCCCTACTATCATTAGTCATATTTCAGGAATTCCATAGGAGGGGCAACTAATTAATTTTAGGACCCCCCTATTATGAAATAATTAAGAGGTTTGATGTTAGAAAGAAAGAGAAATTAGAACTGGTCATAGATAATAAAGGGAAAGCTAAGGGCATACAAAAGGGGTACTCTTTCTTAACCATGGGAAAAGGTAGCGAAGTGGGTGATTAAATATTTCACAAGTGAAGGTCAGCATGAGGTCATTTTAGGTTGTGTTAAGAATCCTTATCAGCCTCCGACATGGCTAAGCTAAAACCCATAACAAGGTGAATTTTCCCCAGTTCTTATTTGACTTTGTCTCCTCTGCTGCTGAAATTCTTTTGTTGGGGTTCTTCTTATTTGAAACTCTAAGCCCTAATACACTTAATCTGCAAGCACCATTTTATCAAGAAATTCTATGGCCTTAAGAAGTGGGTCAAATTTTAGAAAACGTATGCCTTAGAACCTGCATTGGTTCTAGAAAGAAGGCCCTCCACCTCATAACGACCTAGAAAACACCTTAGGACACCAAGGCCTACTCAAACCCTTGATGAAACCCAAGTAGAAATTATTCCTTCTTAGGAGGAACAAGAAGAAGATGTAATCACATGCAATCTCTACTCCAGACACCTCTTGCATCTCCTCCTCATTTCGTCTTTCCCTCAGGCCTAGTTCCCGAGATGGAAATTTACAAAACACCAATTACAGTTGAGGACTCACCCACCAAGGACAAAGGAAAAACACTCCCGTTTGAAAGAGAACTTAGTTCTCATCATGATTACAACACAATCATTCCCCAAGTATTGTCTCTTTCTAAGGTTTAGTGCGAATTCCAACAGGCTCAGGATAAAATTGCCCATTTATAACTCCTTTTATAAACAAAAGAGGCCAATTTCTCTTAGTTGGAGTTAGAAAAAGAAAAAAAATCCAACAACTCCAACAAACAATAGATCAGAAAGAAGAGGCAATCCTTCAACTTCATCATAATGCAAAAGAAAAAAATCAAAGGATTCGGTTCCTTCAATCTAGAATTGAAAAATTAAACACATCACTGGCACTCTTGCAATAAAATAGGAAGGAAACAGAGCCTGTAATTATGATAGATTAGACAACTCAAACAAAATTTGTATTTCCTCAGATCATTGTGTTGAGGGGAATGGAAAAATGGATGCAAGAATGTTATAGTCTTAGGGGAGTGGCTAAAGAAGATAAAGTGTTAAAAGAAGAAAATAAAATGCTTCAAGATAATATGCTTCATATTTGTTGGTTATATGACTAGGTCCTTTCTTGTAGGGCTCCTTCTAATTTGTAAGAACTTTTTTTAAAGGAACAGTTCTGTAAGTGGCAAATTTTGAAATTTTTTTCCATGTAGGCTATAGAATTTGACAACGACAAAATTTTTTTTGGGGCATATACAACAACTAATGTCATCAAAAATCTATAATGTGAGTTTTATGTCCATGAATTCCATCTTCCTGAGAAAATTTAAATTCCAATTAATTTGTATGTGGGAGAAGTACAATTAAGGTCATTTATCTCTACCGTAAGACACCAATTTGAATGGAGGGAGCAAAGAGGAGTGTATGTAAGAGAAGAAGATAATACATGCCTCCTAATGAGGCATGATCTTCCTGTTCTAATTAGATTTTTCAGAAGGTTCCAATCCCAAGTTTATTGTTTACAATTGGTGGATAAGTACAAAGAAAATATGGAAACTTGTATAACATATTTTAGGGAGCGTGTAATACCATTATTTAATTTCAATTTTCTCACTTGTTAGTTGAGGTATGGACTGTTTCTAGAGGCCTGGAAAAAGAAGGAGGTTATTTGTCCAACCAACCTCCGCTGGTGATTGAAGAGGGCTAAGGACCTCTAAAAAATTATTTTAGAGATGCAAGAAAAATGGATTGGCATGAGGTACATACCTCCATTGGTGATAGTCCCTATGCCACGATGGAACTCCAACGAGGATCAACCTGAAATCAGTTATAAAGCATGGAGAGACATAATCATCAAGTTCTTTGGTTTTTGTAATACAAAATAAGATGAGACATGGATTATTTTTGTTAATGAGTATAATTGCTCAAGAATTGTTGAGAACTTGACCAGATAGCAAGAGGACCTACTAAATATCAAGTATGGGGGAGTTATGAACCATACTAAATCCTATGTAAACCCCCATTTTTGTCATGTCATCATTTTACACTAAATATGATATTGTCATTTTGTAATTAATACTTTACTATAGTTTGAAAGGAAGTATTGTGCATAACCTTGTTATTTTCATCTTGTGTATGCTTCTTAAAAAATGTGTTAAATGAATCTTTATGTGTATTAACAATGTGTTCAAAGAGCATATCTTAGACCAGCACAGGACTTTCCCGTGTACTAGCGTAGGACTCACATGTGCATTAGCGCAGGACTTTCCCGAGCACTAATGCATGACTCGCATGGAATGAAGAACTCATGTAAAAAGGGAAAATGACTCAGATGGAAAGATGACGAGTTGATATAGTTGGCACCCGGTGTGACACAATGAGAGAGCATGAAACTTGAGCTACCATATCATCTATCATGTGGATCATGAGGAACATATAAGCTCGACTCAACATTAGTTGATTGAAGATGTGGAGCATACAAATAGAAAAACTCATATAATTATAGTTGTAAGGATCTAATTTATGATCTTTGACATCTTCTAGTGCTGATTGATTATCTCAAATAAGAGTCAATTACATACCACATTTATAGTTAACAAGACGAATCTAATCTGAATTTGGCATGCACTATTCCTTCCACAATTGTAACTCCTCAAACAGTTAGTTGTTATAGATATCTTTTAGTTAAGAAGTTGTAATTAATTACAAATAATAAGTCCTCTTCTAGAGTGACTAATACTTATCTGAGTATGAAAGAGCATCAATAGTAATATTAAAGAGTTAGTTCGTTGATTAATGTAAACGAAATTATTCTATTTAATAAAGTGTTGATTTAGGGATAACTCGACTTGTGTAATTTATAACTATAAACTGGATCAAAGGGAAAGAAAAAGGGCCACTCCTCCTCAATGTGAAGGGAGCATTTCTTGTTCATTTCATCTCTATTATTTGACATTTATTTGATTACTAGAATTTCATTATTTCAGTATTTTCAATTTTGAGTTTAGTAATCCTATGTTCTAGCAATATACTTTATTTCTTAATAGCCTTCAACATAGAATTAGTTTAAGGTTTTTAGTGAATAAGTAATGAGCACTGTTTCAACCATTTCCTTTGTTGCAAATAGCCATGGACACCGCCATCAACTAATAATCATGAGATAACTAAAGTGCAAGCACCAATGACACTCGTCACAGGAGGAAAAAACATATTTCAACTTTATGGGTCAGAGGATGCATGTTTCTATACGTGTTTTATGTTGTTAAACTTCATAAATTAATAATGGAGAGGTGTGAAAAGATAAATAAGTAGTCAAAGATCTATCAAGGTGTGTTAAGCAAGAGTGAGGAGAGTACATTTGTACATGCAAGTGTCTAATGTCAAGATCAACAATGTCAAAGGATAGATTTCCAACATTGAGTGTCTACATTCCCCCCATTTATGTATGGAATGAAATTACACGCTTAAAGGAAAAGATACTTAAGTGTGTAGACACACTTTTTCTTTGCTTGCAATAACTTTGTTTTGCAGTGTCCCATTGTGTTGGTGTTGGCATGCTCAAAAATGAAACCTGAAACATAGAATGTAGTCAATGCCCAAGATAGGAAACTAAACTTTAACTCAAAAATATAATGGAATTATTGTAAATCAATGTGCAACAATAAATTACAATAGACGTACAAATCATGGAAGGCATACACATGTTTGATATACAGAGGGAATATGCTCCCATTCTTCTGACTTAGAGATTATGGATTTGTTGAACTCTGATGAAGAATTGCGATGCAGAAGCATCATGATCTAAGCTATGTACACGATGTAAATATTATTATTTGTATGAATTCATAGTGTGATGGTGTTTAGGAGGTCTTCTCTAGTCAATAAGAAGGCACTAAAAAGCTTTAATAGTTCTTAAATATGTTGAATACTCGTAGCTTGGAATTTCCGTCCAAATCAGCAAAAATTGTCATTTAGAATGTTAAAATAGGAGGGATATAGTAATATACAGTCCATAGTTTATTTGAGGAATATCCAAAGTTAGGATATCTTGAAACAACTTCCTAAACCTTCTCAACCACTCTTACTTCGTCAACTTGCTTATATAGCCTCTCTCTACATAGTTTTATCCATTATGGAGGAATTCAACTCCATTAGGATCAAAAGAGTGAAAATACAATAAATAATGATGGATAAAGTTGTTTGATCATATCTTGACAAGTGAATAAGAGATTTCTTAGTGCAATAAACCTTTAGTATGCAATTTTGTACATAAAAATATGTGTCTGAATATAAATCATATTGTTCTAAGAAGAAATGTTAAAATTTTGTTGAAGTTTTCCATTCTTATGAGATGTATTAATTTGGATAGATGTGTATAAATGAAGATAAAGTTAAAATTTTCATGATAATTTGCAAATATCCACATAGATGTACCTTGTTTCTCATAAAGTGTATTCTATTTTAGTGGAAAGCTTATTATGTAGATATGTAGAGGCATCTTCAGGCCAAAATTATTAAAGGATGAACTTATAAAATAATCCCACAAAGTTATTGGAACATGTTAGGGGCAATGAAAAGTTCAGATAAGAAATTTATGCAACTTTTCCTCATATAGGGCTTGTTTAAACCCTCAACTAGGGTTTTAAGATAATTTATACATATCTTTATTATTCTTGAGAATTAAGGGCTATAAATGGGAACATATCATCTAGAGGAGGTACCCTTCACATTGCAAAATAATTTGGAAAGTTTCATAACTACATGTATAAGATATTCTTGACAGTCCTAGAAAAAGTATGTTAATCCATCTAGAGACCTAATTCCCATATATAAAAAGTGAAGTGTGCAAATTCCATGAGGAATTAGAACGTAAAATTTTGTGATCATAAAGTAGAGGAAAAAGGGTAGCTAAAAAGTTTATTAGTAGGTTTTGGAAGCAAGTTTATTAAAAATTACACCTAAAAATGACCTAAACCAAGGCTACTAGCTGATATGAAAACAAGTTACTGTATATAAAAGGAAGATTTTGAAGAAACAAGTTGGGAATTAGTTTTTATAAGAATATACATGATGCTATGTCTTATGACTTAATATGATTGATTTATGTCTCTAAATTGTTAGATTCTCATGTTTTTAACTTGGTTGTCTCATCAATGAATATAGATAGTGAAGGAATGATCTTGTGTTGAACTAATACTATTAAAGAAAGGATAGGGTTGTAGACAAAGTTTGTAAGTCAACCAAATATTTATCAATGCATTATTTTTAATATCACTCTGAATACTAATACATTTGTGTGGAAGTAAGGATGAATCATCTTACTATCGTGAGAAACACAATGCACAATATTGTCCTATTACAATATTGAAACAGGTTTGAAGGAGATAACCAAAAGAGTATGATTATGTGACGAGTGAATGAAAAATGATTGGGTGTATGTTTAAATGCACGCACATGAAGGATTTTGAATCATATTGACAAAAGGAAAGGATAATCCATGGTTAAATGAGTATGAAGAGTCATCTTGATAGTAGGTATAGTTCAATGTTTGCATGAAGTCTCTTGTACATTGGAGTATGCACTTTTTTTTTTATAATTTAGTGAAAATTGTCCTTTTTAAGGTAATGACTTGTAGTTAAGTTTTTCATCCTTGTTTGGGTAAAGGATCTTCAATGAAAGCACGATTGTGAGTAGAAGAATTACCTAATTACAAATTGGATGAACGTTAAGAATAAGTGGATGCAAGAGACAAAGAAAAATTAAATTCCATGTATAAAGGATCTAAACGAGAGTGTACAAGAAGGAAGCTTATAGAAGATATAATTAATTTCAAGGAAAAATATTCATGATAAATGTCTAGATTTAAAGATAAAGTGTGTCTAACAATAGGTTATAACAGGAAAAAGTATGACTATAAATAGATGGAGATGTCAGTTTAAAGATTTAACACAGTAGCTTCAAAAACCCATATGATACTCATAGTATGAGAAAAGGTGTTTTTAGGTACAATAATAAGAGAGGATTCATAGTGGTGGTAATAGGTTGGAAACATCATCTATAGGTCCTTAAGGACTTAGTAAAATTGTTCATATTGTTCAAAACCAAATCTTACAAGAAGAAATGTTTTATTGTTATGCTCATCATCAAGGTTCTTATGATCTCATGAATCAAGAATATAACTATGGGTATATAATTATGAACATCAAATTACAAGTTTGCTATCAAATTGGGGGTGGTCAGTCCTCAACTTGGTCAAGGAAAGATTGATGTGTTAGGTTTTCCAACCTAACACACGAATGCCAAAGAGAAGAACCAAAAAAGGAGCCGAAGCACCCTTCAAGGAGGAAGACCGTGTATCAATGTCATTCAACAACTCTGATATCTTCCCCTAAGTGTAAAAAGGACAAGAAATTTTTTTCTATGAAGAACTTAGCTGATTTGATACCTTCCAAAACCCCACAGACCATAGTACTATAGACATATCAAAACACAATAAAAAAGATAAAAAAAATTCCCCCATACTCTTCCCATCTGCCACATAACTGAGTAAAAACTGAATAAAACTAATTATGTGCTGAAATTAGGTGGAGAAAGGAGAACCATGCCCCCAATGTGCCCAAAAATGAAGATGAAACTGAGTATTATGGAGAAAGAGAGAATGAAATACTTCATGCCCCCTGAATTTGAGTCAAAATGAGTCAATCTGAGTATAAAACCATATGAATATGTTGTAACAATGATTAAAAACCTGATAATGTTGAAAAATTTGGGGAAAATACCCCCTGAGAAAAACCATCTAATAGGGTCACAACCATCTATATGGACTTTGCCAGGCTATATAGTTTTGACCCCATGTAGATTTGGTTAAATTCATGTGCCTGAGTCCAATTATGAGGCATTTTTGTCTAGCCCTACATATGTTTCCACCTAGAAATATGCTTATGTCTATTGGAAATGTAGAATAAAACCCCAGATGTTCTCCCTCTCTTTTGAGGTATGTGCAATGAAGAATTTTAAGAGCGTGACTCAAAATAAAATATGCATATCTCTGCCCGATATGCTGAGAACCGCTAATAAACCTCTAAAATAATGTTGTGATGATCGCCAAGAAGGAACTGTACCTACAATGGGGGATGCACATGATAGAAACCATGATGCAAAATAAGAGCAAAAAGAACAAGAAACATGATAACAATAACAATGTCAATGCAACCAAAACAACAAAATAAAACCATGTGTTAGTATAAAACAAGAGCATACAATGTAGAAACAAGTGCAAATATGTCAAAAAATGTCACACAAATGCAAAAAAAAATCATGCAAATAAGGGACATCCATGATGTTGCAAGATATTCAAGGCCCACGAGCCTACAATAGAGTTACACAACCACACAAAAGTCACAATGCCATAAACACGATACCCCCATGATGTCACAAGACAACCTAGGCCCTTAGGCCATAATCGGAGTAGAAAACAAACATACACACACACTCACACAAATAGTAAGCATGTATGAAAACTAAGTGTATCCAAATGAACAAAGAGCATATGATATGAAAAGAGCTATCAATAACTGTAAGTGTTGCACAAAACATGTGTGTTAGTTCTATTAGTCCAAAAGATAATAAATACAAAATATATATGTAACCAAGCATAATGAGGAAAGAAAGGAACTATAATGGAAACATAACACCTAGATATAGTATAAAAAAACAAATGCCCTAGAGTTAGTAGTCTAGGTTAAGGGGCAACCAACAACTGTCATTGTGTATCACTCTTTTTATGTCCCACATCATTCTCAATATATTGTGTGAATGCATGTGTGTGAATAAGAAATGTTATCTATTAAACCAAATGAATAAACAAAATGTATGCTATAAAATCAAGTCCCGATTTTGAATTATTGTAAATATTTGAATATATTGGTATTTTGAGGCCCTCCTTGAGGGCATAGATGAAAACCTATTCTACAAAGAGAAGGAAGGGTGATCCAAGAATGCCTCCATGGAGGGGAATATAAATATATTATGCAATTAAAGGACGTGAAACAAGATTGACACCCTGTGTGTGTGTACGTAAAGCGAGGTTCGGGTGTGGAACCACTCCCTCAATGGTCAAGTTGAACTTATAAATAGAGTGCGCCATTAGGAAGCGAGGGGGGAATAACATGAGAGCTAGAAAATGGTGTTAAGGAGACCATTGATGCTAGGATTAAACCCAACTAGTCTAGGATATGTCATATCAATAAATTTGTAGAAGTATTTATCGATAAAAAACCATATCTCATGGAATTTATTGAGGATCATAATGTATTCCTCATCGATGTAAGAGGGACCTTGTGCTTATATAACATGAGTCCAATGTGTTATGTTGGGCTGATAGTCAAGAAAAGAATCAGTGCAAATGGTGACCATGTCATTAGTACATGGGAATGTAATGTTAGTGTTGTGCTTGTCAATAATATCAGAAATGCATCATAACCAAGATCTACCAAAATCCAATGGGGTAGGTTGGGGGCTTAGAGTAACCCAAAATTTTGTGGCAATAATAGGTAATCCAAAGGCTATCATAAGCATAATATATCCTTGATACTCGATATTGAGAGTGAGAGAAGGTGTAATGTTATATGGTGTGAGTCCTAGGGTATTCAAGGCCTCATAAGTGCAAACATTTTTGTGTTGGTTGAGATTAAGAGGCATGTGTGGCCAATAACGCTCATGAATATACACAATATGAGTAAATGTATCAAAATGAGGATTCCCATCAGGAGGAGTGGATGTGTCATGTAATATAATGATAGTGCCATTACGCTTGAGACTATTGAATTTATTGATTAAATCTTGACAGTTGTTAGTGCCATGACTCATAACAAGATGGTAATCATAAAAAATATTGGGCTATCTAAAAATATTGTAAGTTTAATGACGATGCTTATAAGGAAATGTAACGATATCTTGATCAAGAAAAATACATAGTAATTCATGTGGCTCATCAAAATGAGATGGAATTGTGATATAGGTGAGACATCCAAAGTATTGACGATATTAGCCATGTGATTAGTGTGTGCATCCCTAGATTCAATATGATCAGGAGGATATAAACTACTAGCTCTAATGGAAGTGTCCCTATTTTGATAATGTTCATTCACAACACTCTTTCGATCGTATTCCTCCTATAATCATCTTATTGGGCTAATCTCTCTCTTATTAGCTAGGCATTCCTCCTTTTGACCATTCAGAACCTCCCTAGTTCTCTCTAGATCACTTCTAATGGCTTCCTAGGCTATCTATCAGTCACATATGGTTAATCAGACTCCTCCCAACTCTCAATGAGTCTCTAATCACTCACTAATCATGCTTAACTAGCCTAAACCTATCTTAAATAAGCCTAAAGCATGTTTATCCTAATCTAATCTAAAAATGGTTTTTGACTTACCTTTAGTCCTACATGCATCCAAATTCCAAACCCTTCCAAACCAAAAACTATAAATACAAGGCTAAGCCTACCCATTCAACCTTATAACTTTACATAACACAAAACCAAAACAAGCCTTAGAAAGCTTGGATCTCATTTGTATTAGCTTTAAGCTAATTAGATATTTGATCTAAAACTTGCCTTCCTCCATTGTTGAGATAGCATCCATTACATAGTGCATCCATAAACTCAACTTTGAGTAAATAAAGAGAACCATGTGGCCTTGAAGCCATTAATGGTGGGTCTTTATTCTCAAAAGCTTGAGAATCCAAACAAACAATCATATTTGATTACTATGGGTCTTCTAGGTCCATTTTTATGCAATCATAGAGAAGTAGAGATAATATAATGATGTTAGTTTAATTCATGCATTATTATAGGATTTTATCTTGTTTAGCTCTCATCTTGATAGTGGATAGCTAGGTTAAACTTGCTTTGGAGCAATGTAGATGCTTAGTTTCATTTCTTAAAGCTTAGTTAATATTTCATTGCACACAATGATCACAATGAGGGATTTATTAGACAAAAAAATGATGATTGGATAATTAACAGACTTCATTTATAATTAAGGACATGTGATAAAAGTTGTTGACCTTGGGAGTAACAACCTATATCATGTACACTACCATTATTCCTTTCAACCATCAATGAAAAAATGGATTCATGTTACAATGGCTATTCACGAAACCAATTGTCATTTAGGTATGAGACATGAAATCATATGGAGTTATTCTTGATATGGGACCTAAAATTATAAGGAGTTGACATTCTGATCCAGACCCTCAAATCAAAAGTCAATATTTTTAGACCAATACCCACTACCTAAAATTATGATAGCAAGAATGTTTAGCCAACTTTTTTGGTTCCACATGAACCGAATATACCTTGGAAGTCATCTTCAACCTCACTTTATTTCATAGAATTTAGCAAAGAAAAATGTAGAAAATTACCAAGGAATTCGACATCAAACACCATTAAATTCATTGGCGAAAGGCTTGAGAATTCAGGCCTTTGATTATATTTCTAACAAGCCTCTCATGTTTGGTACGAGGAGTACACAACACAAGTGGATTTAATGAGGTTCTAATACAAGAAGCCTAAGTGTGATGGTAAGCCTAGTTTAAATACCCTAGAAGCTCAAAACACTTCTCCACCATCTCTCAAATACCATGCAACACATAATCCTTAAGAGATTACAATGATGTGTAGCATATAAACAAAAATTGTGAGGTTGTCTAGACATGATTTGTGAGGTTATTTAAACATATGTACACTTAAACAATAAAAAATCAATCTTCAAAGTTTAGAAGTAAAAAAATAATAATTGGTGAAAGGCATGAGAATTTAATTATGTTTCTAAATATCAATGCATGGTATGAAGCATGCAGAATGTGATTTGATTCTAAGAAGTTCCAATAGGGGAACCTAAGGGAGATGGAGAAGAGGCTTCCACTTTTGGGGCTTTCAACTAGGCTAACCATAAAAATCAATCAAATCATAAACATGATTTAATCGAGAAAATTACTAAATCATCTTATAATAAACTAAAATATAATATATTTTTTACCATGCCTTCAACCATATGCATGAGTTATAATAATCAAAAATAATTTTAAAAACATCCAATATTTATGTAAAATTATAATAACAATTAAAAAAACATGTTTAGACTATAATACACTTTAAAACATCATGTCTTTATTTCACTTTGAACATTTTCCTTCCAGTTGGTCATTCTTGGCCTCACGTGTACACTAAAATATAGATTAAAATGCATTTGTATTGCACCTTTATAAACTTAAATATGAATAAACAATACAAATATTTGTCTTATTTAATGCATTGAGTGGATTTGAATGGGTTCCAACTGGTGAAGCCTAGGGGAGATGACCAACCTAGTTGAAATCCCCTAGAAGCTCAAATCCCTCCACCATCTCTCGAATATCACATATAAACACAAGTTGCCATGTTATACTAACTTTCAAATAATGACAAGAACCATGTGAGTAAGTTTTAAATTATAATGTGGACCTTACAAAACTATGATCACATTGTAATGAGTTGATAGTGATGAGGGAAATGTGTAATTTTAGAGGATAAACAATTGTAAACTACATAATGTGTGTGTATATATATGCATTTCATCCATTTGTAACAAATTTTATGTTTACGCACGTTTAAATATATACTTTGCACCTCTGTCAAGTATCTATTTTGCGGCAATAAATTTTAATAATTTGTTTGTTATTTTAAGTGTGCATTTTATAAATTTTCATTAACATGAGAGATGATGTTTAGGGTGGAGTAAAATTAGATTACTAACATAACTATAGGAAAAATGGGATTTATGCATGGAGACTATCACGTTAGTTTCTACTTAGGTATATATACTCTTTACACATAGAACCATTTATTCTTAATTTCAATTTACTTTTATTTTTATTATTCGATCAACTGTTATGGTTGACTATTATGTGACATACAATAAGGCATATAACCAATAGATTGTAGACTTTAGCTTAATCTTATTGATAATAGATGATCATTATCCTAAAAGTAACAATGAAGGTAGAAAAATAAAATGTGGAAGGTCAAATCGACTAAAATTTTGTTGGTGTAAAACTAATACTAAAGCTAAACACATCAAATGCCTGAAAATAACTGTTAAAGGTATTATCAAAATTTATCAAATGAAAATAAGTGTAGACACCTAATATATGCTTACACTTAGCATTTCATCCAATTCAAGAAATTAACGACACTTCGTTAATCCCCCCTTCTTCGCTCCACTCTCAGATGCCAATTCACGACACCTTCTCAGTCGTATTCCTCCTATAATCAACTAGTTTGGCTAATATCTCTCTTATTAGCTAAACATTCCTCCTTTCGACCATTCAAAATGTCCCTAGTTCTCTCTAGACCACTTCTATTGGCTTTATAGGCTATCTATCAGTCACAATTGGTTATCCAGACCCCTTCCAACTCTTTCGAGAGTGTTGTCATAGATAGTGTTCACCACTTTTTTGTCCGTCTACGCTCATCCATGTTTGCGGCTGAGTTGTTAAACATGTAAAGTGTGTGGATGCGTCCTCATATCTTTGATTGCCACTTGATCTTGATTTCAAGATCATCATCATAGTTCGGATTGATTCATAATTTGATCTCCCTTTGACGTGTTACCTTGCTCGCATTGTCTCGACACAATTAAGATACTTATGTCGCATTTTTCATAAACATGATCTAAGTATCCGCATTGTGGTGTTATGTTGCGCACATTTTAACACATCCTTAGTATACCTTGAATTGGTTTTATTTCAAACATTGTCCCAAATTTTGAAAGGTGTCACTTACTTTTTTTGTGTCGTTTCGATACCACGTTGGCACTAAAATCTCACTTCTTCGTGAAGCTTGATTAACGTGTCCAATTGGTAATGGTGTGGTTATGTGGCTTACATTTGTAAACCTTGCCCTTTAACATTTTGGCCTTTTTGGTTGTTGAACGTGTCGTTGTATCCTTTGATTGGGAGTCACATCTACCCTTTGTTAAAATTTACGCCTTGTTCATTTTGAGCTTGACGTAAATTTTGACATTGTGTTGATCATATTTGCATCGAACTATCACTTTGCACATGCATTTGCATGGGGTGTATTTCCTTGTTGATTGGATTTGTGTTTTTACACTTGCATGATTGTTCCTTGTGATTATTCATCCAGAAAACTTGATTTGGTAAGTATTGAGATAACATCATCACAATGTCTATTTTCCTTAGAGCTTCTTCGGAAAATCACACACACATCTCCGTACATATTGAATGTCTTGTTGGCTGCCATTGTGCTTCCCAAATCGGCATGGGGCACTTCCTTCACTTAGAAGAAGTTTGATCACACTATCTAGGTGATAGACATTTTTGCTTCAATAATGCCAACAATGACTGATTATCACGCATGGTTCCTCACATACTTACGAAAATATAGAAACCTAGGTTTAGGCAATTCACATCAAAAGATACCCTTTACGACTAAACCTCGTTTGGTTCTTCGCGCTAGAATTCCCGCCTAGGTACCCTATTCCCCACCTTCAACTCATAGTCGATGGTATAGTTTGGATGCTTCTAATCCAAATTATTAATCAGGTTCCCCCCACTCTTTTTCTTCTGATTCAGATCCAAACTACCATTCGACTCCCACTCTTCTTCTGAAGACTTCGGATCCCAACTATTGTTCGGATACCCCTAGATCAAATCTCTAAATCACGGTCCTCCCTTCCTTCGTAGGACCTTTATTCCAAATCACCTTAATGATGTCTTCCTCCTTTAAAGACTAGTGTGACGCCAAGTTCCATCGATCAAACATCTAATTTGGTTCTTGAGTCACGGTCCTCCCTTTCTTTGCAGGACCTCCTTCATCAGTCGTCTCAACGACCTCTTCCTCCGTCGAAGAGTTCCACGACTCAGATTACCTCTAGTCAATCATCTAATTCGACTCCTACGTCGCAACTTAAAGGATGGCTATGCGATCCTACTTTCTAACCTACATTATGTCGTCTTCTAGAAAAATGACCTAGGTCTAAATCTCAATCGTCCATTCATGAGACACCTTCCATCAAATCATCTCCATTCTTCTATGAAACGATCCTTCTTCGGACACCTGATCCCTTTTAATCATAATGCCTACTTCCTCTAAAGATCAATTGAGTCATTAAAAAGAATTCTTCTGAGAGTGATAATCAATCTTCCCCTCTGTCTTATCAGACATCTGTTTCTTCTATTCAACCTTCTTCTAGTCAACCTCCTAAAGAACAACAACCTCTATTGATTGATTTCTCTCAGGATGAAGGACCAATCAGACTACATAAAGATATCCCTTTAGAGGATTACAAACAAGGGTTCTTTCTTGAACTCGATACGCTCATGTATTGGGGAAAAGAATTTAATCCCTTTTATCAAAAGTTAAAGGAAGAGCCTAAGTTCATGGACATTGATTCTTCTTTTGTTATTCCATCTTCACCTTCCTCTGAACATGATGAGATGTCGGGTTCTAACATTGATCCATGGCCTATCTTCTCGTTTCCAACTCATTCCTTATCTATCATCATTCCTCAATCAAAATATCACCTTGGGTCACCACTGAGTAGCCCATCATCTTCTTCTATCTTGGAGCCACCCCCAAGTAGCCCTCCATTTTCTACTTGTGGGTCACCTCTTGGTAGCCCATTACCTTCTATTCTTGGGCCACGTCCTAGTATCCCTTCATCCTCTTCTATCTATGGGACACCTCCGAGTAGTCCCTCACTCATCTTCTATTCTTGGGACACACCCTAGTAGTCCCTCAGCCCTTGGATCATGTCCTCATTTTCTTCCATCTTAGGGCCATATCCTGGTAGCCCTTCGTCATCTTCTATCAGTGGCTCACCTCCTCATAGCCCATCCTCTTCAATTCTTGGACCGTATCCTTTTCATCCATCATATATTTCTTCTATCGATGGTTGTGGCAAGATCGCGATGATTTCTCACATCAGTTCTCAACGTCCATGTTTGCTTTCTTCTCCTTCTCGGGATCAAACAAGTCATGCTACAACTTATAAGAAACCCAAACAGGCTCATTATTAAGTTAAGACTAGAACTGCAAAGAGCTCCGAAGCTCCCAACAACTCCAACGGTCTTAGGGTTCAAAATCAAGTGTGATTCAAGAATGCAAACCAACACAACCATCAAGTTTGGCGTAAAGTGCAAAAACCTATGGATAGGGAACTCAAGCTCCCGCATACGAAATCATTGTTTCAAGATAAATCGCAGTCATTTGTTGAGTATGAGCTCACCTTGATCATTGAGATTGGAGAAGATATTACGCTTGATAAATAAACACACCTAGTCTCCCTTATCAAGGAAATCACAAACATCGTTGTTGGATCTTACCACAGAGTGACTTTGTTAGTCCCAACCTCTTAAAACTATCAAAATAGCTAAAAATCAAAACAATTCAAAAATACAAAAAAATGAGAAAACACCAAGCAAAATCAAAGGTACAAAGATCAAACATTGCAATCAGGTATTGCATACACATGGATGTTTCTTTCTTCCCTTTATTGTTAATCTTCTGCAAGTCTTCCTACCATTTTCATCCCTTCGATGATATTGTGGTTAGCCTTTTCGCACGCATTTTGTGACATTTATCTCTATGGTATCTGTTTGACCCTGGTCTTTTATCACCTTGGTAAATTAAAGAATGACTGACCTCTTAGAGATCCTATCACATTCAACATCTAATAAACTTGTTGCGAAGAAATTTTGGACATATTTGTTGACACTAGCCAATGTCGTCATCACAATCACTTCCACCTCCTTCCATCAAGCCATCAGTGGTTCTTAACCCCTTTTCAAACAAGAGAGCTGAAATAAGTTTTCAGAAAGAAAAAGAATCAAAATCAATCAAAAGCAAAAGTCAAATGCTACAAAGCAAAAGCAAATTGATATATAACTCTCTCTTGGGGTATTTCCAATAATCTCTATCGGGGCTATGAAAGCCTGACTGGCAGTAGAGAAATTTTGTGATTAGAATCAAATGCATCTCCGTCAGGGCTATGGACGCCTGGCTGGCAGCGGAGCAATGTACGACTATCCTTCCACCATTAATTCACAAATCACCTATCACTATCAAAATAAATCATTCCTACACATTGGCTACGGTGTCTTCACTTATTGTCTATTAAATCTTCCCTTAAAGAGGTAATTAAATTTCATGTGCACACACTAAATCTCTATGAGTAAATAAGATTAGTATGTTACCAAGTTTCTTTTTTGGACCTTGTTCAAACTCTTACTCTAGTCTGTATCTTGTCTCACGATTTGTGCCTTTGGCTAATCACTTCTTCATCGCGAGGCTTCTAAGCTACATTCATATCATTCACATCAGTTCTTCTACTTCGTTCAGAACTTCCATGTGTATAAGATTACTTTTTTTCCATGTTTTCGGACAACCTTTGTCCCCTTTCACAAAAACAATCTTCTCCTTCCTTTCTATCATGTGATTTTAGGCCAACTTACGCTGGGGGCATCCTTGCTTCTTCCTAGCACTTCATTGGTTTACGTTCATCATCATGTTGAACCTATCCATAATGGCCTTGGGTCCCGCTTCTACCTGTGAAGAGTTTTCCTTTGAATACTCCCACCTAATCACTGGGGCATTTTTGCATCTTCACCTTTCTCGTACGCACGTGGCCTTATGCCCTTGTACATCCCATCTATCGCTAGGGACATCCATGCTTCCTCGTCTTCCTGTACATAGTTTCAGAAAACTTTCAAAATCATCAAAAACATTCAAATATGTTAGAAAACTCAAAACATTCAAATATGTTTTAAAAACAAACATGTTTCAAGAAACATAAAAAATTGAAAATCATCCTACAAAACACTGCTCTTTAGTTCTCACCTATTCATGTGTGCGACTCGTGGATCATCTTGATCTACCTCCATCAACAAAATCTAGGCTGCTTACTTCGTCTGTACTCTGGGGCACAACGAGTTGCCTGGTACTGTTTCGTAGTGCACATTGCTTTATCATCGGACCAAAGTGTCCTCCATTATTCCCCTTGCATGTATCCTTTCTTGGGGAACCATCAATCCACCCTTGTCGTTAATTCCCACAGGTTGGAACTGAAGCTCGATAACAAAAACATTGCACTTATGTTTGTCTTTTAGTTTGGCTTGTTTACTTTCTCGTATTGCATTGCATTTTGTATGTTGCATGGAGTTAGGTATTTTATTTTAGTATTGCATTGCATGGTATGCTGCATGGAATTGGTGTTTTTATAATGAACATTTGTCCGTATATGGCTCCATGTCATACTACACTTTTGTTCATTCTTTTTAATAAGGACCGATGATGAAGATCATTAGCAATATGATGAAAAATAAAGTTGTTTAAAAGGCACTGGATGGATGTTAGCTTACTTTCTTCCTCATACTCCTTTTTCTTCTATATCCCCTTCTTCCTCACACTATTCTTTCTTCTGTTCTCTTTCTATCATCTTTTCAATCATCGATCGAGTTCTTCTATCACCCCATCGAATCAATGGGGCATCCTCCATTCTTACTCATTTTTCTTCTATCCCTTCAAAACATTTCTACTTGTCTATGCTTGTCTACTTTCTTTGAAGTGACATCGCTTACACCACCTCAAAGAGGGGCAAAATGTAGACACCTAATATATGCTTACACTTAGCATTTTATCCAATTCAACTAATTGACAACACTTTGTTAATTCCCCTTCTTTGCTCCATTCTTGGATGCCCATTCACGACACCTTTTCAGTCGTATTCCTCCTATAATTATACTTATTTGGCTAATATCTCTCTTATTAGCTAAACATTCCTCCTTTCGACTATTCAAAACATCGCTAGTTCTCTCTAGACCACTTCTATTGGCTTCGTAGGCTATCTATCAGTCACAATTGGTTATCTAGACCCCTCCCAACTCTTAATGAGTCTCTAATCACTTGCTAATCAAAGTTTAACTAGCCTAAACCCTAGTTAACTAGCCTAAACCATGTTTATCCTAATCTAATCCTAAAAAATTTTTAGACTTTAGTCCCACATGCACCCAAATTCCAAATTATTCCAAACTAGAAACTATAAATACAAGGCTAAGCCTACCCATTCAAACACACAACTTTACACAATACAAACACAAGCCTTAGAAAGCATAAGAATCTCTTTCACATTAGCTAAGCTATATTGGCATTTGATCATTTGCATCTACCAAACTAATAGCTTCATCTTGCATCTTAGGTTAGTAATGGAACTAAACTCCATTTAGCATTTAGTGAGATTCATAACTCCAAGTGGAGTAAACAACAGAAGAACCATTGGCCTTAAGCCATTAATGGCTCATTTATCCTGTTCTTAATAAGCTTTGATAGTTATATTTGCTAACTAATGTTTGCACCAAGTCATTTGATGGCTAAGTAGGTATTCTTTCTCAGGTTCATCTGTTGGTAATTAAGTGATTTAAACACAAAGCTTTGGGGTCTTTCCCCATATCCATGTCTAAAACCTTTCATTGAACACAGGGTAAATTGGTATCTTTTGCATAACAATGATAGATGTTAGAAAACTTGGGTTAATCTGATGAAGGCTTAGAGGGTCCTATTATGGTTTAGGGTGAGATTACTGCTTCATGCTTGAGGTTATTGTTTATAAATGAGGCAATAAATCTGATAAAATGAAGTTATCCATGAACACATTTGGCACGCAAAGATCCAGGGACTATGATATGTCCATCCTCCATTAAAATAACAGGTGTAGATCTTTTTTGTAAAATCAAAATTCATTTTCAAGGAAATGGTTGGAAAACAGTGATGTTCAAATCACTTGATTATTTCCTCATTTCTGTTTCTAACACTAATTTGAAAAATGAAAATTTACATGAATTTGTGGGTTTAATCAACTAGAAACCAAGGACACTTGAGTCACTAATAACTAAACACACTCTTGAAAATTTGAAAACACCAACTAGCTTTTTACTGTGAAAGGAAGAAATAACAAGGGTGAACGCATAGGTGTAAAACAAGGGGCGTGTACACGTTAAGAAACCCCAACATCCCGTCGGATGGGCCAATTGCCTGTCTTCATCTTATGCTCAGGAATCACTTTGAATACAAATTTTACCTCTAGAAAGGATCCTATGCACTGGACGTCTCCGTCAGTTGGGCGTTTCAACACCAATCCGGCACTATGATAATTCTTCACCGGGAACTCCTCGTGCTATGATTATTTACTAATGCACAACTTTTAGTTTGGTAGATGGAATCTGGAAACACAACAACAAACATAACACAAGAATATCATAGACTATGATAAGAAGGAATGATGATAAATCTGAAATATAAGTGTAAATTATAATATCAACATGAAATTGTTACAATCTCACCCATGAGGTTACTTCAAGTGTTACTGACTTCACTTGCCTTCCAACAATAACTATGGGAGAAACTTTACAATTACACCTCTTAATGACTTCTTTAACACACCTTCAAAATGATGGCTTCCTTTACACACTTACTCATACAATATTTCTCACTACTTCTCTCTATGCTAAATGAGGGGGGTGGCCTCTTTATTTATAGGAATTCAAGCTTATCCACCTTATCTCTAAGATAGGATAGGAAATCTCTTCCGGCCAATCATATTCCATACCTAAACTCTTGCCTTTACATGTAGGCTTATCTTCTAAGATAAGATAAACCTTATCATCTCACATGGGTTCCACCTTTTTAGACTTTTCCACAAATAAAATATACAAAATATTTATGACATCACTCTTTGTCCTTATTACAAATATAATATTTCTAATTCCTAATCATGTAGACCCTACTTCTCTACTTATCCCAACTTTGACATTTTAACATTACCGGACCACTTACGACAAATATTTACTTTTTACAACATTCCTATTGTACTTTGACTGTTACCGTACTCTACATTATTGGCGGCACTGTACTGACGGCGCCGTTATCTTCTATTGGACGCCACTACTAATTATACTTAACAACATCCTATTCCTAATACATACATTAATAAAATAGAAATTACGGAGGAAAATTTTAATGTCGACATTTTCCCCCTTCCTAACTTCTACTCCGTCCTCGGAGTAGACTCTTATCGATATTCTGAAGCTGGTGCTTGGAAAATCTTTAACTTGTCATGGTTGACCATTTTGTAATGGGAGTACCATCCAATTCCTTCAGTCGATATGTACCATTTTCATGCACAGCTGCTATTTTGTAGGGCCCCATCCATTTTGGAAGAAATTTTCTCTGTCTTCTTTTTTTGTATCTGGAATCATATACTAGAACCAAGTCATTCACATGAAATGGAGACCAACAGATCTTTTGATCAAAGTATTCCTTCTGCTTCATTTTATTCTTATAGCTTGTATCCTTCGCTATTTCCCTCATTTCCTCTAGCAAATGAAGATGTACCAACCTTTCTTTTACTGAATCACTTTCATCCATCATTTCATTTTTCATAACTCTCACAGTGGGAATATCAAACTCAATAGGAAGAACTGGATCAATGCCATAAGCCAACTGAAATGGGGAGTATCATGTTGCTGACTTTGATGTTGCCCTATATGCCCACAATGCTGCATGAATCCTTTTATCCCACTTATGTACCTGCAAGGCTGCATCTTTTGCTAGAATTTGACACAACACAAAATTTGTTCGTTCCACCTGTCCATTTGTGCTTGGCTTGTATGTTGTTGCCTTCTTGTGCTTAATAGAAAACTTGTTGACTAGGGCTTCTACCACCTCATTAATGAAGTGGCTTCCTTGATCTATTACAATTTCTAATGGGCAACCAAATCTGGTGACAATGCGTTCATATATGAACCTTTCCACTTCATCCATGGAAGTTGTTTTCAATGGCCTAGCTTCAACCCACTTGGTTAAATAATCTGTGGCAACTACAATATACTTATTTTGGCATGGGGTAGTTGGAAGTGGACCTACAATGTCTATTCCCCACTTTTCAAAGGGACCAAGTGGAAGAATAGGGCATAATGGAGCTGATGAAGTCTTACGGTTACCATGTGTTTGAAAAATATCACATGTCTTACAATAATTATAACAATCTCTAAAAAGAGTGGGCCAGTGATAACCTGCATCCAAGATCCTTCTTGCTGTAAGTTCTCCAAAGAAGTGTCCTCCACATGTACCATTGTGGAATTCTTCTATCAGCTCCTTCCCTTGATCATGTCCAACTGCCCTCTTGTACTTTCCATCAGGTCCTATTCGAAATAATACTCCATGCAGAATAGAATATGGACCACTGGCTTGAGTAATCTTCCTCTTAGTCTTTGCATTGGCACCATCAGGAAACTTGAATTCATTCAGATAATTCCAAATATCTATGTATTCACTAGGGATTGTGTCAAGGGATAACAATGCTGCATCTGGGAAATCATCATCATCACAAGGCTGAACCTAAACCATCATAGGCTCTAGAGAGAGTGCATCTGCATTGACATGCTTCTTTCCTGGCCTATCTATAATATCAAATTCAAATTCTTGTAGCAAAATTATCCATCTTGCTATCCTCCCTGATGGGTTAGGCTTATTTACAATATATTTTAGAGCCTGATGATCTGTTACAACTATAAATTTCTGCCCTAGCAAGTAATTTCTAAACTTCTTTACAGCAAAAATGATAGCTAGAGCCTCTTTTTCAGTTACAGTATAATTTACCTCAGCACTGCTCATTTGTCTGCTCCCAAAGTAAACTGGATGATCATTCCCATTTTCATCCTTTTGGCTCAGAGTACTTCCTAGTGTTGCATCTGAGGCATCAGTATACACAATGAATGGCTTGCTCCAATCTGGATTCTTTAAAACAGGTGAAGACACCAGGGCTTCCTTCAGTTGTTCAAAAGCTTCATGCGCCTTATTTCCTGGTTCATAAGTAACATCCTTCTTCAAGAACTGGGTTAGTGGTTATGCAATCTTTGAGAAATTCTTGATGAACCTTCTATAGTAACCCACATGGCCTAAAAATGATCTCAACTTACTTCTATTCATAGGAAATGGTAACTCTTTGATTTTTGAAACTTTATCAGGATCAGTACCAATACCATCTCTGGATACAACATGCCCTAACAAAATGGCCTTTAGAACATCCAAAGACACACTTTTTAGGGTTTAGTGAGGCTTGTGCTTCATCTAACCTTTGAAATGTTGTCTCCATCTGGTGCAGGTGGTCCATCTTGCTCCCATAGATGTAAAAATCATCCAGAAATACTCTGATGAAGTTCCCAATGTAGGGTTCAAACACCCTATTCATCAAGCTTGGAACATTGCCGGAGCATTACACAACCCAAAAGGCATAACTCTATAAGCAAACGTTCCTCAAGGAGTGGTGAACGTGGTCTTCAGCTGATCTTTCTCTGCTATACGAACTTGGTTGTATCCGCTATATCCATCAGCAAAACTATAGCACTCCTGGCCAGCTACTTCGTCCAATATCTGATCTGAGAATGGAAGAGGGTAATGATCCTTATTTGTTGCCTTATTGAGCTTTCTATAATCAACACAAATGCGTAGCTTCCCATTCTTTTTTATTGAGATCACAATGGGAGAAACCCATTCTGAATTCTCCACAGCAAATATGAATCCTGCACATCAAGCAACTTATCTATTTCTTCTTTTACAGTCTTGGAAAAATTAGGATTCATTCTATATGGCATTTGCTTTATGGGCTTAGCACCATCTACCAGCTCAATAGAATGTTCTACCCAACTTACTTGATGGAGTTCCTTATAATCAAAAGTGAATATGTGTATGTACCTTCGAAAGAGCTAGAGGTAGGATTCCTTCTCACTCTCCATCACAGCATCACCAATCTTTATTTGTTGGAGATGATCATCAATTTCTTCTTCAGATAATTTTATGGGTTCATGAGTCGGTGTGACTGGAAGGATATCCATGACCGAAACATCAACCTCACTTTCTTCATCTTCAGTGTCCACTTCACTGGTACTAGAGTAATCAGAGGATGTCCACTCATCAGTTTCATCACTTGAATCCACAGGTTCTGCCTTATGATGCCGAGGGATCACATTTATCTTCACCCTCTCTCTACCACGGCCAAGTGTCATGAAGCCTTCATTCCAGTAGTTTCTTGCATGAACTCTCCTTAGCCATGGTCTTCCCAACAACATTGGGTACGCAACAGTACCATTTTTCATCACCTGAAATTCTACCACACATATAACACCCATAACAGATATTGCCACATTTGAAACTACACCTTCTGGTTTAGTTTTTCCCTTATTTAATGACCTTAACATAAGTGTTGAGGGGCGATAAATTTTTAAACCCAACATATTCATTACAGACTCGGTCATTACATTAACTACAGCACCTCCATCAACTAAGACATCATGAATTGAAATACCATTACATAATACCTCAACTTGTGGAGCATAGGGATCTGCCTCTGCCTCCAAAATAGGGACCTCAACCTCCTTCCTTCGTTGAGCATTGAGTCCACTTCGCAGCTTCCACCTCTTCTCAGAAGACATAGCCAAGAGTTGACCATATGTAATATTTGCAGGCCTTTTGGATAGATCTTCTAAGATGGAGTATGGTCCTTGTCCCTGTGAAATCATAAAATCTTGCACACCTAACTTTCTTCTCCTATGTTTCTTACTAGTTTCTCCTTTCATCTTCTTAGGATCATTTCCATCTTGGTTATCTTTTTCTTTCTTTCTTTTTGTTACAAACACATCTACTTCATTATTTATGCTCTTATCTACTACATCAAAAGAATTCACAGGTGTTTTCCTTTATCATTATCTCTTGTACCAGATGTAGAAGTTCTATCTGGACAATTATACTTATAATGACCCTTTTTATAACAACCATAACATACAACTTCAGAAATATTTCTTTTTGGACCTCTATCTCCTCCCTGAGAACTAAATTCTTTTCCTTGAAGAAGATTAATAGTTAACTGAGAAGATTAATAGTTAAATGGCCCATCTTCCTGAGCAGATCTTCATACTCAGTAGATGTACTAGGAGAAATATTTGTGCTCACCGAGAGTGGTTGTGGATTCTGGACCAAAGGTGTTGGTGTAGGCTCTACTTTAGCAACAATTTCTTTGGGCTCCTCTTCCATGCTTTCTTCTTTCCTTCTTGCAATCTCCTTTGCTTGTTCAATGGTAGCTGGGTGGTCATACTTCACTCGTTGTCTGATCTCTGGCTTCATCCCAAGAATGAAGTGCTTACAGAGGAGATTATCAACGCCATTCATCAACCCATCCGCTAATCCTTCCTTCCGGATCTGGGCATCGAGCTTCCTCCTTAGCTCTAGAACACGAGCATGATAATCCATTATCTTCTCCTTCTCTCCTTGGGCTAGCTTTGTGATATCGATCATGAGATCTGCATATTTTTGTTGTTCACCAAATTCTTCAAGAAAAATTTCAGTTAATAAATCCCATGAGTTTTTCACATTATCACCTAGTGTTTCAAACCACCTAAGGGCTTGAACCATCCAAAAAGGTAGGAAAAAATTCAGTCCATTGTTCCCTTCTTATAAGGCCATTACAAATACAAGATCGTTTAAACTCTTGAATGAAAGAGGAAGCATCTTCATTAGATTGGGCTGAAAAAATAGGAATCTTCCCCATTTTCAAAAGTAACCACAGTAAAATACCAACCCACAAGTACAATCAACAAGACTTATGTGCACAAATAATTGGAATCACTATAATAGAAAATAGAAATGACCACGGTAAACTATGGTAAAAATTGGCTTACTACGGTAAAAACTGATTTTACTGTGGTAAATACTATTCACAGTAAAAAGTGAAGTTACTGCGGTAAAAACTGACTTTACTGTGGTAAACACTATTTAGAATAAAAAGTGAAGTTACTGCGGTAAAAACTGACTTCATTGTGGTAAACACTATTCACAGTAAAAAGTGAAGTTACTGCGATAAATACTATTCACGGTAAAAAAATGACTTTACTGCGGCAAATACTATTCACGACAACAAGTGACTTTACCATGGTAACTACTATGCACAGTAAAAACAAGGTTACCCTCCAAATTTTTTCTGACTAAGTGGGAATATTTCTCCAGAAAATCCACCAACGAGGAATGGTCTCGGCAACGGAACCAAAATGTCAACACCAATCCAGCACTATGATAATTCTTCACCGGGAACTCCTCGTGCTATGATTATTTACTAATGCACAGCTTTTAGTTTGGTGGATGTAATCTGGAAACACAACAAACATAACACAAGAATACCATAGACTATGATAAGAAGGAATGATGATAAATCTGAAATATCAGTGTAAATTATAATATCAACATGAAATTGTTACAATCTCACTCATAAGGTTATTCAAATGTTATTAACTTCACTTGCCTTCAAACAATAACTGTGGGAGAAACTTCACAATTACACCTCTTAATGGCTTCTTTAACACACCTTTAAAATGATGGCTTCCTTTACACACTTACTCGTACAATATTTCTCACTACTTCTCTTTATGCTAGATGAGGGGTGGTGGCCTCTTTATTTATAGGAATTCATGTTTATCCACCTTATCTCTAAGATAAGATAGGAAATCTCTTTCGGCCAATCATATTTCATGCCTAAACTTTTACCTTTACATGTAGGCTTATTTTCTAAGATAAGATAAACCTTATCATCTCACATGGGTTCCACCTTTTTAGACTTCTCCACAAATAAAATATATAGAATATTTATGACATCACTCTTTGTCCTTATTACAAATATAATATTTCTAATTCCTAATCATGTAGACCCTACTTCTCTACTCATCCCAACTTTGACATTTTAACATTACCGGACCACTTACGACAAATATTTACTTTTTACAACATTCCTATTGTACTTTGACTATTACCTTACTCTACATTATTGACAGCACCGTACTGACGGTGTCGTTATCTTCTATTGGACGCCACTACTAATTATACTTAACAACATCCTATTCCTAATACATACATTAATAAAATAAAAATTACGGAGGAAAATTTCAATGTCGACAGGACGCGTATCCACCTCTCTGGCTGCATATGCGTAAAAGGTTTAACTGTGTAAAAATTTGAAATTGTATGTTTTTTGCTAGGGTGTGTATTTGTTGGCTGGGGTGCATATGCGTCACTCTGAGCGCGTAGGAGTCATGTTCCACTCTGTTGACTTTGCATTTTTTTTCTTTGCCCGCGTACCTGTTTACTTGGGTGGGTATCCGTTGGCTGGGGCGCATATGTGTCATTCTGGGCGCGCAAGTGTCTCTGTGTAGGCCGGATTTATCTATTTTAGTTTTAGTGCTCCTTGTTTTGACCATATCTTTTGACTCAATAACTCGTTTTCAGAGTTTGAACAGGTGTCGGAAAGATAATGAAGCGTCCTTTGCGAGGGAACTTCTTAAAGTTAGATATCTTTGGTGTACTAACTTCTATCACAAAACTCTCAAAGTGCTCCGGAGACCTCCAAAAATGCAAATTACTAAAAACTGTTAAAAAAGTGTAAAAATTAGTTTTCTATAATTTTTGGATTTTCTTGGTTTTCTAACTCTTGTAGGATTCTAACAGTGGTTTAGAGGTTTCCTTAACATTAAGTTTTTTAGACTAACTTTATCAAAAACATTTGCATCTTTATTTGTGAGCGCGTATGCTCTACCCTCGCGCCTTTCTAGGTGATCTTGGGAATCAGAAACACTTCACTGCTTTCTCCATATTTGCAAAATAGTTTATTTAGCTTTCAAAGTTGGTTAAAAGGAACTCATTTCCGCATTGTACTTAAGAATTTTCCATTTATTACAAATTTGAGTGAGATACCTTGTTGTGTATGCTCTTTCCTTATGTCTTAGGACGATATGAGAAATCAAAAACAACATCTTATCTCCTTTATATGACATTTTAGAAAATTACTAACCTTGGTATGTAGGACCAAAATCACATGTCAAAGAAAGACGTCAAAACCAAAAAAAAAACACAAACTTCTAATACACGTGTTCCTACAGGTTGCCAAAACGGTGTGCTACTTAAAACCATATTAAGTTAAGCAAGATAAACAAACACACCATATTCAAAACATTGTATTGCAGGTTTCGGAAAAGGGTACGTCCCTATCAGCTCAATTGGAACATAACCCCTTTAGCATAACGCCTTAAGCTATAACAATGGGGGTGGTTCCAAGAACCCTAAAGTAGTCCACCGCTGTGTAACCTCGTGGATGAAACAGGAAGCACCTCGCTTACCCACTTGACTAGTTTTCCTTGTGAGTTAGCATTACAAAGTTGTCTGTATCGCGACCTTAGCAAGAGTACACGATGGATGAATTTAGTGCCCACTGTACTTGAAGGGGGAAAATCCGAGATACTCCCAAATTAGTCAGTGCAACTTTTTAGGTAAATCGTGCCCGCTCTTAGAAGGCTTTGTAACACCTAGTTGAGAGATCTTATTAAGGTGGCCATTTTGTCTTGAGGCCCACTTTACTAGTCCTTTTTCGCGTCTTGGCCATCACAAAGTGATAACTTGTTTGGATTAAGAACCTTGTTTTTTGAACAAGGCAAAGAATCCACTTAATTTGGATCTAAATGCCTTTCATCACGGAAATTAGATGACATTTTACTTAGCTTAGCTTCTTTCTCACCTTCGGATGAGGCGAAGCTTTGCCCAAGTGACGCTTAGTTCATTTCCATCTTTTGATCTACACCTTTGCGTTCTTGTTGCCCATTTGGGGCAACAGAAGGCATCTTTCGAGAGTGTTGTCATAGATAGTGTTCACCACTTTTTTGTCTGTTTACGCTCATCCATGTTTGCGGCTGAGTTGTTAAACATCTAAATTGTGTGGATGCGTCCTCATATATTTGATGGCCACTTGATCTTGATTTCAAGATCATCATCATAGTTCGGATTGATTCATAATTTGATCTCCCTTTGACATGTTACCTTGCTCGCATTGTCTCAACACAATTAAGATACTTATGTCGTGTTTTTCATAAACATGATCTAAGTATCCGCATTGTGGCATTACGCTGCACAAATTTTAACACATCCTTAGTATACCTTGACTTGGTTTTATTTCAAACATTGTCCCAAATTTTGAAAGGTGTCGCTTACATTTTTGTGTCGTTTCAATACCACGTTGGCAATAATATCTCACTTCTTCGTGAAGCTTGATTAACGTGTCCAATTGGTGTGGTTACGTGGCTTACATTTGCAAACCTCGCCCTTTAACATTTTGGCCTTTTTGGTTATTGAACGTGTCGTTGTATCCTTTGATAGGGAGTCACATCTACCCTTTGTTAAAATTTACGCCTTGTTCATTTCGAGCTTGACGTAAATGTTAACATTGTGTTGATCATCTTTGCATCGAACTCACTTTGCACATGCATTTGCATAGGGTGTATTTCCTTGTTGATTGGATTTGTGTTTTTACACTTGCATGATTGTTCCTTGTGATTATTCATTTGAAAACTTATTTTCTAGGGTAATCCTTTTTTATCTCATTGAGATTGCATCATCACAATGTTTATTTTCCTTAGAGCTTCTTCAGAAAATCACACAAACATCTCCATACTTACCAAATGTCTAGTTAGTTTCCCTTATGCTACCCAAATCAACATGTCACTTCCTTCCCTTTGAAGGAGTTCCATCACACTATCTAGGTCTAGGCATTCACACTTAAACGACTCCAAAAATGACTAACTATCACGCGGTTTCTCACAATTACTACAACACTGAACCTCGTTTGGTTCTTCGTTCTAGAGAGCCCACCTGGGTACCCTGTTCCCCACCTTCAGCTCATAGTCGGTGGTATGGTTTGGATGCTTCTGATCCAAATTATTATTCGGGTTCCCCCCACTCTTCTTCTGATTCAGATCCAAACTACTATTCGGACTCCCACTCTTCTTCTGAAGACTTGGATCCCAACTATTGTTCGGATACCCCTAGATCAAATCTTAAATCACAGTCCTCCCTTCCTTCGTAGGACCTTTATTTCAAATCACCTCAACGATGTCTTCCTCCTTTGAAGACTCGTGTGACTCCAAGTTTCGTCGATTGAACATCTAATTTGGTTCTTGAGTCACGGTCCTCCCTTTCCTTGCAGGACCTCCTTCATCATTCGTCTCAATGACCTCTTCCTCCGTTGAAGAGTTCCACGACTCGGATTACCTCTAGTAAATCATCTAACTTGACTCCTACATCGCAACTTAACGGATGGCTATGTGATCCTATTTTCTCTCCTACATTGCATCGTCTTCCAGAAAAGAAATTTAGGTCCAGATCTAAATCGTCCATTCATGGGATGCCTACCACCAATCCTACTTCCTCTCGAGTCATATTCTTCTATAAATCAATCTTCCCTCCTTATCGGGCATGTTTCTTCTATTCAACCTTCTCTGACTAAAGATAAACAACCTCTACTAACATATTTCTCTCAAAATTAATAAACAATTAGAGTACATGAAGATATCCCTATAGAGGATTGCAAACAAGAGTTCTTTCTTGAACTCGATACACTCGTGTATTGGGGAAAAAAATTTAATTCCTTTTATCAGAACATAGGGCAAAATCCTAAGGTCATGGAACTTGATTCTTCTTCTATTATTCCATCTTCACCTTCTTCTGAGCATGATGAGATGTCAGGGTCTAGCATTGATCCATGGCCTATCTTCTCGTTACCAAATCATTCATTATCTATCACCATTCCTGAATCAAAATCTCTCCTTGGGTCACTGCTGAGTACCCCATCATCTTCTTCTATCCTAGGGCCACATCCTAGTAGTCCTCCATTTTCTACTTGTGGGTCACCACTTCGTAGACCATTACCTTCTATTCTTCGGCCACGTCCTAGTATCCCTTCATCCTCTTCTATCTATAGGATGCCTCTGAGTAGTCCCTCCTCATCTATACTTGGGCCACACCCTAGCAGCCCTTCGTCATTTTCTTCCATCTTAGGGCCATATCCTGGTAGCCCTTCGTCATCTTCTATTAGTGGCTCACCTCCTCGTAGCCCATCCTCTTCAATTCTTGGACTGTATCCTTTTCATCCATCATATATTTCTTCTATCAATGGTTGTGGCAAGCCTGCGGTCATTTCTCACATCAGTTCTAAACGTCCATGTTCGCTTTCTTCTCCTTCTCGGGATCAAACAAGTCACGCTATAACTTATAAGAAACCCAAACAGGTTCATTATCAAGTTAAGATTAAAACTGCAAAGAGCTCCAAAGCTCCCAACAACTCCAACGGTTTTAGCGTTCAAAATCAAGTGCGATTCAAGAATGCAAACTAACACAAGCATCAAGTTTGGCGCTAAGTGCAAAAACCTAAGGATAGGGAACTCAAGCTCCCGCATACGAAATCATTGTTTCAAGATAAATCGCAGTCATTTGTTGAGTACGAGCTCACCTTGATCATTGAGATTGAAGAAGATATTACGCTTGATAAACAAACACGCCTAGTCTCCCTTATCAAAAAAGTTGCAAACATCATTGTTGGATCCTATCACACAAAGTGACTTTGTTAGTCCCAACCTCTTAAAACTATCAAAAAGCTAAAAATCAAAACAATGCAAAAATACAAAAAACATTGAGAAAACATCAAAAAATCAAAGGTACATTTTCTCAAACATTGCAATCAGGTATTGCTTACACATGGATGTTTTTTTCTTCCCTTTATTGTCGTTCCTTTGCAAGTCTTCCTACCATTTTCATCCCTTCGGTGATATTGTGGTTAGCCTTTTTGCACACATTTTGTGACATTTATCTCTATGGTATCTGTTTGACCTTGGTCTTTTATCACCTTGGTAAATTAAAGAACGACTGACCTCTTAGAGATCCTATCACATTCAACATCTAATAAACTTGTTGCGAAGAACTTTTGGACATATTTGTTGACACTAGCCAATGTCGTCATCACAATCACTTCCACCTCCTTCCATCAAGCCATCTGTGGTTCTTAACCCCTTGTCAAACAAGAGAGCTGAAATAAGTTTTCAGAAAGCAAAAGAAAAAAATCAATCAAAAATCAAAAGCTAAAAGCTAAAAGAAAAAGCAAATTGATATATTACTCTCTCTTGGGGTATTTCCAATAATCTCTATCGGGGCTATGGACACCTGAATGGCAATAGAGCAATGTTGTGATTAGAATCAAATGCATCTCCGTCGGGGCTATGGATGCCTGGCTGGCAGCGGAGCAATGTATGGCTATCCTTCCACCCTTCATTCACAAATCACCTATCACCTTTCAAAATCAATCATTCCTGACACATTGGCTAGGGTGTCTTCACTTGTTGTCTATTAAATCTTCCCTTCAAGAGGTAATTAAATTCCACATGCACACACTGGATCTCTATGAGTAGGCAGGATTAGTATGTTACCAAGTGTCTTTTTTGGACCTTGTTCAGACTCTTACTCTAGTCCATATCTTGTCTCACGATTTGTGCCTTTGGCTAATCACTTCTTCATCGCGAGGCTTCTAAGCTACATTCATATCATTCACATCGTTCTTCTACTTCATTCAGAACATCCATGTGTATAAGATTACTTTTTTGCCATGTTTTGGACACCTTTGTCCCCTTTCACAAAAATAATCTTCTCCTTCCTTTCTATCATGTGCTTTTAGGCCAACTTATGCTAGGGGCATCCTTGCTTCTTCCCAACACTTCATTGGTTTACGTTCATCATCATGTTGAACCTATCCATAATGGCCTTGGGTCCCGCTTCTACACGTGAAGAGTTTGCCTTTGAATACTCTCAACTAATCACTGGGGCATTTCCGCATCTTCACCTTTCTCATACGCATGTGGCCTTCTGCCCTTGTAAATCCCATCTATCGCTAGGGGCATCCACGCTTCCTCGTCTTCCTGTACATAGTTTCATAAAACTTTCAAAATCAACAAAAACATTCAAATATGTTAGAAAAATCATCAAAAATATTCAAATATGTTAGAAAAATCAAAACATTCAAATATGTTTCAAAATTGAAAATCATCCTACAAAACATCGCTCTTTGGTTCTCACCTATTCATGTGTGCGACTCGCAGATCATCTTGATCTACCTCCATCAACAAAAACTAGGCTGCTTACTTTGTCTGTACTCTGGGGCACAACGAGTTGCCTGGTACTATTTCGTAGTGCACATTGCTTTATCATCGGACCAAAGTGTCCTCCGTTATTCCCCTTATGTGTATCCTTGCTTGGGGAACCATCTTCAACCCTTGTCGTTAATTCACACAGGTCAGAACTGGAGCTTGATAACAAAAACATTACATTATGTTTCTCTTTTAGTTTGGCTTGTTTACTTTCTCGTATTGCATTGCATTATGTATGTTGCATGGAGTTAGGCATCTTTTACTTTCTCGTATTGCATTGCATTTTGTAATGTTGCATGGAGTTGGTGTTTTTAGCAATGGACATTTGTTCGTATATGGCTTTTCATGTCATACTACACTTTTGTTCATTCTTTTCAATAAGGACCGATGATGTAGATCACTAGCAATATGATGAAAACTAAGTTGTTTAAAAGGCACTGGATGGATGTTAGCTCATTCTCTCTTCCTCATACATCACTTTTTCTTCTATATCCCCTTTCTTCTTCACACTATTCTTTCTTGCTGTTCTCTTTCTATCATCTTTTCGATCGTCAATCGAATTCTTCTATCACCCCATCAATAATCGAGGGGGCATCCTCCATTCTACTCATTTTTCTTCTATCCCTTCAAAATTTTCTACTCGTTTGTACTTATCTACTTTCATTGAAGTGACGTCGCTTACGCCACCTCAAAGAGGGGAAAATATAGACACCTAATATATGCTTACACTTAGCATTTCATCCAATTCAAGAAATTGACGACACTTCGTTAATTCCCTATTCTTCGCTCCATCTCATATGCCCATTCACGACACCTTCTCAATCGTATTCCTCCTATAATCAACTTGTTTGGCTAATATCTCTCTTATTAGCTAAACATTCCTCCTTTTGACCATTCAAAACGTCCCTAGTTCTCTTTAGACCACTTCTATTGGCTTCATAGGCTATCTATCAGACACAATTGGTTATCCAAACCCCTCCCAACTCTTAATGAGTCTCTAATCACTTGCTAATCAAAGTTTAACTAGCCTAAACCCTAGTTAACTAGCCTAAACCAAGCTTAACTAAGCTTAATTTTCATGTTTATCCTAATCTAATCCATAAAAGTGTTTTTTGAGCTTTAGTCCCACATGCACCCAAATTCCAAATATCTTCCATTTGGAAAACTATAAATACAAGGCTAAGCCTACCCATTCAAACTTACACAACTTTACACACAAACTACCGTATCTTATTAGACACTAAGGTCCCTTCTGACCATTTGGGTATGTTCATTTGTTCATTATTTATACATTGCTATTCCTTACATTATTCTTAAACTTTAACTAGGGGGTCATTTGATCTTGAGCTAATAACCTCCATTTGCATCCATAATCCAAGTTTTGAGTAAATAGAGAGAACCATTGGCCTTGAAACCATTAATGGTGAGACTCCATTCTTGAAAACTTGAGAACCATAAAACAACTAATCACACCTTTGATTGCTAAGTTGATCTTCTTAGGTTCAATGTTCAATTAAGTGCTCTAAAGAGTAGAGAGTAGCTTTATCATGTTAGTTTAGATTTAATCTAGTTCATACAATCATAGATGTTAGTCTTGTTTATCTCTTATCATGATGGTTTAGTGTAGATAAGCTTCATGCTTTGAGGTTATAGGTTTTAACTTCATTTCCATAGCATATCTAATTTATCCAGGAACATGCATTATATCTAACTAAATACATACTATGTTTGTCTTCCAATACCACCTAGCTTAGTGTGAAGCTATGATCATTTTATTTTGACTTGTTATATTGGACTTCTAAGTTGTTATATCTCTCATGTTTTATCCTATGTGAAATAACCTGATTGGAACTATTGTTCCTTTAAAACTTGTATTGAAATCCAACACATCCATTGCATTTATCTTATTCTGAATTATTTTGATTTCTATCTTTCTCCATCCTAATGTTTGACAAACAATATTTATTCTATAATGGTAGAGTATGAAACTAATATCAAATAACATATATGGTATAAATTGTATCCTAAGTTATTCTTATTATATTCGAGGTGCACATTATGCTAAATACATTTCTTGAATAGTTTACATTGAAAAAATAAATTGAACCATGTCAACTAGACAATCATCAAAATGATTTCCTTCATCTATTGAATCAGATATTAGATGTGCGATGGATTGATTTTGTACAATATGAATGCCCTTTACATTCTCTTGATTTGTGATACATGGATGACATTTAAACGCAATTAATTCATGCAACTAGTTGGTAATTTGTTCCTTGTGGCTAATTGTTCTTGGTTAGATTAACCATTCATGTTTAACTTATGTCTTGAGAAGTTGAAAATGATTGGAGATTAGAAAACAACTTACAACTGTCTAGGAGCAATGATCCACTTAAGAAATGTGAAGGTACACACATGAAGAAGGGGTATTCTCTTGCAATTGTGAGGTAGGATAACAGTAGATGCAATAAAATGTTAATTCATACTAGAATTATTCACCAAAGATACGGATTCCTGAAAGTTCTTATCAAGCAGAGTATACAAGTGAAGGATAAGAAATTGGTCATTAGATTGTTTCTTTTCAGAGAGGCACAATCATACGCAATGGTGCATAGCATGCATCGGTACAACATTTAATATATATATATATATATATATATATATATATAAAACGTATTCCTCCATGTGATTTCAAGCCCCTTCCATTCACTACAACATGTGGTGGCTTATGAACCTCCAAATCCTTAGAGCGTGAAGACATGATTCCTTCCCTCTTAATTTCACATAGGATCACATTGAGGACCTTGCATATATCCATAGGATGTCATTGATGTGGAAGACATCTGGAGATCCTTACAATTATATTCTATCCTCTCAAATGAATATTCTAAGATCCTTGCATGTGTCTCAACATTAGAAGGCCAATTACAGTAGAGTGAGATCCTCAAGTCAGTTTCAATGACATTTCCTCAACTTCTCTATGCCTTGCATCAAAGGAAAATGAAGCTAGAATTTGCTCAAGAAAATGTTTTCGACATGCTAGAGGTTGTTGTTGCACACCTATTGATTTTCCATTTTTTAGGCACATTGGATGTCAAAGGAATATGATTGCTTTAAAGGGAGAGGGAGACATACTCATTATTATAATATGTTGTTCAAGAGGTTACAAAGTGAATTCATGAGGCTTCAAGAAGTATAGGGTCTCTTTGTCTTGGTGAGTTTTATATTTGGCCATCCTTTTAGTGTAAAGTGGTTTAAGCTACCATAGAATAGTGAAACATGATCTAGATACATGTTATAAAATTGAGACCACATGTAGACCATGGTGGTGGGGTCACTACCCACCTAGAATGTATGAGAAACATTTTATACTTAGTGATAGCAACCAACCATACCTCCATCTGATGCACCTCAATGATCTGACGAATGAAATAGTGTTGATGATATTTCCTCCCCTACAGCATGACATGTTCTAACATAAGCAAAAAGAGATGGGATAAGAGAAAACATTTGAAGTATACTAGATTTTTCTATAATTCTGACGATCCATGAATGCAGATCCTGCAAAGGTAATCTCACTTGGTGCATTCATGTGATCGTTGTCATCCTTTATTCTAGTAGAATGGAATGCCCATCAGTATACTTATTAATAATTTCATTATTTTCTTCTCATTTTTATTAAATGGTAATAAATAATGTTAATTTAGCTACACTTGCGTGTAAGTCTCAAAAAAAAATTGTGGAAAAAATTGTCCATGGACTCTAGCATATGGCCAAGATTATGAAAAAGGAAAAAAATCTTAATGTGGTCGAGTGGACATAAAAAATAATGTTACAGCTAAAAGTGAACACACTCACATAAATTGTAACCAACTACCCCTACCCTTGACTGTGATTGTAGAATTCTTCTTGACATAACAATATGTAGACATAATAGAACAATCTAAGTTAAAATTCCACTAGTAATAAGAAAACTTGCACCGAAACCTATGTAATGTTTTTAATGATGTAAATGAGCTAAGTAGATACAAAACTTTGGACTATGGCATTCTCTCTTTTCCCTTACCATGCATTTACAAGCAAAAAATTATAGTGAGGACATAATAATGTTATATAAATGGAATACCCATGTCTGCCCTTTGAATTTATTATTGAGTGAATGCCCCTCATTAATTTCAAACTACACATTAACCAAACAAGTTAAAGTTGAACTAGGTAAACGATGAACATTAATAACTGGTTGAAAAATAAAGATTAGTCAAGATTATTTGTAAGTGAAAGATTTTTACCAAGAATATACTAATATGAGATGGATCCATCTTGTTGTATGAACTCACCATGATATACAGATAATTTCTAGCCATTAAGGATATCCCAAAGAACAATAAACTCTACACTTGGAGACATTGTTAAAACTGAGATAGAGAAACTATTAAAAGTAGGTTTTATATACCCAATCTAAGATAGCCAATGAGTGTATCCTCTAGTTATTTTGCCTAATAAAATGAAAAATGGCGAGTTTTCAAAGACTACAGAGAACTAAACAAATCCACATTAAAATATTGCTTTCATATGCCCTTTATTGACCAAGTGTTAGATAATTTAGCAAGAAATGTATACTTTTCCTTTTTGGATGGATTTAGTAGATACAATCATATCCCAATGGCACTTGAGGATAAAGATAAAACCAAATTTAATTGCTCTTGAGGAAATTTTGTGTACAAAGTCTTACCCTTCGGACTGTGCAATGCACATGCAACTTTTCACGGAGCAATATTAGCTATATTTGAAGATTTAACAAATTAATACATTGAGATTTACATGGATGAATGTATAGTCTATGGAGGTTTTTTGAAGAATCATTGAATAATATAGACAAGGTATTGACTAGGTGCAAAGAAGCACCAATTATCTCTTAATCATGAAAAGTGTTTAATTATGGTAGATGAAGGTATGGTTTTGGGCATCATATTTTAAGAGAAAGAATCAAGGTAGACCCTAATAAAATTGAGGTAATCAAACTTCCAAAACCTTCCACTCAGACAGAGGTAAGAATTTTTTTTGGTTCCTGTTGGTTATTATAGGAGTTCATTGAATATTTTAGTAAGATAACATCCCCTATGTTTTCTTTGCTTACTAAAGATTATGAATTTATTTGGACTTGTGATTGTCAACAACCTTTTGAGGCCATTAAATAGAATCTCACTTCTGCTCCTGTCTTGAGAGCATATAATTTGAAGATTCCTTTTTACATCCAAACAAATGCATCTAGTAAAATAACATGAGTTGTTCTTGCTTAGAAACAAACAGGATAAACCATGCATGTAATTTACTTTAGTTGTAAAAAAATTAACACTTGCTGAAAAAAACTACAGCACAATTAAAAAATAATTCCTAGTTATAATTTATGCTATTAACAAATTTCTCCATTGCATCACTGATTAAAATGTGATAGCATATAAAAACCATTTTGATATGAAGTATTTAGGGAAAAATTCATTAGTAAGAGGTAGGATGGTTTTTGTTTTTATAAGAATTAAGTGTGACATTAATTGACAAGCCTAGGAAAGCCAATGTAGATGCAAATTTCTTGTGAAGACTAACAACTGCAGGTCAAGATGAACCAATAGAGGATGAATTTTCAGATGAACACTTGTTTGCCATATCTTGTACATCACCGTGGTTTTCCGAGATGGCCAATTATTTGCCTTAGGGAATTTCCCATACTATTTCACTCATAAAGAGAAAACCCGCATGTTCTGTAAACAACAATATACCCCCTATTGTTTTTATTGTTTACAACACGATCAATTAGCTATCAGTTTTTGTGACTTATATAAATCAAACAATGATTAAAAATCTGAATTTTATAGGTTAATATACTGATTCAGAACTGATTTTATGATTAAAAAGTCAACTTAATTCACCGTTTGATCAAAACCATTCAAATTTTAATTTTACCGATTTCCCATAAATTTCATTAAGTGATTTAAATATGCATATTCAAATTAAAATTTGACTTAAATAAACGCATAAAATATCATAAATCAGAATGCAAAATCAGATAGAGACAACACCAATATTGTTTAGGGAGTTCGGCAAACGCTTACATCTGCGGGTTCATTTTAACTGGGCCATTAAAATCTATCAAAATTACAAGTACAATCAAACTTACAAAAAACAAATATGAATATGATTTTCCTGTGAATCTGCCAATCTTTGCAAACATCATAGATTAGTTTGAAAAGACACAAACAAATACCTATGATAGGCGAATGTCTAATTGAATCCCTGTAGAATTGTCAAACCATAGTGACTGTAACTGCCATCACAAAATTGATCAACTTAAAAATAGACAATCAAATGCCAAAAGAGGAAACTCTCAAATTTATTCCCTGTGACATGGCCAATCTCTGCAAATACAATCTCACCCAAAATAGATCAGTAATGAATAGACACTAAAAATCCAACAACTAGGCTAATGTCCACTAACCATGTGAAACTGCCAGATCACTGCAACTGCAAACACTGCCCACAATATGGTTCTTAAAATGCATCCAACATATATATGCCGAAAATAGATGCATTCACAAAACAACAGTTACTCTATAATGCAAGGATATAAAACTGAACATTGTCAATGTGCCCAACAACCTGCGTAAACTGCTGTAAAAATCACTAAAGCTGAAAATAAGAGTTTAATTCCTTGTACCCAAACTATAACAAGAACTCAAAATGTTAAATACAAGATCCAAATGGAGTATTTTCAAATTTTCAAATATAAGAAGATAACTAAGCTTTATGAACCCGTCTCTTAGTTCCTCTCATAAATCTAATAACTCCAAAATTCATTTTCCCTTATAAATGCTTTATAAAATTGGGTTTTAATTCCCTTAACATAATCAATCAGAATCCCTAAAGCAATGGTAACAAAATAAATTGAAATCATGATATTCATTAGTCAAATCACTATGATGAGGCCCTCGCCGCTCTCTGCAGAATCAGAATTGCCAAGGACCTTAAGGTGAGCAATTTTATTATTGAGGGAGACTCTATGAACATTATTAACAACCTTAAATGGCTTTCAACCCCCTAATTGGACTATAAAAGATTTTATAAATGAATCCAAGGACATGGGTAAAAATTTTACAAACATCATTATATGCCATGTCTATAGAGAGGGGAATGGTGCAATGGATGCTCTTGCAAATGATGGGGTTATCATTAATGAATTTAAAATTTGGCATGATTATAAGAAGATCTCTCCTCCAACAAAAACAATCATTTCAAATGAAGCCAAGGTTACTTAAGCTAAGTCGACGGTTTTGGCACATGCGAGGTCATGAGTATTGGTACTCCCATATTTTGCGAGTTAATCCTTCCAAACAGATCTTTTTCCATTGTTTTTTGCGCATTGATTTTGATAGAAGGGTTTTCCAAACGGTGTTGCAGTGTCGGTAGATAGGTTTGGAAGCTCAACAACTCCACTGTTTCGTCGTTCTTTGGTGTCCCTAGATTTCACCCTGAAATCTGGAACTACCCATTTTTAAAAAAAACATTTTTTTTAAATAACGGGTCTTTTTGTGTTTTCAATGCCAAAATATGTATGTATTATGTTAGGATATTCCCAGTGAATCATATGAGCCAATTTCGACAAATACCCAGATGCCCAAACTCATTTTATCCCTCCGTCAAGTTGTCTACGAGAAATTTTTATATAATTATTTATTGAATAAATAATGCCTCGCTTGAAGTAAATAGTGCTCCGATTGAATCCTGTTGCAGTCTTGCATGCCAGTATTCACTTCTCTCATTAGGGTTTTCACCAAGAATGAATTCAACGCATTATCTGCAACTTCTGGCAACGTTTTTCGCATTTATTTATTTCTTTTTCGTTTTTCTCCGGATTTCTCCGTGAAATTCCCCTAGGTCTATTCTTTGTCCAGTATAGTCTGTTTAATTGCATAAAGCATCTGGAGATCATCTACCAACACAACACCAGAAGGAATCAACCTCAAAATACAAGCTTTTGACCAAAAAAGATGAAGTCATGCACAAAAAGCCTCTCCCAGGCAAGACACATTTTCTGGAATTAATGAGTGTAAACTGTAATCGGATTTTTGGTAGTGGCAAGCAGGGAAAAATTTCTTACCTGCCTTGCAAGGTACTTTTCCCCATGAAGTAAAAGTCACTCAAGTTGCGATGGGAAAATTAGAGGTGGCAAGCGGGCGAGAATTTCTTACCTGCCTTGCAAGGACCTTTTTCCCATGAAGTCAAAGTCACTTAAGTTGCAGTGGGAATATTAGAGGTGGTGGGCAGGTGGGAATTTCTTACTTGCCTTGCAGGATAAAAAATTTCATTATAAAAGAAAATCACTTAAAGCACCATCGGGAATTTCTTATCTACCTTGTAGTTGCAGGGTAAAAATTCTCATTATAAAAGTCAAATAACGTAAGTGAAAGAGAGGATTTTTGGCGCTGCAATGTAGGGTAGAAATTTCCATTAAAGAAAATGCAACCCACCGTAGGTGAATAACATTGCAATTAATAATATTTACTAATAGTTTATTCACTCAATTTTGGCACCATAAATAGAAAGAAAGTCAATGCAAGTGGAAAAGCTAAAGAGAAGTCAAGGATGCATGTTAAAAATAAATAAAATAATTTATTTAAAAGCAACCAGCAACATGCATAATTGGGTGCCCAATTTGGGCGAATAAACATGATTGTTTATTAATTAAATTGCCATAAATAGAAAGGGCAATTATTAAAAATAAAATGTTGAGGGTTATATAAGCATGGATTGTCATAATAAAGAAGCAATTAATTCTTTTTGCAAAAGATTGCAGCCCGGACATGTTTTAGCGCAAAAGGAAGGAAGTGTTTGCATTAAAGAGTGTTTTTCATTGCCAGGGATCTTAAAGGTTTGGTGTCTAGGGTTGGAATGGTTTGATTCTTGCTATGATAATTATTTGCATGTTGGTATAAGTGCTTTGGTGAATTATATAATATTTTTGCTTGCTTTGCATGCAAGCAAAACCTCAAATTTTAGGGCAACAAACTTCATATGCAGACTTTTGGTGATAGAAACAAGTATTCATACTTTGGACTTCAATCTTTGTCTGAATTAATTGTAGGTATTCATCACATGTGCTCATATTAGTGAAAAGAAGTTCAAATCAATGTCGAATATATTGAATATATCTTTTGAATCTGAAGAAGTTGTCAGATCTACACAAATTGATCCAATTGCAAGGGATTCCAGTAGAATTAAAAGAAAAAGATCTCAGACAAAGATTGTTCCAGCCATGATCTGGCTCACCCCAAACTCGACACATCTAATTCCCTTGCACTCCACCCATTTTAGTCACGAGCTTGTCTAACTCAGTCTCTCTGAATTCGGTCTGCAACTCGTTTGCTAACTTGATGAACTACTTGCAACTTGATGAGTTGATCAATATGACGATCGAGTCCCCCATCGAAACAAAAGTGGCCCCCCTAGTTGAAAACCTCCCTTTTGACCTTCAAGGATTGGAGGTGAAAACCATTAAAAAATTCACAATTCCACTTTCCAACTCTGCATCGACCCACTGGCTATTTTGCAACGTGTCATGGCGTTTCGTTACCTATTCCCTTATTTTTGCTCCTCCAACCAAGAACTTCTGCGAACAATATCTTACTCAAATGGAGTTTGTTTTTCACGTTCAAATAGGATACAAAAGCCTCTCGGAGTCCTCTAATGTACTGTAATGCTTGTGGGAGATATAGGGAAACTTTCTACTGAATTGACGTCCAAATCACTACCTCATAAAGAACAATTCAATGTTCACATGGGTAAAAGGAATATTATATAAATGTGGTCTTAACTTTGTGTTATGTAGATGTATAAGAGAGGATGAAATTCATTATGTTTTCAAATATTTCCATGATGAACCCTTAGGACGTCATTACTCAGCACTCTAGACTATTCAAAAGGTTTTGGATGTTCGACTACTATTGGCCTTCCTTATACAAAGATGAAAAATATGTCAAGAAATGTGACCAGTACCAAAGAATGGGAATGCCTACTCTCTCCAATTAAATTCCTATCCAAACTCAAGTGGTTTTGAAACCTTTTGAGAAATGAGGATTGGATTTCATTGGCCATATTGATCTAGCCTCTCAAGAGAATGAATGCATTTTTGTGTGTACTGATTAGGTTACCAAGTGGGTAGACATCAAGATTTGTAATTTTATAGGGATGATAAGATGGCTAACTTCTTGTATGAAATAATATTTCTTACATTTGGAGTACCAAAATCTATTGACTCATATCAAGGGCCACAATTTGTGTTTAATGTGATCAAAGCATTCGCATATTTTTATCATATTAGGCACAATAAATCTTTAAATTATAACCCATAGTCAAGTGGATAGGTTGAATTCACTAACAAAGAGATAGAAAATATTTTAACAAAGGTTATAAATATTAATAGGAAGGGCTGGGCATTGAAGTTACCAGAAGCAGTTTGGGAATATAATACAACATAGAAATCCACTACCAAATTCTCTCTATATGAGTTAGTCTATAACAAGAATATAAATTTTTCCATAGATTTTGAGCTTAGAACTTTGAAAATAGTAGTAGAGGTAGGGATAATCATGGAACCAACACATCAACAAAGGATATTGAAACTAAATGAGAGTTTTGAGCTCAAAATGGAATATTTGCACCATACAAAATTGATCCAACATCAAAGGTAAGTGTGGCATGACCATCATCTCTTACACAGAAAATTTCTATTTGATTCCAAGTATAAGGACTTCAAGGGAAGACTATGGACTTGGATGGGTCCTTATAAGATTGAATAAGTTCAAAGTAATGGGTTTGTTCAACCCAAACCTATTGATGGTGAACAGAGGACACTACTGGTTAATAATTATAGGCTTCACTTAACAAGAAACCAATTTCAAAAGAGTTATTTGAAAATAAATTGAAGATACATCTATAATTTTGTTGTATGAAGGAGGTTGCCTCCTCTACAACTAAATATTGAATGGTTATGAGAGTGAATAAAGGAAGAAGGTTGGAAACCAAAAATGGCAGCCTTTTTCTTTGGAAAAAAGCAAAAAATAGGAAAGGGATAAAAACTAGAAATGGTAGTCACTTTCAAAAAAAAATAAAATAAAATAAAATTCATGATGGTAGTTGAAAAACTTGTTGAAACATACTGACAAACCCTTTCATTCCTCTACAGGGACAACAAGATATATTTTGACAAGGGACGATATGTGTGTCAAATCTTATTCTTTTTATAGTATAAAGTTCTTTTTAAAATATCATTAAGTATTTTTATATAAATGAACTCAAACAGATGAGGTAATAATGAATTCCGTGTATGATTAAACTGACATGACATTCAAAGTTTAAAAATACAATCAGTGAAACATTTGAGTCTTATCTACACGTTTGGAGAATAAAGTGGAAAGTGGAGAAGTTTAAGGCGAACTAAACTTAAGTGTGTTTGTAATGATTACATTTTGCTTCACACACAAGGTTCATAAGCATAAGCATGTGGTTACATAGCTCCCATTTCAATTTCTAAAAACTCTAGTTAATAATCTCCACTTTGCCAAAACCAAACTCTTGCATATCAGAAACAAAGTCTTCAATACCGAAGATAGAGTCCTACATAATCAAAATAGTCCGGAGACAGGGAACAAGAAACAATCTAATCTAAAGAGTTCTAGAAAGCTCATGAAGGATGAAGTCACCAAAACAATATTTTAAAAAGTTGGGTGGTTGAAATTTATCCAAATGTTTGAAGGTTTTAACTAAGATATGGTTGAAGAATTTGTCCAATTTTTTCAAGAGAAAGACTCCAAAGTCCACAGAACTACCATAAGGTTAAGTGTAAAAATTATAAGTAAAATCTCTGGAATTTTAAGAAATTCAAGTAACATTTGTTAGCTCTAGAGTTCCCTATAATAAACTCATTACAATTTTTGGAGTGCAAGGAGAGCCCACCCTTAGGTTATGTCAGGACTTCATGGGAAAATCAAAATGAATTGTAAGAAATAGTTTTCCTGGCCGATGAAAATCAGTAATGAAGTGGGTAGTGAAATACCTCACCTCTGAAGGCCAACATTGAATACTTCTTGGTCCTACCATGCATATTCTCAATCTCTTACACCATGGGACAACACGTCTTGATTTAAGAATCACTTTACAAAAAAAAAAAAAAATTCCTTGCAGACTATGGTGGAAATATTCAACAACAAAGGAGCACCCTTAATGCATCATGGCCTAATTCACCTCATCTAAAAACATCACTTTCTATAGTTACAGAAGGGAGAGGTATAATGGAATATATTTTTATAAAAAATTAGGAGGCTAGGGTAAAATTTTATATCAAATCCCCTACCCCCAAGAGGAGAATGTTATTAAGTTGAGAGAAATGAACTTTACGTGAGGAAATGTTCTCAATCAGTCATTCAAAATAAAGTTTTAGTTGAACATCCTCAATAAACTTGTCAAAAAAAGCTAAGTTAGGCTACCTAGGATTGGTCCATACCTGCTTTCACTATTCAAATAAATTTACTAATAGAATGACCAATTTACCCCAAAATGAGTGGGTTTGAAGCTTCTGTAGAGCAGCCAAACAGCCTAACTCAAACTGGAACTTTGGAGACAAGGTCAAATTGAAGCAACTAGTATCTCATGCCAAGACAACAATTATTAATAAACCAAGGTCCACCTATAAAACCCAACTACTGACTCCGGAACATGATTCCAACCTCACCTTTGGTCTTCCTCTTAAGTTAATCAATTTGCCAAGTAAAAACCTTGGATAATAAATATGATTTCAAACTCACCCTTGGTCTTTCACTTCGATTTTACCTGGCCTTGAAAATTCTGCTTTGCAGACCCAAAAGGCAGAAAAGCAGGCAGGAGCAGAAATCCCTCGACATCATCCTCAATCCAAGTTGTAATTGATCAGAACCACCCAGTCACCCCCCGGCTGCCTGAAAAATTCCATTTGCATTCGTAGCGAACCAGTGTGGGGTTCGAAATCCTTTCAAGCACAACTACTGAATTCAAGGAGGAGCAAAGTTGCATTTGGGCAATGTGCATCAAAGAAGCAAAACAAAGCTAAATAAACCCTCGCACTATTTCTGAAACTTGTGCACAGTTAGGTATTATATTTATTAGAAATAATATATAACAGATTACTTAATATAATATGTATGCTTTTATTGTATCATATTCATATAAGATATTGTTATATATTATATTTTTAAAAACATAGTTCTTTTTTCTCTTTTTTTTTTCTTAATGTGTGAGATTAGTTTCTAAAGGAAAAAGCTTCTGCATTATGAAAAAAATTCTCCATCTACCAATAGCAGCTGAAAATGCTTTTATAATGCATAAACATTTCCTGCAAAATTCTTTTGCCTCGAACATCTTTTGACAAACTTTCCATGGCAAAAACATTGTGTCAAAAATATTGGGTGGTTCCCATGTGAATCATTTGTTTCACAATCTGATACGATTTCAGTGTAGAAGCGAAAACGATTAGGGGAGTCAATCCAGTAATGATTCAATGAAAAATATAAAAGTAAAATTCAAGTGGCTCATTTTCCAAGGAATGCTGCAACTTTCTCTCATCAACAGCAAATGGGATTTGAATTTTGAAGCAATAGGGAATCGGGTCACAGATATCAACCTACCTGCTGCAGATATCAGCATGAGTCGTGCATGCTTTTGTTCTCCTTGATTTCTGACATCAGCGAAGCATGTGATGACATCAACAAGATAAGTAGTCAAACTTCTTTGACTATTTATTACCATTAAAAGATGCAGTTTGAGTGTTGCGGATGATGGTTTGACAACTATTGTTATTATTTCACTTCTTTTGACTTTTCTCTATAGACTATAATAACTGATGTTTTTACTGGAATATAGATTTCTGACACCAATATATGCTCTTTGGCTGTTTATATACTATTGATTGTAATCGACATAAGTTTAACCATCACTAATGTCATTGTAAATCATTCCTGCTGTAATTTTTCTGTCATGAATGTTGTCTAAGGCACCTGATACTCGTTGCTATTGGCTAGTCACAGAATCCTGCTCCTGGGCAAGGTTGAGGACAGAAGCTGGCATTACCTAGTCATTGGGTAAAAATAAAGTCCTTGCCTTGTTACTGGGACAAACTGAATTATAGTCATATTATTGGGCCAAGCACTATTGTTGGGTCAGATTGAATTGTAGCCCTGTTGATGGGTCAATACTTATTGAGTCAAGCCAAGTTATTGGAAATTGGGCCAATCCTTGTCATTGGGCAAGGTTGAGGTTTATGCAGGTTGTTGGTAAAGATTGAGTTATTCTAGTCTCTTGATATGAGGAATAGATGGAGAGATGAATTCGTTGGAGTTCCGAACTGGTGAACGTATACAGCAAAGAATGTCCAAATGATGCCCATCTACAGATGCAATTTAAAGATGGTCATTTTTGCACCAAGCCCCGCATGGTTTTTCTTAACTTTTACTAATGCTTTACAAATGTCTTAGTATTTTTTTCATTGTGCACTGATATCAAGAAAGAGACAAACTGTAACATCAAAGTTTCGAATAAACTTGACTTTCTACACATAAGATTCCCAGATTTCAAAATCCAGTCTCAAAACGTTCACCTTTTAATGACTTACATGTGAGCTACCTCACCAGAGCTTGCAAGGAATATTATTCGTGGCATTATCCCAAGCAGTTACATTAATATTCATGTCTATAAATAAGTATCTTGGTAAGCAACCAGCCAGCCTGTAAGTTTGTTTCAGTATCTTTTGTCTTGAGCTGCTAGCTCGTATTTCCATTTGCACCATGCGAATGAGGCATTTGTGAAAAAAACATTGTTAACTAGAAAAGGGCAATTGCCTCAAAAGGTAGAAATAGAATTTAAATTAAACATTGACAAGCCAATAGAAATGTATGATCCGAAGGAAGGGCCAAAATATTGACAAACAGAAGTAAGTTTCACAATACAAAAAGCTGCTTCTCAATTTTTTCCCAGCTAATCTAGGGCGGCAAGGATACATCAATAACAATATTGTAAACATTAAGTTGATAACAAAAAGAACATAAACAAGTAAAAGAACCGGTCAATTAACAAATTGCTATATGGTTATTGGTGTCTAGATTCTATAGCTTATGGATTCACAACAAACAATAAATAAGAGGGTCCTAGGAATTTTCCCTATTTCGCCAATTGCATACCAACAGGCATTTAATATTCTGAATGCTCCAGTAAGTTGAACTAATATAATTATGAGCATCCAATCTAACTTTGTAAATGATAGGAACCCCAAGCTTCCACCCAATATCTGGGCATCAAGTACTTCTGTTTGAAGATTCTGCTTTCTAGCTACTCTTCTTAGTTGGCATTGTTATAAAGGAAAACTAACCATCAACAATGCACTCAATAGAATAGATTTTCCATATTTGTGTGCATTCTATTTTAACTGGGATGCATTAAAAACAAGACACTGAGTGCAACAGGGCATTCAAAATTCTAATTGAGTGTATCTAAGAAGAAAGAACATGAATTTTTGAGCAAGTTTACCTTCACATTAAATAGAAATTTATAAATGGAATGCATGTTTATCTATGATGAGTCCACTGTGACTTCATAACAAATAGTGAACTGGATAAAGACTGTCAGCTTACCAACACCAGAACCCAGTTCAATTACAGATTGCTCAGTAAGAAAATCTGAGTTCTGGGGTAGATGATTATTCAGCAGCTCCGCTCCTGGCCACACTAACTGTCCTGTAAGATCATAATCCGCTGCCCATCCAAGAGAAGTGCAAATAATGAAAGTGAAAAATACATATTCTGTAGATTATATTAACATACCAATTCCACAAGATGTTTTCTTGGTATATCAAATTCAAGAATAAATAGTCCATTTAAAAGTAATAGCAGCATTTTACTGATGATTGAATCGAAGAAATGTTAAGTTAATACGATGAAAACTTAATGCATTAAATCATAGAATACAAAAAAAAACCATCTCAAACACCATAGCTAAAAAAATATATTCAAGGCATGTTGGCTAGATTTTCTGCATAGCATCAAACCTAGGCAGTCATGAGATAAATCTCCCTCATTTAACCGGTGAGGCTCCCGTGTCAGATTTGTCAATAAAAATGTGTTATTTTTTATCAGGGGTTTTACTTTAACCACTTAGTTCATGAACCATAACTAAGAAGTTCTGCAGCAAATAAGCAGTTGTTCAAGAAAGAAAGTATTTTATAGAAGAAGGAAGTAACGGAAATACAGAGAAGAAATGGGGAAGATGTGCATCCCAATTAGTAGATAGCAGAGCTAATTGCATGCATATAGAAGAAACTTAATAAATATGAACACACAAAATTATAAAACAAAAGCAGCTCTAGATCCAGATCTAAAATAACACAAAGTTTATTAAGAGATCTAAGATTAATAACAAAAAACAAAGTACACCGTGACACAAAGTTCTCCGGAAACATGCTCCTTTGTATTCCTTTGCTCCAAGTTGCTCTCAGGGGTCCAGCACAAAGTCTAGAACACAAGATTGCTGCTTACAAATTCTGATTGATTAACCCGTAGGTTCTTCCTCTACTTATAGAACGTAGAGGGGCAATTACAAGTTGGAAGCTTTAGTTGAACTGGCACATGTGGAAGTCGGAGAAGAAACAATTGGCAATCTCCCTCCTAGAATTCCTCTTTGCGTGACATGTATGATTTGCAACTGAAAATAGAACCTTCTACTTTGCACGTGCCACCTATCTCCAAGTAATTGACTTCTTCAAGTAATGGCTTTTAAACCAATCACTTAAGTTGTATAATTTAATTGATCGCTCAATTACTTTGTCGGGGGAAAGGAGAAGGAAGAGGAAAATTGACTTTGTCCTTTTTCATGTCTGCATGCAGCTGATTCAAATTGGATCTGGAAAAAAGCTGGAATTGCAAGCAGTTAGAATTGGAAGCAAGCTGGAATTTTGCCTTCGCATTGTCTTCTCTTTTATCCTTGAAGCTTTTGCAGTTCTTTTGCTGTACATGCATCAGTGCAAGGTTGGCCGTAGATAACTCATCATCCTTATTTTTAACTACATATGAGCAATTAAAAATTCTGGAAAGCACTCAGGGTGAATGAAAATTCAATGAAGGCTTCAACTGGAAGATGAGAGCACATGCACAGGATCTTGGAAGGAATTTTCTACGCACTGACTTCTTCATGGGCTACATTCGAAACAAGAGGATGAAGCCTTTGTGCCGAAAGCTTTTGCAACTATGAGATCTGGATTTGGATCTGGATTTGCATCTGCGTCTGTATCTGCATCTGAATATGGATCTGCACCTGCATAACAAACTCTGACAACTGGGCTGTGGATGGAAAAGTTGCAGCTCGAATAATTCCACTGCTTTTAATCTACATGCATGAGTGAAGTTTTTCCTGCACGCATGAGTGAAGTCTTTCTTGCTCTGGATTTGTCTATCAATTCAACAAGAGGTTTTGAGCCTAGATCCGTGTCTCCAATATCTACAAATTTAGAAGTGATGCATGACTCCGTTGTGCTTTTTTTTTCATCTTTCTTCGCCATAGCTTTGTCTATCTTTGTCTGAACATTTCTTTTTCTTCTTATTTGACTAGAATTCTTCAAAACTGGTGTAGATCTAGATAATCCTTCAGATTCGGAGAAAATATTCAATGTATTGGACATTGATATAAGTTCCTTTTCTTTTGAAAAACACCTGTAATGAATTCCTTAGCACCTGTAACACTTATGCAAACAATTATGCAGACAAAGATCAACCTCCTTCAAAGCATGCGCCAAATTTGGAAGCTTTTAGCCTTGTTGCCACCTTGCCTGAGCAAAATCCTTCTTCAAATGCCTTGTTTCCACCTTGCCTGAGCAAAATCCTTCTTCAAATGGGGGCGCACTTTTCTTCTTGGCTGCAATTCTTTACCTGTGAATTAAATAATTCACCCATATGGCTGCCCATGCTTATATAACCCTCACAATTCTATAATTAATAATTTCCCTAACAAGTAAAGGCAATTAATTAATTAAAAATCAAGCTCTTCTCTTTTAAATATAGCATGTTTAAGGACAGCCACCCAATCAATTAAATTAATTCAATTTAATCATCCACACTTCACTTCACTTGAGCTTCACAGTGTGCTTTGACCATAGCCACTGAAAATAGGAATTAATATAATCATTTAATACTTTAAAAAGTATTAATTCCTTCTCAAAAGGGGCTGCATTAAATAAATTAAATTTATTTAATTTTGGAATTCTATTTTTAAATTCCTTATGTCCACTTCCTTTTGTTGACTTTTCCACAAGCCTGGGTGTCAAATTGGGTGAATAAGTATTAACAAATATTTATTTAATGCATTATTATTCACCCAATGTGGGTCGCACTTTTTTGCATAATAGAATTCTATTTTTAAGAATTTTTCACAATGGGATTCTTCACCCCGCAAGGCAGCCCTGGAAATCCCATGATCCACTTAAGTGATTTGACTTTGACAATGGAATTATTTACCCTGCATGGCAAACAATAAAATCCCATGATTTCACTTAAGTCATTTTTCTTTTATTTCACCATGGGAATTTTTACCCTGCAAGGCAAGCAATAAATTCCCGTCTGCCTGCAGCCTCTAACTTTCCCACTGCAGCTTAAGTGAATTTTATATCACGGGAAAAAGTACCCTGCTAAGCAGGTACAAAATTCCCACCTGCATGTTGCTTCTATTTTTCCCACTGCAGCTTAAGTGAATTTTCTATCACGGGAAAAAGTATCCTGCAAGGTAGGCAATAAAATCCCACCTGCCTGCTGCTTCTATTTTTCCCACTGCAGCTTAAGTGAATTTTATAATACGGGAAAAAGTACCCTGCTAGGCAGATATAAAATTCCCATCATGCCTGCGGCTTCTATTTTTCCCATTGCAGCTTAAATCCTTTGTTTTTCAAAAATGCACCCATCCCCACAAGGGCTTTTCCGTGCACGACTTCGCTTTTTCCCAGTGATCCAGACCTCCGATGGTGACTTCCTCCGGGCATAATGTGTGTATATGTTTTCCAGCTGCTCCAGGCCAAAAATCGGGCTTACCCGACAAAGGAATTGTTTTAGAGAAATTTCACAGAAAACGAAACGGGACAACACAAAAACACGAAAAATTGCCAAAAGTCACAAATAAAGCCCAAAACTCATTCCTTGTTAAAATCCTTCTGGTACAAGGGAATAATGATATGTTCGATCATAACAGAGTTAAAACGGAGAGCAAATAGCCTCATACAGGGCTCAAAATAATTAAATACAAATTTCCTGCAGACAAATCCCGACGACAGAATATAACAATTTTGGGCATCTGGGTATTTGACGAAAAAGGCTAATATGGCTATTTGGGAATATCTTGATGCAATACAAGAACTTTCAGGCAATAAAAACACAAAACGGCCCATTATTTTAAAAGTACGAAAAATTTTCGGATAGGGTAGTCGCAGATTTCATGATGAAATCTAGGTGACACCAAGGCATCAGAGCAATGGATGCAGAGGTCCAAGATTTTATCCATCAGCAACTAAAAAGTTTACGAAGAACATTGACCCCCACTGGTGGAGTAAGCCCAAAGGAGGAAAAAGAGGAAGAAGGCCTAATCGCAAACCCTGATAGAAGAAGAAATGAAATGAAAATTTGATGTCACCTCTAAGGGCAATCCCAGTATGCCAGGAGTGGGAGGTATTATTAGAGACAGCAGAGGTTCTATGATATTGGCTTGCTCCTATCATATTCCTCAGTAACTAATAATTTTGCAGAAGCCGTGACTTTGTGATTGAGCTTAAAGTGGCACATGAAAAAGGGTTAAACAAATTGGAGGTGGAGGGTGACTCCCACCTCATCATCAACACCAAGAACTCAAAAGGTTTGACCAACTGGAGGTTGCAGAACATAATGGATAATGCTCTTAAGTGTCCTACCTCGCTTCTCTGAAATCTCATTTTCCCACTCTTATTGAGAAGCAAATAGACCAGCTGATCTACTCTACCCAACTTTGGTGCTTTTAAGAACCACAATCTCCTATGGTGCGCAATTCATGTGACGTGTGGGAGGGGCTAGAATATCATGAAAGGGGACATGCCCCCTAACACCATAATTAACTTTTTATAGAAGAATGAGCGGAGGGATCCAGTTAGGGCCCCACCTACACATCCTTGTTTGTTTCTACACAATGTTGGTAGTTGAATGGAGGAAGGCTGGGAGACAAAGGAAACCAGACCCTCTCCACCCCCACCCGGCATTGATTGCAAATTCTTAAACCCTCATATTCATTACCAACTAATATGGTGGCAGCCGTGATGATATCACTATGACATAATTTATTCTTATATAGGGGCACGTTTTTACTCGAACATGGGCATCAATCTTGAATATTTAATTTCAGATAATGGTTCAAAATCTCTTAATTAGCTCGGATGTAAATGTATCAGATCAACACCAAGATCCATATAAGCATTGAAATTAGGATATGCACCACTCCAAGTATGAGACAGGCACCTGGTTTAAGTTGTCATAAAACTACCTTGGGTGACACCTAATAATGTCACTAGCCACACCCTATACATCATGACATCTACAAAAGCATCTCATGACAGAACTCCTTGTGGATCACCCAAAAAAACACAAAATTAGCAATTAAAATTCATTTTTGGACTTGTGTATGTTTCTAATTATTCGTAGAAGGTGTTTTACGTATATAGAATTGCACGCAGACACCCACATTTACTTTCAGGTGATGTTTCAAATCTCTTAATTAGCTTGGATGTAAATGTACTAGATCAACACCAACATCCATTTGAACATTGAAATTATGGTATGCATCTCTCCAGGTATGAGACATGTACCTGGTACGAGTAGTCATAAAATTACCTTGGGTGACACCAAATAATGTCACTTCCCACACCCTATACATCAGAGGCATCTCTTGGCATCTACCAAAGCATCTCAAACAGACTCCTTGTGGATCACCCAAAAAATCACACAATTAACAATTATAAAATTCATTTTTGGACTTGTATATGTTTCTAGTTATTTGTAAAAGGAAATCAGATGTGTCAAAGAACAGTTTTTTCAAGTTAAAAGAGGTGCCATCATTAACACAAAAAACATCGTAGGGGAGAATTTTAACCATTGTTATAAAAAAATTACTCGAGATTGCCCGTGACATTTCTTTTTCACATGACTAAGTTTGGACTTGATGTTTTGAGTTTTCTCCATCAAATACAGCAATGGCAAAATTGTTGAAGGCAGCAAAATCCTTCCTATTCTCTTCAATTCTGTTCTGTACTTGCAGCAATAACAGTAATAAGATTAAAGCATGAATAAGATTTTTCTATCAAAAAAATGATACTGTAACTCGGGTTTCCACTATCTTTAAGCAATCAGCTAATGGTTGTTATTTGTTACCTACGTGTTCAAAAAAATTCAGAAATAAACATCGACACCTAGGTTGTGGAAGAATTAGTGTTACATGGGGACGCATCCCCCCCAAGTCCAGGTGTCGAAGACAACTTGGGGGCAACTAGATAGGGGGAAACGTCCACCCCATGTTTCCAACAAAGGAAAAAATCTTTGGAGATGTCTCCGGGACGTCCAGGAATATTGAGGGACAACCCCCTTGTTTTGGGTACGCCAAAGATGGTTAGACGTCCCCGAGACGGTCGAGCGACGTTCTAGGGACATCCAGACGGCTGGCACTGGCTTTTTTTTGCATATATTTTTAAAAAAACACTTTTTTCTCTAATTTTAATTTATGGAAAGTTAAAATGACATAATAGAAACACAATAACACAAACCTAACCCTGAAAGTAACATTCTAAGTTATAAAATGATTCTATGGCCTCATTCAATATTCACACTCGAGCAAAGTGAGCAAAGAGAAGAAGAGGAAAGCAATTGCAAGAGCAAGAGAAAGAGGAAGGGCAACTGTAAGAGAAAGAGACAGAGCAAGCAAGAGGTATTTATAATTTGATTTGTTTACTTGATAAAACTCTCTAGTTTTTAAAATTTAAATTGTTTTTTGTATTTTTTAATTGTTATTTTAAGTTTTTGTATCTATATTCACATTGTAATCTTGTTTATAGTTTTTACGATTTTACAAAATGCATACTACATAGGGTTTGGATTTTACAAAATGCATATTGCATAGGGTTTGTGTTAAATTTAAAAATATATAACTCTTAATTATTGAATAGGTTTGGCAAGGTTTACCATGATACACAATCTTAAAAACATTAGGAATACAAAAACTTGGATACACGTTAATGCAAAATGTAGATACAAAAATGAAAAACTTAATATTCCTATTTACATGTTGATGTTTCATTGTTTCTAAGTTTTTGTTCTTAAATATTTTTTGCATATAGTTATGGGCCTATGGCTGTTTTATTTTGTTTAATTATTATATATAGGTATTACTGTTTTTTTAGTTCTTTGCATATGGTCATGGCTTTTTTTGTATTTATGGCATATAGTTATGGTGGCTTTATTTTTATTAATCATTGCATATAATTATCGCTGATTTTTAATTCACTGCATATAGTTATGTTTGTCTTTTAATTCATTGCAGCCACAACAATCATCAAAATGTGTTCTTCTGAGTTTCATTATGAATCAAGGGAGGAGAGGGTTGAGATAGGTGGAAGTGTTGGTGATGACATTATTCGGGAAGAGAGGGGTGGAGGGCGAAGAAGTGAGACGAAGTGTAGAGGCAATGCCAAGTGGTAGTGCTAACAATTACACCTCTCAAATGTTGGTCACATTCGCCATGGGACCAGTTGATAAGAATAAACCATTGCAACAATTTTCTCACATAGTTTCAAACCCCAAGTCTGGAGGGGGGACTAAACTATGGAAGTGCAATATATGTTAAAAGACTCGGCATGGCAGCATCACCAGGACCAATGCACAATTGTTGAGGAAAGGTGGTTGGCGTTTGTAAGGCTCTTTCACTTTATCAAAGAGCAAACTTTGTAAGACTTTATAATGAAAATAACATGAACAACATGCCAAAATTTTGTGGTACTAACATTGAGGCTAACACCCCTATGAGCTCTCTTAGGACTGGTAAGAATAATTTGGCCAGTTCTAGTTCTGAAATGATAGAAGTGGAAAGCAGAGGGAAAATAAAGGCCTCGGGGACTGCCCCCAATCAAGTTGTAGAGATGTTTGATTCAAAGGCAAGGGAAGAGGTGGATGATGCTATTGGGAAAAAAAATTATGCTAATGTGATCCCATTTCATGCCGCTTACTCTCCTTATTAGAAGGTTATGGCCAAGGTAGCAAAAGAAGGTACAAGTTGTGTGCCCCCTGGAGACACCAAACTTAATATAACAATCTTGACCAAAACTATTCCAAGGTTAAACTGGTAATGGAGGAGATGAAGGTCAAATGGATGTCGCACGGACGCAACATTATCATGGATGGATGGATAGACCAATATTAGACATCGACCACTCATCAATATCATTGTCCCTTACAAAGATGGATTGTATTCCTTAAGAGCAATTGATTGTTCTGGGATGCAGAAAGATGTTGAGTTTCAGTTTCAAATTAAGAAGGATGTGACTGAGGAGGTTGTACCTTCAAATTGTGTACAAGTCATCACAGATGTAGCTCGTGTGCAGAACAACAGGCAAGCAAGTGGAAGGTATCTACGATCATATTTATTGGACTCCATGTTGCGTGCATGCCATGAACAACGCACTAAAAGACAGAGGGAAGATTCAATGGGTTAGAAAATTAGTGGTTGAGGCCAAGGACGTGCAAATGTTCAAATGGAATCACCACACATCATTGGCACTCTTTCAAAGATTTTCGAGGAAGGAATTCCTCAAATCAATTGACACCCACTTTGCATTCTATTTTATTTTGTTGGAAATGATGCTCAAGTTGCAGGGGCCCTTGCAAATTATGATTATGACACAGGATTGGACTAGGTGACATGAGTCCAAGACAAAGTAAGGGAATAGAATGAAGACAGTCCACGACACAGGATTGGAGAAATTCAACCCATTTCATATGCTTTTTGTTCAGCATACTTGAACTGATCATGAATTCCGGTGCTCGACAATCCATCTATAAAACAAACTCCTTTAGTAGCAAGTAGTCTCTCCATTTCTTGAGTGCTTACAAAATTGCATAGAACTCTTGTTCATAAACTGTATATTTCATGTAAGTGTCATTCAGCTTATCGCTGAAATATGTAATGGGCTTGCCCTCTTGACTCAAGACAGTACCTATCGCTGTCAGTAGCATTACAATTGACTCGGAATACTTTTTTGAAATCTGGAGATGCTAATACATGTCGTTCAATGACCTTCTACAACTCAAAACTCTTATCGGATGCAGTTGTCAAATTAAATTCTTTTCTATCACCCCTCATTGTTTCAGTGGTGGGGGCACATATACAGCTGAAGTTTCTAATGAGCTTCCGGTAGAAGCTCACTAATCAATGAAAACTTCTACCTCTCACATTTTCTAGATCCATCCTTCAGGATAACAAAATCAAGGTAAACAAACTTGGCCTTTAAAATTGCACTTCTCAAGTTGATTAGCAACTTCTCTTCTCTCAACCTTTGAAACACTTGCCTCTAGTGTATTAAATGTTCCTATTTTGACTTACTAAACAGCACAATGTCATCCAAATAAACAATAACAAACTTACCGAGGTATAGCTTCAACATTTCATTCATGATTCTCATGAAATTGCTTTGTGCATTCGTCAACCCAAATGGCATAACTAGCCACTCTTTAATGCAGTCTTCCCTTCATCTCCTTCCCAAATTCTGATTTGATGATACCCACTCTTCAAATCAACATTTCATTCATGAGTCTCATGAAATTTATTTGCACATTCGTCAACCAAAATGGCATAACTAGCCACTCTTTAATACAGTCCTCCCTTCATCTTCTTCCCAAATTCTGATTTGCCAATACCCACTCTTCAAATCAATATTTGTGAAATACTTGGTTCCACTCAAACAATCCATCAAGTGATCCATTCGAAGAAATGGAAATCTATACTTAATAATTATCTTGTTGATGGCTCTAGAATCCATGCATTTATGTTATTCCCCATCTTTCTTCAGTGTTACGTTTCTAACAGTGTTGGAACTGCACATGAGCTCAAGCTTTCCCTTCTCAAACTTCTTTCCAACAGCTCTTGCAGTTTCTTATTCACCTCCTTATGCTCCACGAATGTAAGTCTATGGGCTGCTTTATTTGGAAAACTCGAACCGGGAATCAAATCCATGTGATGGCTAATGCTCTTCATGGGGCGCAACCATATGACAAATCGTTGGAAACCAAATACTCATCCATCAAATTCCTCATTTCTCTTGAAAAATAAATAACCTTACTCATTGTCCCAACTTACATGGGATTGAGGATGAAAGCAAAACATGATTTTTTATTCTTTACCTCTTTCAATTATTGTTTTCCAGAAATGAGTAAAACATAAGGACTGTTGTCCACTTCTTCCCATTTATCCTTCAATAGCCTCAACATGTGTTTCTTTCCGTTCTTCTCAAGAGTGCAGGTGTTTTCTCTACCATCATGTACGACCTTTCTATCAAATTGCCAGAGTCTCCCAACAACACATAACACGCATCCATTGGCATAACATCACACAAGTCTTCATCTGTATAAGAACCAATCTAAAATTTAACCAAACATTGTTCACTCGCCAAGATTTAATGTCCTTTTTGCAACCAAAAAACTGTGTAAGGATTTGAGCGAAACTCTCCTCCGGATTTGCAAACGTTTAGGAAAACATTCTTCCTTTGCAACAATTCATCCACTTTTCTGGCTTCAGCAACACTTTCTTCGTCATGAGAGCTTCACTGTGTTTTGTTTCATCCAAATGATCAGGTAACACAACAGACTCTTCATATACTTGTATAGAGAGTGTCAGCATCATTTCATCTATTGTTTTTTTGTGCTCTTGCGCACTCATAACCTCGATGACCAGCTTTTCCACATCAAAAAATTGTTACCCTGCCATAGTGTCCTCTTCCTCTAGTAGGATACAATGCACGATTTCCCCTCATGTATGTATGCTCTCTTCCTGCACTTGTTTGGTTTCTTCCCCTTGAAAATCTACCCCTCCCTTTTATTGCTATTTGGTCTTTCCTTAACAGCATTTCATCAGCTCTCAACACAGATTGGTATGCCTCTTCCACAGCATGCAAACTGACCACACTTCTCTCATCTTGTATATTCATTTTCATCACATTGAGGTATATTGCAACTTTCTCTTGATTAACACCATGGTGACCTAACCATGTTATGGTTATCTTGTAAAAATCTTCAATATAATCCTTCACATTTAGCTCCCTTTGCATAAGTTCTGGAAATTTTTCAGAAATTCCAACTAATAATCTGTAGGCAACAACTTTCACTTCAATTTGGCAACCATTCTACCCCACTAGGTAATATTTTCCTTACCTCTTTTATTCCTTTCCATTTGCACTTCCTTCGACCATAGGACTGCATGACCTTTCAACTTGGTCTATGCCACTTTCACTCTCCTTAGGTCTTGCACATCATCAAATTCAAAGTACTCCTCGATTTCTGTGAGCCAATCTATCAACTCCTTGGGGTTTGGTGTCACTCAGATTTCACCCCGAAATCTGTGACTACCCAATTTGAAAAAATTTCGTACTTTTAAAATAGTGGGTCATTTGTTGTTTTTATTGCCTGAAAGTTCCTGTATTGCGTCAAGATAATCCTAAAGAGCCATATTAGCCCTTTTCGCCAAATACCCAGATGCCCAAAATTGTTTTATTCTGTCGTCGGGATTTGTCTGCGGGAAATTTGTATTTAATTATTTTGAGCCCCGTATGAGGCTATTTGCGCTCCGTTTTAACTCCGTTATAAGCGAATATGTTATTATTCCTGTATACCAGAAGGATTTTAACTTATTTTAAGTTTTGGGCTTTATTTGTAACTTTTGGCAATTTTTCGTGTTTTTGTGGTGTCCCGTTTTGTTTTCTGTGAAATTTCTCTGGAACAACTCCTTCGCCGGGTAAGCCCGATTTTTGGCCTGGAGCAGCTGGAAAACATACACGCACATTTTGCCCGGAGGAAGTCATCATCGGAGGTCTGGATCACTGGGAAAAAGCGAAGTCGTGCACAGGAAAGCCCCTGCGGGGATGGGCGCATTTTTGGAAAACAAAGGATTTGAGCTGCGATGGGAAAAATATAAGCCGCAGGTAGGATGGGAATTGTATACCTACCTTGCAGGGTACTTTTTCCCGTGTTATAAAAGTCACTTAAGCTGCAGTGGGAAAAATAGAGGCTGTAGGCAGGTGGGAATTTATTGCCTACCTTGCAGGGTGAAAATTCCCATGATATAATAAAAGGAAAGTGACTTAAGTGAAATCATGGGATTTTAGTGCCTACCTTGCAGGGTAAAGAATCCCATTGCAAAAGTCAAATCACTTAAGTGGATCATGGGATTGTGGTGCCTACCTTGCAGGGTAAAGAATCCCATTATGGTGAAAATTCTTAAAAATAGAATTACATGTGCAAAAAAGTGCGCCCCCTTTGGTGATGGATAAAAATAATTAAATTGATTATTTTTAATAAATTCTATCCTTGGAAAAAGTGCGCCCAAGCTTGAGGAGGTTGAAAAGTCAAAGGAGGATTAAAATAGAGCAATTAAATTAATTAAATTTAATTTATTTAGTGGCTGCCCCTCTCCTTGGAAAAAGTGCGCCCCATTTGGGCATTATTTAATGATTTTTAAGGCATTAAATCATTGAATTAATTTCTATTTTCAGTGGCTATGGTCAAAGCACACTGTGAGGCTAAAGTTAAGTGCTGTGTGAAGGATTAAATTGGATTAATTTAATTTATTGGATGGCTGTCCTTAAACATGCAATTTTTAAAAGAGAAAAGCATGATTTTTAATTAATTAATTGCCTTTAATTGTTAGGGCAATTATTAATTATAGAATTGTGAAGGTTATATAAGCATGGGCAGCCATATGGATTTATTATTCAACACACAGGTAAAGAATTGCAGCAAGGAGGAAAAGTGCGCCCCCTTTAGAAGAAGGATTTTGCACAGACAAATTGCTAACAAAGGCTAAAAGCTTCCAGATTTGGCGCATGCTTTGGAAAAGGTTCATCTTCGTCTGCACAATTGTTTTCACAGGTGTTAAAGGAGCTCAGGTGTTGATTGAAAGGATTCATGCTCTCTTTATGTGCAAATTAAACACCAATTTTTGGGGCAGCAGGCTTGAAAAGTGCAGATTTTTATAATTTAAATTCACTATTCATGCTCCGGTGGCCATTTTTGTCTGAATAAATTGCAGGAACTCATTACAGGTGCTTTATAAAAGAAAAGGAGTATTTATCAATGTCCAATACATTGCAAATATCCTCCGAATCTGAAGAATTGTCCAGATCTGCACCAGTATTGAAGAAAGCAGGCCAAATTAGAAGAAAAAGAATTATTCAGACAAAGATTGATAAAGCTATGGCGAAAGGAGATGAAAAAGAGAGCACGATGGATTCATGCATTGCTTCTAAACTCACAGACATAGGAGACACGGATCTAGGCCCAGAATCTCTTTCTGATTTGATTGATAGATCCAGAGCTGGAAAGACTTCACTCATGCGTGCGGTCAAAAGTAGCGGAATTATTCGAGCTGCAGCTTTCCCATGTACAGCCCAATTGCCAGAGTTTGTGATGGAGTGTGCTAGATCTTACCATCCTTCATCCAGATCAGTACGTGATGTTGCGGGAAAAACAATAATTCGTTTGGATGCAGAATTCTTCGATTATTGTCTGAAGATTCCAGTGCGAAAGGTGGTGACTTCTATTAGCATTCAGGATGCTGACAGTAGGTGGGAGAAACATAAAGCTGACTGTGTGAGCATCATGAATAGCCGGTTCATGAAGAAGCCTAGATCCCCTTCCAGGTTCCCGAGAACTCTTCCACGATCCAATTTGGTGCAGGAGGCGGATGATATTGTCAAATTGCTATGCAGGTTGAATGGTGAAGCGAATGCCTACACTTTCCGGACATGGATGTATGCTTTCATCAGGACCATTGAAATCAACAAGGTTGATTCTATAATCAGTTGGTCAGAAATTATTAGCAGCAACATCGGTGAGCAACTGCGGAACGTAAAGCGTACCTTCAGCTTCAAGATGACTTCATACTTGGTATATGCTGCAGCTTCACAGGGTGTCTTTTCCAAGCTGGATAGATGTGGTATTCTTTCCAAGGATCCCATTTTCGAGTGCTACCCACAGCTTACTGCACCTGCGTGCGAGAAGGACTTCAAAGTGATCAACGATGGTTTCTTCTACGATTTCATCTGCAGGTTAGACAAAGACTTGAAGACTCACAGAGTAAGCAAGGAAGCATGGGAAGCAGTGTCCAAGATTGGCAGTGTATTCATCCAGTTTGCAGATTTCACATACCTCAGGGTTACGAGCTTTTCAGGTGAACCAACAAAGATGCCAAGGTACCCAAGTGACAGATTGATTGCCATGGAGCTAAGCAGGCAACTTGTGGAGTTACACGACCTTCAGTCGAAGCGGCACAAGTCTACGGGCTACTTCCCACTCACTGTGGGATATTACAGTTGCATCAGCATTCACAGAGCTCGAGGAATGGAAGCACAAATGTTGTCCGAGTACGAGCAAGAGTTCTTCCCTGCACGGCTTAATTTTGATCCATTTGGAATAGCCAGGAAGACAATCTCCCAGGAGTACGCACATGTACCTTCGCTAGAAGATTTCTGGATGAAGTGCAGAAGTGAGTACGAGGTCAGAAAGAAAGATTTCAGCAGGCTGTCGGCAAAGCAAGTATTTGACTTTGGTCTAGCGCGGATACCTGCGGATCTTAAAGATGATGGGAACGTGGTACTGGACACTTACCATCAAATGGGAGGAGATAAAGCTCTACTACAGGATAGCAATGGCGGCTGCAGCACAATAGAAGAAAGATCCGGAGCTGTGTTGGTGAGTACTTCGAGCTGGCTGCTAACGAGGGGATACTGCCTTGATGAAGTATTGATGAATCAAATCACGGGCAACTTCGGCGCAGAAGATTCCCTCAAGCGAAAACATGAAGGAGAGAGCAGCAGAAGGTCCGAGAAATTGAAAGTACGCAGAAGATCTCAAGAGAAAGAGAAGACCACTTCTACGACCATAGCTTTGACTCCGACTTCTCCAGTACCTAGTGGATCACCAACTATTGCACCACAGCAGCAGGATGTTTCCATGCCTTCATTAAAACCAGCAACGTTCATCTTCTCTCCGCAGCCACTTCGTTCAGCACCCGTTCCAGAGGAGATGTTGAAGCTGCAGATGACGGAGTTCGAAAGAGCTTTGTCCTTGGATGTTTCAGAGGATGGCAGCCATGATACTGTAGCACTTTCTGATGGAGAGGATGCAGAGCGGGAAATAGTAGCGCATTCAGCAACTTCTCATTCTCCGAGAAGTAATTTCTCGGAATGGTTAGCTTTGCAGTTGGTTCCGGAAGCGAGAATAGAGATGAACTTAGAGGAACATGACTTGCAGCTACTTCAGGATCTGAGCAGAAGAGACAGGAGGCCTAAAGTTGCTAAAGCAACTTCTAGGTTGATCATCGAAGATTCGGGAGAGAAGTTTGCTGAGATATCAATCCCGGCGGAAGGAAAGGTAGAAGAGGAACTCACGGCAGAAGATGTGACAGTGACCAAAATACCACTCGGTCAAGCTACCACTGAAGGATTGAAGCAGGACACGCAGACGTTGCTGGATGCTTTGTTCCTTAGGCTTGACAGTGAAAAGGCGGAGAAAGAAGAGCTGCAGAAGCAAATATCTCAATTATGTGAGATCGTAGCCAAGGTTGCTAAATCTTCCGTTCAGCCCATTTCAGCGCAGGTGAGTGATCATCTTATGCAGGAAATGGAAGATGCAAGCAATCAAGTAAAGGCTATTGACGAATGGAAGGATCTGATTATTCGTCAAGCTTCTGTGCAACTTGGGGAAGTGCCAGCCCGCCTAAAGGTTATGAACGATGCAGAAAATCAACTAAAGCAACTGATAGAAAGCATAAAAGGAATAATTACAGTTGCAGAGAGTAACCTGAGTGTTTTGGTCGAGATCAACAAGCTGCCGGGAGATGTATTGGTTGCAGAGCAAATTGTGCCGGATGGATCAGTTGAGAAGGGGAAGCAGTTAGAATTTGCAGTATCTTTCCGTTTGGAGATCTGCAGAGTTTTGCTGAAGAGGATGCAGGCGCTTGAGAGTAGAACATCAGATTTGCCGGACAGTATTATTTCTTTCACTGAGGAAAGAGTGGATGGAGGTATTACTTCATACGCGCGGATTGTTTCTAACGAAGTGCATGATTCTCTGGAGGGTTCTCTTCTGATGGTGCAAAAGAGGATTGATAAAGCCACCAAGCCTTTCACAATGAACTCTATCAGTAGGCTGGTGACACTGCAGGCAGACATTGCGAGATTTGGGCCAAGTTTGGAAGAAGTGGAAGCATGCAGCAAAGTGTTGAATGAAGGATTGCTGCAATTCAGGACAGAAAAGGAAGCAGTAGCTAAAACAGATGGAAAGATGCTGAACTATATGTTCGACAAGTATATCAGATATCAGAACAAGAAGAAGATGTAGATGTTACAGCTGGCATGACTTCTTCTATTTCTTTCTTCTTCTACTTTCTATGTTCCCGGATGAAATTGTAAACTTCTAAGTTATTGGTTTTGCAACCATTACTCGAAGTCATGTGGAACCTTTCTATTAGTTAAGTGATACATGTGTCACTTAAGAAGAAGTTAGTTGAGGATGATTGCCAAATGTCATCTTTACTTGTTGTTCATACTTTAGTTCAGTTTGAGTCTTCTATTTGTACTTTCCCTCCTACATTCTATAAGTAGGAGAAGAACCTACGGGTTAATCATCGATCAGAATTTGTAAGAAGCAATCTTGTGTTCTAGACTTTGTGCTGAACCCCTGAGAGCCACTTGTTGCAGAGGAATACAAAGAAGCAGGTTTCCGGAGAACTTTGTGTCACGGTGTATTTTGTTTCTTGTTTCTAAATCTTAGATCTCTTAATAGACTTTGTGTTATTTTAGATCTGGATCTAGAGCTGCCTTTGCTTTATAATTCTGTGTGTTCAAATCTATTTGAGTTTCTTCTATGTGCATGCAATTAGCTCTGCAATCTACTAATTGGGATGCACATCTTCCTTACTTCTTCTCTGTAATTCCTTTACTTCCTTCTTCTATAATTTTCCTTTCTTAAACAGCTGCTTACTTGCTGCAAAACTTCTTAGTTATGGTTCATGAACTAAGTTGTTAAAGTAAAACCCCTGATAGATAGAAACACATTTTTATTGACAAATCTGACACGGGAGCCTCACCGGTTAAATGAGGGAGATTTATCTCATGACTGCCTAGGTTTGATGCTATGCAGAAAATCTAGCCAACAGGGTTCAAACTCCCCAAGAAGATAGAAACTTCCATCTCAGTTCTTCCACCAAACCTTGAGATAGCTCTAATGAGTCTATCTTCTCCGGCATCCAGTTGTTTCTCATGTGCTTGCTCTGGTTATCCTCCTCGTACACTTAGTTCTTCTTCTTCTTCATCACTTACATCATTTCTTGGGGAAAAACCTATCTATCTATCTACTTTCATAGCATTAAGTCTTGCTTCCATTGATCTGGGCATTCCAGCTACTTCCTCTAGTCTCCCTACCATGTTAGCAATTGCTCTCCTGTAATTCCTCTTACTACAATCCTACAAAAGCATGATGCACTCTCATGAACTGGACTCTAAACCAGCTCTAATACCAACTGATGCAGTCAAGGATGGGATGTCAAATGAACAACTAATTCCTTGTAACCATGGGTCCACTCACTCAGCTACCGGCTCGGAGGCACAAGTGTACACAAGACAAGAAACACAAAACTATATTTTATCCAAGATAGATAATAAATTACATACCTATATAGTCACACAAACTCAAGTTTGCATTGCATTACAACCATGAAACAGAAATTCAGTCATATTCTGGACTAGACTTCACTCCTCACTCCTCTGTACACTCTCTCTGAACCAATTTCCTTCTCGCAAGCATCTACTTCCATTGAATTTCTCTCCAACAGATGCTTCTAGTTTCTTTCAAACTCTTGGAGTTTCTCTTCAAATTCCTTGCTTCTTGAAAATGCTCCCAAAATGAAAAGAATCATTATGCTGGTCGTCACTCTACGTGCACATTAGCAGTGGGTGAAACAACCACTTAATGCAGTCTGACAGTTACAAAATCGTCATATTCTGAAACAACCATGAAACAGAAATTCAGTCATATTCTGGACTAGACTTCACTCCTCACTCCTCTGTACACTCTCTCTGAACCAATTTCCTTCTCGCAAGCATCTACTTCCATTGAATTTCTCTCCAACAGATGCTTCTAGTTTCTTTCAAACTCTTGGAGTTTCTCTTCAAATTCCTTGCTTCTTGAAAATGCTCCCAAAATGAAAAGAATCATTATGCTGGTCGTCACTCTACGTGCACATTAGCAGTGGGTGAAACAACCACTTAATGCAGTCTGACAGTTACAAAATCGTCGCTTAATGCAAACTGACAGTTCGGAAATTACTGACTGAAATAACAAACAGTTTCGTCATGGGGTAGGTAATAACTTGTTTCATGAGTGAAACCAGTTTCACTACTTAACAAGCTTGGTTCTGAGATGTTTCCTTGACCAGTGCAAATCATCATTCATGTTGCGTTACTATAACAAACATGAAAATGAACTTCGACAACTGACTCTCTTTTTGGTTGATGCAAGATCCAATTGAACTAGATGCTCCTACATCATCACTTCCATGTGGTATTATTCCTCCCAACTTTTTTAATATTAAGAACCTTACATTACTTTAATCTTATTATTCCTTTACATTTATTGTGTCCTTTGCTTTTAACACCAACCTACCTGTTCATACTCCTCCATGTCACTCAACATTGTGTTGTTAAGGCTCGTGCCCACTTTTGTCTTTGGTCATGCACGCTTGGTACCCCCTCACCCACTTCTTTGATAGACCATAAAGGAGTTTTAATCCCATGCTACAAACATGAGTGACCAACATCAACATATTCAACAATTATGTTTTCAAGGAATTTGCAGTATCAGCGAACTGAGGATGATCAGGGGGTTCACTACTAACGACCCTAATTTGATAGTTAATTGGCAACTAACGAAAAGCCCTACCGTTAGGCATTGTACACAAGGATCATCTTTACTTATTGATATTTAATAATATGGCATCAATTAACAAAAGATCCCTTACTTTTTAAAACTTGCACATCAGTTTGACTCTCATTTGATCTAACAACAAGACTTCTACCCTCGAGGTTGCTAGTGTACACACCCCCAAATTACCACTAGGCATTATAAATGTTCAAAATCCCACTACATCCATTGTCCCCATCTAGAATTTATTTATTTAATTCTATTGCATCCTATCATTCCCCTTAGCTAGTTTAACTATCAAATTAAATAAATAAATTCACATGTCCACTTCCACATTTAAATAAATTAAATAATCCTCATGTCCTATTCACCCCCTCAACTCAATTTGACTAAAGTCATGAATGAAACTAAAAATCAATATTATAATCAAAACGATGTGTTCAAATTGACTCAAATCATGCATTAGAGTTAATTGAAACTATCTTCCAAGTCAAAGCAATCTAAAATCAATTCACCTTCTTCCAAAAGCCAACTATTCACGACACTTTTTGGGTGAATAAAATAGCAGCTATGGAATTACAAATCAAAACATGTGCAACCCCTTGCCAACTTAGGCATGACTCACTCATGCAAATCTACAACAGCAGTTTGACTACTCAATCAATCTAGAAACTCGACTAAACAACTCAGTCATGTTTAGTTATCTCCAAATCAAATCAATCACAATTTAGCTTGTGGATTAACTTTCCTCAACTATAAATCAATGATCCTTGCTTTGAAAATCACCCACCAACAGCTTTGAGAATTCATGTTATTATTTTGTGCAATTATTTGGTGAATCAAAGCAACCTTTCATATTGCTATGCTGCCCAAATCACATCTTCATACTCGTCGCGTAGTTATCTTTCATTCGGAGTACTTGGAGCAACCATAGCACACAAATCAAACGGATCCAACAAACAACGTCACTAAACCCCATTCTTTCAGTCAAATCTAATCTGAGGTTGCTTTGGGATCTACAACAAAAGGTTTGTATTTTGTTTTGTATTGAGTTTCCTCATTTCTTGTATTTTCCATAGTATACATTATAGACGCCTGATGGGACTCCCACGCATATTTTATCACTTTTAGATTGTCTTTCACTAATCTAATTTTTCCTTCTTGTTGTTTGTCTTATACGAGCTATCGTAACACTAATTTTTGTTTGCATGCGATATCGTAGTCTTATACACACTACCGTAACACTAAAATTTGTTTGCACGTGCTTACATGCATCTATAAGTGCTATCGTTGTCAATCTATCGACAAGAAACCTTTGATACGCTAGCGCGTCTAATTAAACGTGTTACCGTTAACGGTTAGACTAGCGTACCCAAGTGCATGCCCTAGTGTTCTATGTCTGTTTGTCTACGGTTTTCTTCATTTTTCCAAAGCGGTAAATACTTTCTAATCGTTGTTTTAGTGTTTTTTTAAATCACTTTCTTGCGGGTTTTCATACATTATCAGTTTTAGTGTTTAATTTGCTTTTATTTCCCGTTTAATCTAATCAAGCGAAGCCCACAGCGTATGCTCTTTTCTCACGCCCTCTTGCATGATCTTGAAAATCAGAAACAGTGTCGTTTGCCTTTTTTGTTTTACATCGTGCTTTTGTTGCAAGAAAATTACTAATGTGTTGATTACAGGACCACATCGTAAGAAGATTACCTTGAACGTTTAATCAAACTTCTAACTGCAAGTTGCCTTGATCAAGAAAACCAACCAAACTCTATTATTGAACTTTCTAAACTTGCATTGCAGGCTCGAATAAGAGTTTATTCCTGTCTGCTTTAACTGTGGGAAGGGCATCGACAAATCTAGAAACTTGTTATGAGTACCACAAGAACCCCAAAATAGTTTGCACCTTGAGGGAACTAGCCAACGAAACAGGTACCCCTACTTACCTAACTAGTACACCCGTGATATTTAGAGCCAAGGTTATCCTTAGTAACAGCCCCGATTTGATTCTTTGTGCGGAGCAAGGGGGTAAAGTAAAGACGACGACTAGAAAGAGTGTACCGGGCTCGTTCAGATAAACTTGGTACTTAAGGAGCGATCCAATATATAGGAAGCTTGACTTGACCAAACATAGTTTGTGTCCAAGTTAAAACTCACATAGTTTGTGTTTCTCATTCTTATCTATCATCAACATCAAAAATCTCTTTTCTCTCAAACTTTGCAAATTCATTTGGATACCCATTCTACATTGATTTTCTCACGTCTAAGTCTTATTCTTCGGATTCCCTTTCCAAACTTTAAGCAAATCATTCAATTCAAATGAAAGTTTGAATCTTTTCTTTTGGATACCCATATCCTAAGTTAAGCAAATTCATTTCAATCCAAGACTTGTCCTTTGGTATTCACTTTATCAAGGTCAAGCATAATCACAATTCCTTTTCATTCTCAAAGTTTGAATCTTTTCTCTCAAACTTTGCAAATTCATTTGGATACCCATTCTACATTGATTTTCTCACGTCTAAGTCTTATTCTTCGGATTCCCTTTCCAAACTTTAAGCAAATCATTCAATTCAAATGAAAGTTTGAATCTTTTCTTTTGGATACCCATATCCTAAGTTAGGCAAATCCATTTCAATCCAAGACTTGTCCTTTGGTATTCACTTTATCAAGGTCAAGCATAATCACGATTCCTTTTCATTCTCAAAGTCTTATATTATAACATTCACTTTGTTAAAATTTAAGCAATCCCTTTTTCATTTTCTAACTTATATTTTAACATTCACTTTGTTAAAATTTAAGCAAAATCCCCTTTCATTTTCTAAGTCTGATATTTTAACATTCACTTTGTTAAAATTTAAGCAATCCCCTTTCATTCTCATAGTCTTCTATTTTAACATTCACTTAAAATTTGACCAATCCTCTTTCATTTTCTTCAAATATTCTATTTTAACATTCACTTTGTTAAAAATTGAGCAATCCCTTTTCGTTCTTTAGCGCACCTAAGTGTGTGTGCTAGCACCATTTTCTAATTTTCTTTTACGTCTAACCAACAATAAGTACACTCAAAAGCAAAGTTTGTGAGCTACATACCGCACCGCCCTCGTTCGTTTGTTCATCCAAACTCTCAGACGCGATCTACACGATGTGTACACTGAGAACAACGAGCCATCTCTTTCCAAACTCAAAGCAAAAATCTCGCTCAAGGGGAAAAAGAACTCTAATATCAAAAATGAACTGTGATATTTGCTACCCCTACTCCACCCATCTATTTATACCCTACTACTAACCCTAATTCCTCCTGTTTGGCATTCGTGACCAACTAACTTTCTTTCTCAGTCATTTCTTTTACTCCTTGTCTGTGACTTCTACTCTCTCCTATCAAGCAGTTGTTCTGCCAGCTTTGTCGTGTCTCCCACCCGCTCAAGGGGCACTCCCTCAGTACTAATCCAAACTCGTTGGGGCATCCAAATGCTTCACCAGTGCAAATCAGGCAGTCATTTACACTTCGCTATCATCCGTGCACTGTTTTACAAGCATTTACTATCTTTAAAGCGCTATTACTTAAGTAATAACACTTTAAAGAGGGGCAAATGTAGACACCCCCAAATTACAGCCACACATTATAAATGTTCAAGAATCCCACTACATCCATTGTCCCTATCTAGAATTAATCTATTTAATTCTATTGAGCCTTATCACCCCCCTTAGCTAATTTAAATATCAAATTAAATAAACAAATCCACATGTCCACTTACACATTTAAATAAATTAAATAATCCTCACATCCTATTCACCCTCTCAATTCAAGTTGACTAAAGTCATGACTGAAGCTAAAAATCATTATTATAATCAAAAGGATGTGTTCAAATTGACTCAAATCATGCATGTGTTAACTGAAGCTATCTTCCAAGTCATAACAATCCAACATCAATCCACCTTCTTCCAAAAGCCAACTATTCACAACACTTTTTGGGTGAATAAAATATTAGATATGGAATTAAAAATCAAAAACATGTACAACCCCTTGCCAACTCATCCATAACTCACTCATGCAAATCTAGAACATCAGTTTGACTACTCGATCAATCTGGAAACTCAACTAAACAACTTAGTCCTGTTTCGTTATCTCCAAATCAAATCAATCACAACCTGGCTTGTGGATTCACTTTCCTCAGCTATAAAACAATGATCCTTCCATTGAAAATCAATCAACAAAAGCTTTGAGAGTTCATGTTGCTATTTTGTGCAATTATTTGGTGAATCAAATCAATCTTTCATATTGTTATGCTGCCCAAATCACGTCAAAAACACATCTTCATGCTCATGGCTTAGTTATCTTCCATTCAGGGTACTTGGAGCATCCACAAATCAACTATAGCTCGCAAATCAAACGGATCCAACAAAGAGCATCACTAAACCCCGTTCTTTCAGTTAGATCTAATCTGAGGTTGCTTTGGGATCTACAACGGAAGGTTTGTATTGATTTTCCTCATTTCTTGTATTTTCCATAGTATTACATATCGAAGTGAAATATCCCTTTTTGGATATCACTTTAAAAATCACAAATTTATCAAAACCTACAAACTGAAAATTGATTTTTCAAGGACAGCAAGGTACAGAAATCTTACAAAATTTATATCTTCCAAAATAACCACTTCCATCAATACCCAAAAGCTTAAAAAAATGGCCCACACTGTATTTATCAAAACCTGCAAACTGAAATTTGATTTTTCAACGACAACAAGGTACAGAAATCTAAAAAAAATTATATCTTCCAAAATAACCACTTCCAACAATACCCAAAATCTTTTAAAAAAATGGCCAACACTGTATAAATTATTTAATTAATTTTATGACAAAAAATGAGAAAAAAGTACAGTTGACCCTAAACTCCAAAAATATCAATAGAAAATGGCTGGAATAATTTTCTATGGCATCAATATGATGATAACAAGCTCCAAATCTGAAATCTTCGGAAACGGCCACAAACACCCCTTCAAAATGCTTCCCGAATTTCCCAAGTAGGTCGCTCCACTTGTGGGAGACACCCAAGAGCCCCAAATCTGAAAATAAATAAAACCCTTGTTAAAAAATGATTTTCCTCCTCTGAATCTAAATCTCTGATTAATTCTCCAAATCTGATCTAAAAATTTGAAACGTGCGAACAACAAGCTAGGGATATGGATTGGAAACCCTCACCGAAGAATGTTCTACCAACTAGGGATGGATCTCTCACCACTAAAGCTAGGGATCCTGCAGAATCTGACCTCCACTAGAAAAAAGACTGAAAATAGCAATAGTTGAATGTGTAAATGATCTCTAAAAGACCTCAAAGGAATATTTATAACCTTTTTCCTCTAATTTATTGTCCACATGCTTAAAAAAATACACTTAAGATGTCCCAATATAGAGCATAAAGTACCACCAAGTCGCCCATCACTTAAGTCAATGACGAAATATAGCATAAAGTGAACGTGGTAACAAAATAAACCCATAGCCAATAGCCTCCAACGTCTCTAGCCTTTTGGGTATGACCAAAGCTAAGACGGAAATAAGCCTCTAGGCCTCTAGTGTAGGAATGGGGACATTACAGTCATCCCTTCCTGAAATTCGCTTTCCCACAAGCAAATGCAAACCAAGATGTTGTAACATCTACTCACCCTCCAAAGTAAATCCTTCCACCGCACTAAATACTCAGTAATAACCCGGTTTCCAAGCTTCCTTTGCCTCACCTCAATGATAGTTTTTGGTTCTAAGACCAGCTTTCCCTCATCATACAAAGGTGGCAAATCAGTAGAAGGCGCAATATGTTGTCCAAGTGCCCTTTTGAGGCACGAAACATGACAGACGTGGATCCTGCTTTGTTCTGGAAGTTCTAACTTATATACAACTACCCCAACCCTTAGTACTATCTTGTATGGCCCATACAACCAGGTTTAAACTTCTCAGCACAACTCTTCTTAAGTGAAGATTGCATGTAGGGTTGCAATCATAGAAAGACCAAATCCCATATCTCAAAAGATCTCTCAACACTGTGTCTGTCTGCATAAATCTTCTATCGATTCTATGCTTTATGCAAATTCTCCTTGAGGGCCTTCAAAATATCCTGGCTCTCCTATAACCAATCACGAGCTTTAGGAGCTCAGCTATTTGATAATACCAGATCCACAAATGATGAGGCATCGTATCCATGCAATGCTCGAATGCGAGCCATGCCAATACTCATCTGGTAGGTGGTAATGTAATAATACTCACCCATGTGTAGCCATCTAACCCATGCACGCTAATGTCCTGCAACATAGCTACACGAATAACCCTCTATCCACTTAACTATTTGTTTGTGGATGATAGCTAGTACTAGGAGCTAACTCTGTACCTACAAGTCAGAAAATCTCTTGCCAAAACCTGCTCATGAAAATCTTATCCTTGTCACTAACAATGTTCTTAGGCATGTCATGAAACCTAAGAACACCTATGAAGAAGGTCTAAGCTACCTGTGGCGCCTTACGCCTAGAAAGCACAGAAAAGAAATGGGCATACTTGGTCAACTGATCAACCACTCCCTAATATGGTTTAGCCGGAAAAGAAATGGGCATAGCTGGAAAAGAATGCTCAGCCTTGGTTTGTTGACAAACTAAACACTCCCTAATATGGTTAAGGACATCATCCTTTAACCCTTTCCATGCGAATCTCTCTCTAATGTACCTATAGGTCTTAAAATACCCAGGATGTCTTGCTCGAGGTGTATCATGCACTGCTCGAAGGATCTTCTCCTTCATCTTGGACTCAGGTACAAGGAAAATCCTATCTTTGTAGTATATGAGGTCATCCAAGATTCTGTATTTGTCATCCTAAATAATCCCATCCATGATCTCACATGTAAACTGATTTTTGGAATACTCAACAAGTATGTGAGTCTTCCAATCAGCTGAAAGTTGAAACCTCTGACATAGAACTAATCATAGAGGTAAGGTGAGGCCTCCTAGATATTGCATCAACTACCATCATTATTCTTACCTTTTTTGTACTCTATGTCAAAATCATAAGTTTGTACCTTGTTCACCCATCTCTGTTGGCGGTCGTTGAGATCCTTTTGCCCCAGGAAAAACCTCAAATTGTTGTGATCTGTACGAACCACGAATTTACTGCCCACCACATACTGCCTGAATTTGGCCAATGCATGCATAATGGCCAACATCTCCTTGTCATAAATTGAGTACTCAACTTCACTCAACTTTTGACTCTCATTGGCAATGGGATGCCTATCCTGTATGAGTACCGATCCAATGCCCACACTTGATGCATCACACTCGAGTACAAATGGCCGAGTGAAATCTAGTAATGCAAGAACTGGATATGAGCTCATCGCCTCCTTAAGGTGATCAAAAACCTGTTGTGTTGATTCTGACCAAGCAAAAGCCCCGTCCTTGGTCAAATTTGTCAAAGGTACAATCAATCGAGAAAATTTCTTCACAAACCTCCTGTAGTAAGTGCATAGACCTAAGAACCCTCTCAATTGTGTGAAAGTCCTTTGGCTGGCTACTCTAATATTGCCTAAATCTTTGCTCTGTCAACCTTGACTCTGCCTCCACCAATCACATGGCCCAAGTATAACAACTTTGACATGCCAAACTCGCACTTAGAAACTTTCGCATATAGCGAATTAGCCTCTAGAATACCCAATATCTCATCAAGTTGTCTCATGTGATCCTCCCATGTCCTACTATAGACCAAAATGTCATTGAAGAATACAAACACAAACTTCCACAGGTGGCGGTTGAGCACATGGTTCATACAGGACTGAAATGTAGTGGGTGCATTAGACAATCCAAACAACATCACAAGAAACTCAAAGTGACCGTAGTGGCATCTGAAAGTTGTCTTGTGCACATCCCCCTCTCTGACCTTAATCTGATGGTATCTAGATCGCAAATCTATTTTAGAAAAATAGATTGCACCATGTAGCTCATCCATCAACTTATCAATGTGAGGCACATGATACTTATTCTTAATGGTTTTCTTATTCAAGGCACGGTAATCTATGCACATTTGCATGGTTCCATCTTTCTTCTTCACCAAAAGTGCCCGAGAAGCGACAGGAATGGAACTAGGCCATATATGTCCCATGTCTAGAAGATCACGTATGGTCCTCTCAATCTAATCCTTAAACCGTTTTGGGTGATGGTAAGGATTTATGACCACGGGTTTGTTGTCCTCAAGCAAGATCACATGCTCACATCCTCTATCTGGAGGTACACCTAGAGGTATACAATGAAAATTGCATTGTGCTTGTCCAGTAGGACCTAGACATCAACATGATACTCTGGTCTATCCTCGCATGAATTCTTGGTCAAAACCAAGCACTGAACTGCCCCAATGTGTAAGAAACACAATGCCAAGATTCATGCCACGGCTACAAAAGGTTGTCATTGCACAAAGAATGGTAAAAGGAAAGTCACAACTCATAAAATATATAATAGTGCTAAGGTAAAAAAAGAAATGCCCAAGTCAATCTGCATTAGTCTACATTCAATTCTCTTATGAAGGTTGATTTTTTGACAAATCAGAAGTATATGGACAAGTAGTTGATTATTGTAGATGTCGATGACGTTGTGGAACATGCTTGTTAATGTGTTTACAATGGCAAGTATAGCTCTTTGTCTAGGATGTATCAGGTACATGTTTTTCACACTATAAACAAACATATTGAGAAAATTGGTGGTGTCAAATGCAACAGAACAAAGAAATAATGTCATGTTCAAGGCAGTTTTTTCATACCAAATCACTCTCCCCTTAATCCCACATAAACCGCTAAGGTCAACTTATTTGAAGCCCTTACGCGATTAACCCCTTTTCCTACTCACAATACTCTCTTTGCTAGCCCTTTGCATTCTAACACTAGCTCGGCCCCAAGGAATACTCAAACTCCTCACATGAATCATTCCACTACTTCCATTCATTCTCCCCATAAGCATGGTGGCTGTGATCAGGAAATCCACCATGTCCCTCAATTTATGAATCACAATCCTGATGATGGGGTTGTCAACAAAACTATACATGAGATAAGAACCAACCAAAGGACAATAGCCATGATTAAAGAATTGAGTGCCATGGACAACACTCTAAGAGGCCTCAATGACATTATAGGGATACATGAGTTGAACCCTCAATTGGATGAGACATTTGCTAACATGGACAAATGTATTACGTACTTGGCCGATGTGTTTCACCAGCAACACAAACAGATTCGCTATTAAAAATATTCTTCTAGGAGAGCTAGTCCATCAACATATGTATAAGGAGAGATTTCAAATGGACTTCTTCCCTAATCCACCGAAAAGGCATACATATCAAGCTGGTGGAAATGGAATGGGCAATGATGATTGTGATCACCCTACTCCAGGACATTGCCCACAACCTAGGCCCCCGCTTCCCAACTAGTTGGAATCTGAGATAATCCAAAGGCGTGATCAAGATGGGCCAAGAATCACTCCTGATGCAGGGGATCTAGAGGACTCTTCTATGGGCTTCTAAGACTGATATCTGATTTGCATGCTTTTTCATGTCCTAAATCAAACATAGCCTCAGTTATCCATAATCAAATTTTTATATAAAGTATAAGCATAAAGCTCCTAATGTACAAAGCAGTCAACAAGCTTAGATGCAGATTAATCGCTTGCCAACTTCGCATTATGTAGTAATATTTGAAGATTTTTCTGTGTTCCTGCTGTTCTTTTCTGTCTAAGTAGTTTAAATGGTTTAGAAGAAATTTGGTATGGGCTTCTAAAAATGTAATATCATAGACTTTTGTAGCTTTCTCCTTGGTCTTTCTGACCTCCATCTGTTTTGGGTCTTTACCAGAGGAGGTTTTTTTTAAAAGAAGCTATTTTATTCAAGAGCAGATGACAAAGTTACATCACCTGATTTCTTGACACACGCTACACAATACTTAGCCTGAGAGGTGTAGTGCAAAACTCTAGCATTCCAAAGACAAATAAGCAGGAAATATATCACAATCCACATATCCACATTCATCAAGCATTTCCAGCATCTAAATCTTGGTATTATCTAAAGCAATAAAAGAGTAGATAGCATCCCTGATCTGTGATGACCACCAATGCCATAAGAGACCGTAACAAACGCTATAGGACTTGGTCAAAGCCTAATTTGTCAAAGCATCAGCCACTCTATTTTGATTCCTTGGGATATATAGGAAGTCTATTTCTGGAATTTTTTGCTGAATATGATCGAATGTATCCAACACTCTTCCCAATCTCCAATCTACTTAGCTACACAGGGTAACATGTTGGAGATGCTTAATCCAAATTTGAGACTCTAATTCCACGCTGATATGTTGCCAGCCGACTTGCAGAGCCCCCTATAGCCCTCTCAAAATAGCATATCCTTCTGCCATATTATTGGAGAGACCCTAAATTTTCCCCATAAAGGAAAGCTGGAACACCATCATGTGACCTCCCAACTCCTCCTATACTAGCTTTGCCAAGATTGCCTCTAAAGGCCCCATTAGTATTTATTTTACCTATCCCAACAAGCGGAGCACACCATTGCCCGTTATTATTTCGAGTATATCTTCTTCTATCAATAGATTGCACATGCTAGATCTAAGGCCTAGATACAATACCAACCCATCTCTGACTAGCTGTGTGAGGGTGTGTTATCAATCATGTACAAATTCTTAGATATTTGCTGGAGTTATGTTCCAAAGAAAACAATTGTCCCTGTATTCTTGATTAAAGATTCACTGATTTCTCTCGTTCCAGACATTCCAGAGGAGAAGAGATGTACTAATCCGCATAATTTGACGAACATATTTATCAAGTTGAGCTTGATTGATCCAAGCCCTCTAGATTTGGTCCATTTTTCCAACCCCCTACCAACAAATATCCAGCAAATTCGCCAAGTTGTGCCAAAGATTGATTGTAAACAGGCAATCTTTAAAGAGATGATTAATGGATTCCTCACTACCCCAACACATCTAAAGGGACCATAAAACCCTTTCTTCAACAATTGCTCACCTGTGAGAATTCTACGATGTAACAATAGCCATATGAAGAAGCCGGCTTTAGGCCAAAGATTTTAAGACCAAAGAGGTTTAAAGATGTCTATTAGAGGATGAGGAGCAGTTCTAAAAAGAGCATCATAACCTCTTGTGATAGTTTAAGTCCCGCGAATACCCCAACCAATGCTATCTGCAACTTGCAAGCAAGAGAGGGCCTCCGTTGGATTACAAAAAAGATATCCTGCTTTTGACCGTCCAACAATTGAATAGGCCAATCATCAGGATGAATCCTACTTCTACCATATATTCAATGGTCCACAATAATGTGCATCATAACCTCCCGTGACAGTATAAGTCCCCCGAATACCCAAACCAATATTATGTTTAGCTTGCGAGCAAGAGAGTGACCTTCGTTGGATTACAAAAAAGATACCCCGCTTTTGATTGTCTAACTAAATAGAGCAATCATCAGGTGGAATCCAACCTCTACCTATTTCTGCCATATTATTCAACAATCTATAATAATGTGCCACCTTGATCCAATTCTCGGAATGGAGACACTCCAGAATAGGCAATCATCAGGTGGAATCCAACTTCTACGTACTTCTGCCATATTATTCAATAGTGTATACTAATGTGCCACCTTGATCCAATTCTTGGAATGGAGACACTCCATAATAGGGCCTCTAAAGAGGGAATTTTTCGACAAGTGGTGGATGACAATCCCAAGAATCCATCCAAAATTTAGCATGCTAACCATTCTTAACAATCCAATAGAGATGCTTCTTGAGCATTTTCTCACCAACCCTTAAAGTGGAGAGGATAAGAGACCCACAACTCTAAAGATGAAGATGGATAATCTTGTCTGGAGACCTACCTTCCGCATATTTGGCCCGAGGATTATAAGTCCATAATTCATTCAGCCAAAGTAGAAGTTGTCAACAACGTTTAGCCTGAAGAGCCTTCGCATTTTTTGCAATGGCTATGAACCCAAGACCTTCTTCTGCCATAGAATGACATATAGTATCCCATTTCACCAAAGCCCATTTCCGTTTCTACTAAGAGCCGCACCATAAGAATTGATAACTAAATTGGTCAAGTACCTGCAAAAGTGCAGCAAGAATATTTATAACTAAAGAGACATAAATAGGGAGAGCTTCTAAAACAGATTTAACCGGAATAATTCTATTTCCAGAAGATAACCACCAATTAGTCCATTTAGAGAGTTTATCTCTAACTCGATGAATCAACCAAGACCAATCCTTCGGACACTTATCTTGCACTATGAAACCAAGATAAGTAAGTGGGAGGGAAGCTTTGACAAAATTGAACTTCTACATGATTAAATTCTCCTGGCTTTGAGAACACTGAAAATAAATAATTTTGGATTTCTTTTCATTTACCAGTTGTCCTATAGCTTGTGTAAAAGTGGTGAGGATCTTTTGAAATTTACTCACATATGTAACCTTAGATTGCCCCATTAAAATTGAATCATCAACAAGTTGCAAATGCATAATTGGTTTATTAGCCCCTCAAGCAAAGGTTATACACTCTAAAAGTCTAGCATCTATATCTTTAGAGACTTTCCGCTCGAGACTTTCAGCCAAAATAATGAAGAGATAAGGGGGGAGGGGATCCCCTTGTCTTATATCCCACAAGAGGCTTTGACTAGATGAGTAAGGGAGCCATTGATTAGGACTGAAATGAAAACAGAAATAACACGTTCCTTATTCCAATCCACTCCAAATCCAAACTTATGCAAGACCTTGAAGAGGAAATGCCAATCCACCCTGTCATAGGCTTTGGATAAATCCAACCTTAATCAAAGGAGGTTTTATGATGCACTTATCTCTTCTTATTAATGCAGTTTTCCTTTATTCAAAAAATTCATAGGAACTTAGATTCATTTGAAAATGAGCAATGGTTGTCCTCTTTGTGATCGATTGGAATGAAGATCTCATACATATACACAAAACATTCCCGGAACTTACATGTAAATGTTCCTGTAAATAACTTGTAGGGATTGAGAGAAGGAAAAGTATCTTACAATAGTAGGTTTAGGATGCAAACCTTCCATATACCAATTCAGCTTATTCAAAAAAATTGTTAAATCTAGAAATGAATTTGGAAAAACAGAGTAAGGAGGGGAACTTAATACCTTCCAATTGATGACTTTCTCCTTAGAGCTCAATCATACTGGTAAGATGGAAGGAAATTGAACTATGGTATCGGAGTGCACAATGCACTCTTACATCTGCAGGATCTCTCCTTTAGCAAACCATTACCACAGGAATTATGCAAAGCTAAGCCAAGCCATTATATCCCACACAATAATTAGACAAAAAATATGCACAATAGTCTCATTGTTATTGCCTCATAAATATTACAATTCGTAAGTTCCTCTCTCTACAACTTAGAAGATACAAAAGGAAGTGCCTAATAAATAGGCCTAGGAATTTGTTTCGTGCAACAATAATTTGTTGCATGAAACCAATATTAGTTGGACAGAATTTTTCACACTCGCCAAATAGTAAGTGTAAATATTCCTCAAACAACTTACTAACTCCTTTAGCAAACCATTACCACAGGAATTACGCAAAGCTAAGCCAAGCCATTATATCCCACACAATAATTAGACAAAAAATATGCACAATAGTCTCATTGTTATTGCCTCATAAATATTACAATTCGTAAGTTCCTCTCTCTACAACTTGGGAGATACAAAAGGAAGTGCCTAATAAATAGGCCTAGGAATTTGTTTCGTGCAACAATAATTTGTTGCATGAAACCAATATTAGTTGGACAGAATTTTTCACACTCGCCAAATAGTACGTGTAAATATTCCTCAAACAACTTACTAACTCCCAAATCGAGATTAGCTCCTATAGTGGGTATGAACGTGGGCAACACAAAATCGGTTTGGAAATAACCCAAACCACTAGCCAGTGTGAACATGACCACTCTAAAGCCCTTCCTTAATCGCAGAATAAGAAGTGAGAAAAGAAGAAGCAAGAGACTAATAGATCTTGAAAACAACGTCTGATAAGGCACTCATGTACAATTAAACTGAAAAATAAAAAAGAGTTACCATGGATGAAAAAATATCATCGCAAAGTACCCAAAACACCAGCAATAACATTAAAGTGGAGAGATAACATATGCTACAAGGCCTCCCAAGAAGCATGACTCAAAGCTCACACGTGATGTTGAAGTAGATGCTTGGTGGTCCAAAAAATAAATCTTGCATGAGTGGTCTGGATCCACTACTCGATCACAAAAGACAATTGACTTTGTAATCCACCAAAATAGCTCCCTCCAAGAAGATTGTTAGTGGTGTCAATAGTGCAAGAGGTAACCAAAAATAAAGTCAATCAACTGCCTTAAAAAAATATGGCCCCAAGGATTAGCAAGAAACACAACACCCAAAGAAGCAGGATCTATACAACACCCCCACATACTGCTGAATTGGTGGAGTGATGCAAAAAATCTGTATGAGTGAAAAAAACTCCACTACTCGAACACTAGAATGCTGACAAGAAGTGTCAATAGTAAAAATACAATATCTCTCAAGAAGATAGCCCTGTGGTGATGGGGAAGTCTAACAACTAAAATAGTGAAATAATGACAGCAAAATAAAGCACAAACACATGAAGGTAAACAAGGCTTAAATAACAAATCCCAGTGGCACTTTATAACTAAGTGTGACTAAAAAATAATCCCAACAAGAAACCACCAAATGATGCATAAAACTCCAGAATGTTATCAACCTATGGAAGATGCCATCAAAAAAAACATGAGTCGCTCCTAAAAAAACAGCTACCAAGAAATAAAGCTCACTCTAAAAAAGAGAAACAAGAGGCAAAAGGAGTTATGCACAGATCAACACATTGAATAGTGGAGGATCCACACCTGTAGTGCCCTCTTAGTGAATGCTTAAGTTTTCACCACAAGTGACCAAAGATCCATCCCAAATAATCATTGATGGCTGAGGAAGATGCCTCAAGATGATTCAATGCAAAGTGCACAACTAGATCATGCAGGGGAACATCATAATGTATGCCAGGTTGATCATGTTTGACAACTGAAATCTTAGGTTTCTCTGAAGAGCAAGCACAAAACTACAAGAGAAACACCAAGCAAGCAAGACACCAAGCAAATTACCTTCCCTGTTGCGTAACATTGAAAGATTGGGAAAGCGTTCACACAAGTGAGCCAAGTATCAAAGGATCCGCAGACGTCATTGGAATACTTGTGAGTAGAGGAAGCCACATGGAGGAGGCGATCTCAAATTTCCAAACAAACGAATTGGGATCTATGATTGGTCCCAATAGAGAATCCTTCAATGGAGACCTAAATTGGTGCCTAGCAGGATTCACAAAAAAATAGAAAAAAAAATTGTTCAAATTTTTGTTGCAACTTCGCAAGCAAGATGCTACTAGCTGAGTAAGCCTCATGGAGGAGGCAATCCCAAATTTCCAAAGAAACAGATTGGGATCTATCCATGGTCCAAGCAGAGAATCCTTCAATGGAGGCCTAAATTGGTGCCTAGCCGGATTCACAAAAAAATGGAAAAAAATTGTTTAAATTTTTGTTGCATCTTTGCAAGCAAGATGCTCCTAGCTGAGTAATAGCTGCCAGATGTGCTCTAATACCATATCGGAGAAGAAACAACTTCTCATGCAACCACAGGATCTCTCCTTCAACAAACCATTACCACCGGAAATAAGCAAAGCCAAGCCAAGCCATTATATGCTAATCCCACATAATAATCAGATAAGAATATGCACAATAGTCTCTTCATTCTTGCCTCATAAATAATACAATCTGTAAGTTCCTCTCTACAACATAGGAGATTCCAAAGGAAGTGCCTAATAAATAGGCTTAGGAATTTGTTTCGTGCAACAATAATTTGTTGCATGAAACCAATATTAGTTGGACGGACCTTTTTGCACTCGCCAACTAGTACATGTGTAAATATTCCTCACACAACAACTTACTAACTCCCGGATCAAGATTAACTCTACAGTGGGTGTGAACACGGGTAACACAAAACTGGATTGGAAATAACCCAAACCACTAGCCAATGTGAACATGACCACTCCAACATAGGGCCATCAGAAAACCTTTTACAACCATGGATAGGCACTATTTGATTCCATCATCAGCATCCATTGGCAATTAATTTCCAGCTCCACGGCAAATACCCATTTAGCCAATACAATACCGTGGTTCAGGCTCTTTGACCTCTAGTTGCCAATCCAAGAAAAATCAGACAGACCCAATGCAACCTCAACCGAGGGAGCCTTCTAAATTCTAGCCCACACAAATTTGTCACACAGGAGGGTACACAGTCTCTCTACTTTCATCACGAAAGCATTACCCAGAAAAGACTTATGCACCAACCTAATGCCATTCTTTCTAGGGGTCATGCATGTAATCCCCAGAAAATAGATTTTCCTTTCCATTGATCATGGCAGATTCATAACAAAACTCATCAAAATATGTTAACAATAATATATCAGAACGATAGCAGAGAAGATAGACAAAGAGACAATTTGTTGTACTTGTGTGGAGAGAAAAATTAATTAATTATGTTGACTCTTAAGTGGTTTTTTTTGCTACTATTGTGCACTTCTATAGAGAAGGCAGATATAAAGATACAGATCATTGTACTTGTGTGTATAGAACAAGGGCAAACTCAAGGGCATATTGTATGGCTAAAAAATAGATAAACAGTTTTGCCTCCAAGTGGTTTTATTTTTGCTACTATTATGCACTTCCAGAAAAAAAGATTAGAAAGTATACCTCACATTGATGTGTATTCCTGGTTGGTCCTACACGGCCCCCCTTTTTAGTGCCAAAATTAATGCCATCATCTTTGTTTGCGGGATAGTCTCCTCCTTGTTACTATAAATCCATTCTCATGTCCCTTGGTTGGCATGTGTCCCCCCTAGTGATAATCGCAAGCATTAGACCTATGGTCCTCGGCATCAATATCCGTATCATATCTTGTGACTTAGAGCCAAATCTTTGAAAGCAACTTTGTCAAACAATGAACTAGACTACAGACACAAAATTGTCTTTGGAATGTTAAGATTTTTCTTTTTGAATGTTGACATTAGAAGAGCACTATACATCCATTCTCGTGTCCCTTGGTTGGCATGTGTCATGATAGTCGCAAGCGTTAGACCTATGGTCCTTGGCATCAGTATCGGTATCATATCTTGTAACTTAGAGCCAAATCTTTGAAAGCAACTTTGTCAAACAATGAACTACACTACAAACACAAAATTTGCTTTGGAATGTTAAGATTTTTCTTTTTGAATGTCGACATTAGATGAGCACTGAAATTATGTAGACTCTTTGGCTGTGAGAAAACAAAGCTTTCCCGGCAAGTGCCTAAGCGTCCCATTATTTGTAAGAGAGGGAAGGAGACACCGATGGTAAAGTCAATTTTAAACATTCAGCATGGTTTTCAAACTGGTTGACAGATTGTGAGAGAATTCAACTTCAAATCTGTGCTTCAAGCCATCCTGATCTGCCTTAAACCAGTCCATAAAGTCCTGGCTGCTTTTATGAAAGCTTTTGAAACAATATCAAGGGTTTTTACGTAGCAAAGGACCAATGAAATTAAGAAGATTCCTTTTCTTGCGCGGGGAAAAGTATGTCTTCCCAGAGATTTCAGAAGGGTAAGGCTTCAATCAGGCGATTTGATAAACAAAGCCATACGAGCAAAGTCGGTACGGAAACTCTGTAAGAACAGCAATGAGTATGGAATAAATTCTAATAGCAAAGAGTCTAGAGAGTTCTGTACACTCAATATTTTTAATACGTTAACCCAACAAATGTATCTTGCATTTGGAACTTCACTTACCATTGGAGAGATCTTGTTCAAAGGGCCTTGCTTTGGGAGATTGATAATGGGAATCGAGTGATGTCTAGGGATAGAAGTTTTATGCCACCAAAATGATAGTATGCCTTGGGTGCAGGTCTTCATCTGTTAATTTAAGTTCCTTTCCAGACTGAGTGCCGACGAATTAGGATGGAGTCTAAGGATGGCGACTTTTCAGTCAAATCACGGTATAATTCCCTAACTACATCAGTAGTATCCACCGCCAATGACTTAAATTTGAAGGAAAACAAAGGATTTCTATGCCTTAAATTTAAACAAGACCATTAATAATATGGCTTAGATGGAAGCTTTCTTGAAACAATGAAATGGTTAAGGTATCTCTTATTAAACAATCCAATACTTACAAGTGGAAGGGGACTAAGGTCGATTGGCATTGATCAAAGAGGGCTGCTATGACCAGCTACAAAGCAGGCTTGAGGAGACAATTACATTGAAACACAGGTTTTTTCCAAAGGGATATAGCCAATGATAAAAGGACATAATTATAGACCATTTAACGAAGATTTTTCCATTTATCTCAATGATGTGCCCACAAGATTCTGTCCATTTATATAGCTCATATGATCATGAAATGTCATGTTATGCTTCTAGCTAGAGGTGTCATTTCACCATTAAACCTTAGGAGGATGCTGCCGGGATAGAGAGCCTAGTTGTTCCCCATTTCCACCAGCTGTTTTAACATTTTATTTTCTCTGGCTTAACATGCTGGGCTGTAAATAGGTTTTCCGCAGAGTACATATTTAGAATCTCAAGTTTTTCATTAATATAATATATTATGGACCTTCTCAAAAAATCAACTAGAACATCAGGACAAAGCCGTGTAGAGCTCAACCATTTTCAAGTTAAGGAAGAACAGAACATTTTTGGAGAAGGTGTTGAAAATGGAGGATTATCTTCCATGATTATATATCAATGGTTGGCATTGAGTAATCCCATACGTGCGCATAAGGAGATTTTGCAAGCAGAATACTGTAATGGAGTAATTTCTAGTCATAAGCGAGAAGCTAAAGGTGGTCATAGATCTAAGATTATATAATTGCAGAAACCAAATTTTAGAATGCAAATAATTGAAACAAATACTCGCAATAAAAGATGAACCATATTCACTAAATCCTTAATAGAAATACAGTAACATAGAAAGCTAGGATGGTTCAATAAACACAAAAGACTTACTTGGAAGTAAAATGTTGAACCAAACTTGGATTACAATTACACAATGCTGTCATGTAAAACCCTTCATATGAGCTGAGGATGGAGATGGCCACCAGGAACTCACAAAGTACTTAATATAAGCAAAAGCACATGAATCATACACTAGCACAGACCAATATAAACCTGGGTCTGATGATATCACCTAAGGTGGTAACTCCAGTGTCTTAGCTCTAATGGTGATGGCCTTCATGAGCCCTTTGGGCTCCTCTTTTGACATGGGTCACAGTAAAAAAACTATTGGTTTGTTTCATTATTCAGGTACTCCCTATTAACAACCTCCACCATCCTCCATTGTAGTTGCTTATTGTTTTTCATTTCCTGCTTGGATGTGCACACGTGCAAGGTTAAATCATCCCCTCCCCCTATTCCCCATCACAAACATACAACTGTCAGCAGAAATTTATAAAAGCAAAAGAAAACTGGCAACTGAAAGTGCTCCCTCCAATATGTAATACTGGCACGGGTCTATATAAACCTCGGACTGACTTTCTGCCCATCGATGGCTCCTCTATGTTTTGCTCCCGAGATGACGGTCTCTGTCGCCCACTCCTCCAATGTGCTCGAAATTTCTTGCTAGGTATACAGAAGTGAGACTATTGGGATTTAACTGTTGACGGGAATGGGGTAATTCCTCCTGCATTTAAGTGTAATCCCTAAGCCACCAGGATCACCTGCCCTCTAGTGACCCATACATGCTCCCAGCTGAATTCTTTCTTTGCAGCGGAATTTGAACTTGGCATCCTAATTCCTAGCAAGCATAGGTTAGCCAGCCCTCAGTCTGACCAGCTCAAAATCAAACTGAAAAAAAAAAACCCAAAACTGACTTTAATAGTTTGAGATATCATCGACAAGTCAATTATATGCCATGTAATTTGCATATCTACGAAATTAACAAATAATCAAAAAGAAAGGAATATCAGGACGACATATGGGATGCTAAGAAAGCTTCCTACCCACTAGCATCTAATCAAGTAAGCTGTCCAACTCTCGTGCCCAAGAGAATTGTGCTCACTACTGTGGTAAAAAATGCTGAGACGCCCTCAATCCTACATCTTTTAAGGCATGCATATCCCATAGCAGAGCCACAGGTTTGAATCCAGAGTAGTAGGGTTGTACACCTCGACGACAAATATATATGGTAAATGCAAAAAACTATTCCCTCTTGGTAAGGATCTCATACACCGAATTTGGCGTCTCGCTCGGCAGTGACCTAGGATAAAGCTAACAACAAAAGCCATAATAACATTGCCCTAATCCACGTTATTTATGGAAAATAGAAAACATCAGAAATGGGGAAGAAGCAAAAAAATCATACTGGAAGCGGAATCCAAACAGAGGAGCCAAAGTACGTGGGAACCGTAGGTAAAAGTTTGTGTCTCATAGCTGCACACAGACACACAAATAACCAAATAAGTGTAATGAAGGCCATTAACACAAGTCTAGGTCCATGGTGCAGCAGTGACCTTTGATTGACAAAGAAGGATTCGTCCAGGCATATGCAGTCATCATCGCCATTGTCTTGCCAGTGTTGTATATTTTGGATTTCGATTTCCATCTTCAATCATTCGCAATCTGCTTTGTATCAATAAATCGTCAAAACTCTCAATCGTCAAATGTTTTCACAGCTTTTTTAGTTTTCGTTTTTTCAAGAGTGGGGGGTACAACTAAGTACTTGCAGCTAGAATCTGAGATTTTTTTATTTCTGTACGTTTGTATCGGCGTTTTCCATGGCCCGCACACATGGGGTAAACTCGCAATCTTACGTGAAATGTACGATGGAAATGCCAAAGGGATACATCGAATAAGAGGAAGGGTGTGATGAGGAGGGGGTTTGGGGGAAAGAAGTCCAACGGCAAGGAAAACACTGTGGGGAACCAATGAAAAACTGTTATTTCATTAATTACAATCCATTTTTGTCAATCACTAGAAGGAGAAAGGGGGTGTAGTGTGCAAGAGATCGAGGAATCATATTTCAAAGATATAAGGAAAGGAGTGCTCGATTAACACAGCCAAAGTCAATAGTTATTATCTGTAATTTCAACTCATTTATTTTTTGGGCAGTTGGAACACGCAAATGTAAGGGAATTTTTTTTATGCGTCTAGAAAGGCATTTTAGAGGTAGGGATATGTGTCATGGACATGGCATCCCAGGGTAGTGATTTCATCGACACTTGTGATCAAGGAGTCTCTCTAGCTATCAGGGAATTAAGAGCAAGGATGGATGATCTACTACCTCCCAAGGAAAAGAAGAACATAATGGGGGCAGCCATTGCCCAAACTTTTAACTTGAAGGCTAAAATCATCACTTCTTCTAGTTGCTACATTGTATCATTTGCAACCATACATGTGTTTTCAATCATTAAATTGAATGATTTTCTGTTTGTTGCTGCAAATGAAGCATTTCCTGTCATTGTTTGGTTGTTTACAGCCCCTATGTTGCTAACATTACTGATTTTTCAAAGTATTTTCAGTATTACAGCTGCAGCACTTTTTTCTATTTGTTTAGCCCCAGGGTTTTTAATTTTGGATTGATGCCATATTTCACATACAGCCATAGTACAACTCCTTTGTCCTTCCAGAAGATTGAGGATATCCTCAAATGTAGAGAAGAAAATGCCATCTGCCAGCAAATCAAAGAGCATAATGATAGTTGGTGGCAGCCTATAAAGTCCCATTTTCCAACCTAGTCACTATTAAGGCCTTGGGCCGATTCCATCCTCTGTGGGCTTCAAGGAAGGGAAGCAAGGGAGGTGAACATTGCCATAATTGTAAGTGATTGTATTTTCCTTATTTATTTGATTACTAATTACGGCTTGGAGTGATTCGACTAGGTGATGGTTGAATGACAAAGCAAAGAAGAGCAATTATCTCTCCTTCATGAGGTCGATCTTGAGAGCCTACATAGAGATGGAAAAGTACTTTCTTTTATTAGGGTCAGCCTTCTTGGAGCCTACATTGAAGACAAAGGTGGGAGAACAATCCCAAGGAGTCTTCCTTTTGTTATTCTAATTTATCTTTGGCGCCAAAAAGGAGGATATAAAGGTGGACTAAGAAAAACAATGCTATTTTGGATATTGATTTCTCTTGGAGGTGGAGCAAGTAGCTTCTCTTCTTTCCATTGATGGACCAAAACCCTTCCTTGGTCGGCTATTGAGGACGAAACCCTTCGATAGGATCACACTAGGGGACGAAAACCCTCTTGAGTGCAAAGGTGATCTCACACAGAGGTCACATTGGAACTTCAAAGTGATTTTATGCAGGTGTTCTTCATTTCCATCCCTAACCAACTTGCTTAGGGGTTGGGTTTGGTGCCTTTTAAGGAACATTTTAGTATTTTGAGTTGGTATTCTTGTTCTTCATATTTAATAAGGCTAGAATCTACATTCCGGTAATATTTGGAGAAGTTTATCTATTTTTTCCAGCCCTCGGTTTGGTTGTATTGTTGTCATCTTGGAAATTAATTACAACCGTGACTTATCATTCGTTTCTCCATATTTTTTATGTATTTGAGATTGATAAATATTGTCTTGGTTGGATAAATTGTTTGGTGGCATTTCAGCTTTATTTGCATGGTCAGATGTTGATGTGAATCTCATATGCAATTCGCTGCCCTAGAGGGCTGATTGATATTTTTTGTTGATTATTTGAAGAGCATTCTCAGTTGTTTCAGATTTATGTTTGTGTATTTAAAGGTGTAATTTCAGATTTGATTCATTTGAGTTTAAGGCCAAACCATTATTTCCAATTTCAGCCCTAGAAAGGGACATTACACAACCATTGTTTATTCCCATCAAGAATGGAACGGTGATCATGGACTTCATCATGAGCCTTCCCAATGGTCAAAACAGCAGTGATATTATCATTCATGAGTTCATTTGGCTATGAAAGACGCAAGTGCTGATAGGATCCTACCATCAAAGGGTAAAGGGTACACACTTGGGATAGCAATGAGTCTGTTTTTTAGTATGGCTGCCATTACCATTATCAACCATCACATCACCATTATCAGGTGCCTTCAGCCAGTGGAAGGAGTTCTTTTCAATTTGTGACTGTTAATATGATATTTTCAGTCCTTACATGGTTGTTCTCAGGCACTACATTGCCCGCAATGTTGATTTTTGCAAAACGGTTTCAATTTAGTACCTATTGTACCTTTTTCATGGTATTGGTCATAAAAATAATAGGTATAGGATTGTTGTTATCAGCTAAGGACAGCTGCGAGCTTGCACAAAATAAGTGAAAGTCTTTGATGGAAGAAGTTGGAGAAAGGGTTCAACTGAAGAGGATCTCCATGGCAGAGCCACCCAAGTACCTAGATGGATGAAAATCCAAGTGATTTGTGGCGGTTATAATTCATCCCCAGCCTATCCACCATTTGATTTTTACGAGATATGGGGAGGAACAACTCGCCAAATCATTGGGACCCAAGGATCTGTTATCCCAAAACCTTCTTTGGATAGGAGGAGCCAAGTAGGACAGCAGCAACAAAATGACCTTCAATTTAGTACCTATTGTACCTTTTTCATGCTGTTGGTCATAAAAATAATAGGTATAGGATTGTTGTTATCAGCTAAGGACAGCTGCAAGCTTGCACAAAATAAGGGAAAGTCTTTGATGGAAGAAGTTGGAGAAAGGGTTCAACTGAAGAGGATCTTCATGGCAGAGCCACCCAAGTACCTAGATGGATGAAAATCCAAGTGATTTGTGGCGGTTATAATTCATCCCCAGCCTATCCACCATTTGATTTTTATGAGATATGGGGAGGAACAACTCGCCAAATCATTGGGACCCAAGGATCTGTTATCCCAAAACCTTCTTTGGATAGGAGGAGCCAAGTAGGACAGCAGCAACAAAATGACATGGGCATATGGCAACCTTTAGTTTTGTGGGAGTATGCGGATGTTCCCAGATATCTACAATTTTTTGATAATCAACTTGAGGTAGAATGGCATTCATTATCCATTTGGGATATATCATATTATGTTCTTTGGCAGGAGCTATCGCATTTGACAAGTACAGGCTCTATGAGCACTATAGCATGGCTCATCACTTTGGCATAGTGATACTTGCACATATAAGTTGGGTATTTGCTTGAGGGAAAGCAAATTTGAGAAAGATGGACTGTAATGTCCCTTTTTCTAGATTAAAATAATTAATATTATTATTTAAGTTAGGCCTGGTTATTTTTAATCTTCAGGCAACTTAATTATATTATTATTATTAAAATTAAAAGTATTTTTAAATACTTAAAATTAAAATTAATGTTTTAACTAAGTCGGCCAAATGTAACTTTATATTAAGGCAACTTATGTTTTCTTATTAAAATAAAAGTGACTTTTAAATAAAGTAAGCCACCAAAATTGAAAGAAAGAGGAAAGAGAAACTATAAAAGGAGGATGAAGTGAAGGGGGTCATTTGGGGCATCTATTCCTCATCATAATATTCATATTGTTGGTCATATAAATAATAGGTATAGGATTGTTGTTATGAGCTAAGGACAATTGCAAGCTTGCGCAAAATAAGGAAAAGTCTTTGGTGGAAAAAGTTGGAAAAGGGGTTCAGCTGAAGAAGATCTTCATGGCAGCCACCAAGGTACCTAGTTGGATGAAAATTCAGGTAATTTGTGGCCGTTATAATTCATCTCCAGCCTATCCACCATCTGATTTTTACAAGATATGGGGAGGAACAACCCGTCAAATCATGGGAGGAGCCATTGGGACCCAAAGATTCGGTATCCCAAAACCTTCTTTGCATAGGAGCCAAGTAGGACAACAGCAACACAATGACATGGGCATATGGCAGCCTTCAGTTTTGCAGAATTATGCAGATGTTTCTAGATATCTACAATTTTTTGATAATCAACTTGACCTATAGAATGGAATTCATTATCCATTTGGGATATATCATACTATGTTCTTTGGCAGGAGCTATCCCATCTAACAGGTACAGGGTCCAGGCTCTATGAGCACTACAACATGACTCATCACTTTAACATAGTGATACTTGCACATATGAGTTGGCATTTGCTTGAGGGAAAGAAAATTTGGGAAGGGCAAACTATAATGCCCCCTTTCTAGATTAAAATAATTAATAATACTATTTACATTAGGCCTAGTCATTTCTAATTTTGGGCAACTTCATAATAATATTATCATTAAACTAGAAAGTATTTTCGAATGTTTAAAGTAAAATTAATGATTTAACTAAGTCCATCAAATGTAACTTTATGTTATATATAGGGCAACTTATGTTTTATTATTTTAAAAAAATGACTTTTAAATAACGTAGTTTGGCCACCAAAATTGAAAGAAGCTATAAAAGGAGGATGAAGAGGTTCATTTGGGGCATCTATTATCTATTCTTTATCGTAATTTTCATAAGGTTTTTGGGTTGCCGCTCATTCCTTTGCACTTGAGGATAGAAACCCTCTTGTGGGGCTGCAAGTGAAGACGAAAACCATTCTTGTTCCCTAATTGAAGGACGAAAACCCTTCAATCCTTGGGAATTCTCCATTCAAGGGTTTCCATTGGGCTTCAACAAATTGAATTGGTGATTTCAGCGAGGGTTCTTGTGATAAAGGGCTGCTTGGGATTTTTGGGAGTTGTCAGACCCTCTCATAAGATGGCAACCCCTCTTGGGGTGAAGTTTGTTGGCTTCTATGGCATGGCAACTCACTTTCTATCGGTAATTGGGTTCCTCATTTTATTATTGGCTGATTGTACTTTCCGGATTTATATTTGGGTCTTGGAATGATTATTTCCAGCCATATATGTGAGTGTATTCGCTACTCTCATAAATTTAATTATATAAAATTAGTTGGTGCCCTAGATGATCATTTCCTTGTTCCTAAATGTTCTAAAAATATTTCTAAAGTTTTGGAACCATCTAGGTATATTTGTATTTGAGTATTTTGGGATGAAATTGCAAAAATCTGGTTGTTGTTATAAATAAATCAGTTTGTTTTAATTGATGTCATGCATTTTCAGTTTGTTGTCTATTGGGGTTTGTGCAATATCCATTTATTTCATTTTTGAGCCCGAAAGGGACATTACACAATTTGGTGTGTTGGATTAGCTTACATTCCTACCTGAAACTTTACATGACTGATATGCAAATCAAAAGAACAAGAGAAGGTCTGCAAACACTGCCTCAACAGGTTTGGACTTCTTAATTTAAACCTTAAGAAAATGATTGACAGAAAAGTAGACTTTAAAAGAGTTCAGTTCTTTCAAAGGCCTCACCTATCTCAAGAAAGGAATTGCCTTAATAACTTTCAACCTCATCATCTACAACTTATAGAGAACATATAGTAAAACAACAAGTGGACAACAACTGCATACAAAAAACGAGTTTCATTCACCGGCTGTCTAATCACTAAATTTTCACTGATACTGAAAATATGAAGTGCAGATTCTTCAGATATACCTTATTAGTGCACTGGCCGACTCACTATCCAGCAACATACCACCTCCAACCCATTGTTGCATAACAAATCTTCGCAGAATTCAATCTTCAGTGAGGAATGCAGATCCAAAGAGAAAAAGGCCGAGTATAACATCAACAAAAAATATTTTAAAATGTAAGACAAAAATTAAAAGGGAGGAAAATATGGTAGCTCTAACTCATAAACAGCAGAATTCAATATCATTCACTATTATCCTGATATGTAGCAACAGAAATAAAAACCTTAACAAAGTTAGATAATGCGTAGAAATATTACGAAATTGATGTGAAGAATATCTATCTATAAAGTATTTTGAATTGGTAGCAACATTTGACACAAAACCCTAAACCCTAAACCCTAAACAAAACATACTCAAATATAAGAAGTGAAAGTAAATAAACCAGCTAGTTAATGCAGCAAATATGAATATGTACTCAAAAACTACAGGGAAAAAAAGTAAAGTTATTAATGCAGCATCTAGAGGAAATGATAATATACTGAAAATAAAGGAAATCATTAACGAAACTGGCTAGTGCAGAAAAAACTTAGTAAATCAATTTGAAAAATATACATCTACAAAAGCCTTCTGAAACAACCTCAGCCTAAACCCTCAGCCACATATCTGGAATAGATTATAATAGGAGAAAATCCTTAAAAAGCTAGATAATGCAGAAAATATGAGGATATTAAAGAAATCTATTTGAAAAATACAAGTCTGATTAAGAATTTTGAAACAACTTCAATCCAAACCCTAAGCCAGGTATCTGGCATATACTGAAAACAGGGGAAAATCTTAACAAAGCCAGATAATGTAGAAAATATGAAGAAATTAATGTGGAATGTATGTCTAAAAATCTTTATAAACTGACAACAATATTTAACACAAAACCCTAAACCCTATATGTAACTAGCATATACAGAAAATAAGGGGAAATCTGAACAAAGCTAGATAATGCAGAAAATATGAAGGAATTCATGTGGAATGTATGTCTTAAAAGTATTCTAAACTGACAGCAATATTTGACACATAATCCTAAACCCTGTACAATATGTGTTGAAATGCAAAACAGAAATCGTATCAATGATGCAAATATAAACACATAGGCTAAAATTAAAGGGAACTGAAGCAACTAATGCAACAAAAACAATAGAAACAAAGATATGTGCCGCAAGTGTAAATTATTTACCTGAAAAAGAAGACGTCTGTCGTGGTGTTCCTGTGCTTGTTCTCCCGCCTCCCCTGTTGCTACAAAGAATAACCCTCTCAAAACAAAACCGCATCAAATACAGAAAGAAAACCAAAAAAAACATGCAATAAAACAAAAATGCACATCAAAACTACATAGAATCATAGCATGGCCACGCTCAAACGAAAGCTCTATCCAAAAAAAATAACATACAAAATCCTAAACAAATAATAAACATTAAGAACAATCACGGAGGAAAAGAAAACGGGTCACAGAGAATAAAGAAAATAATCACATTCGAAAGAACACATTCTCAAATGATTTCACAGAAATAAACAGCAAAATTCAATATTATTCGCCCTGATATCGTAAGCAATGTTAAATGCATAGATTAAAAAGCAGAGACAAACATCATGAAAACAAGTATATATAAAGAGACAGCGTAACGGCTAGCAACTTCAACGGCTAATCCAATCAGCAGAAGATTCCATGATGAAGGGAGCGGCTTACCATGTTTGCAGAGGAAGGAATAAATCTGGCGGAAAAAAAGCCATGAATATCCACAGAGAGATTCGAACGCTGGTGGTCCAACTGCTTGATAACCAATTTTCTTATTAAAAATATGTACTTTATTTAACTAAGTAGGGTCTGTAGCGCTCTTTCCTTTTGTTTTGGGCTCCTATTTAAAATGTCGGTGAATTGAGATATTAATTTTTGTCTTTACTCAGTGTTTGAGCGGATCACAACTAGCAATTGTGGTGTACTAGAGATGCTCATATGGAGGAGAATTTAAATTTGAAAGAATGAAAGGGAAACATTATAGGCGAGGGGGGGTGATGGAGAAGACACTTCAAGGGAGGAGAAATGTAAGGTGGAGGAAATTATTGGAGGGAACATATGCACTCCTTTTCTTTATTTTGGTAAGTCACATATGGACCAGGTGTCTTTTTTACGAGTTGTTGCAAGGAGAAAGGAGAGTACTGTGATGCATAGTGCATTGAGGCACTATACTCCAAAGATAGCTCTAAAAGCAAGCTCTTTTTGTTCAGAACTACCAATTTCAATATATGTTTTTTAATGTCGACCCTTCTGCTATGGGGATAGTTATAGCCACAACATTTCGAGGGGAATTCCATTGCACTTGCCGCAAGAAACTGAAGAGATAGGGACATATCCGAGGAACTCGACATCCCATGTGGGGCTAATGTAGTTGTTGAATTTGATAATCACAAAAACATTCTAAGTCGGTGGTTTGCATTGAACTAATACAATGATAAATAAAAAATTGTAAACATAATTTGAAAATAAAATATACTTTGGAACAAAAAAAATATGGTATATTAAGATTAAATTTTGACACATGTTATAACCAACATTGGATTAGTTGAAAGCCTCCTACGTTAGCTCCCACTATTGTTCAAATATTCCTCCATTTCAGAATCATAATCCTATTTATTCATTATTATTATAGCATTGCCTTTGTCCACCTTTACAATGACAAATCTCTTTAATTGTGCTTGGAATATTCTGGTTGTTGGTTTGGCACGTCTTAAAGCAACCACATAATCTTATCTATTCTCATCAATGAACTGAATAAGAAGGCACAATACCATGTTTTCAATTCCCATAATGAAGTCTTCCTTGAGGATATCATGTTGTGGGATGATTACAATGCCCAATCCTTGTTTTAATACAATAAAGGCATTCTTATCGAGGAAAATATCGGAAAGACTGACCACTATTGTTTCCTCCCAATTGAATACAACGTGGTTAGCATAATTGTTATGAATATTAACAAGAGTAATGTTGCAATTATTATTAAATTCTAATTAGTGTCTTTATTAACAACCATGCAAATGGTATTCCCAAAGGTATAATTATTATTTGCAGAGTCGTAATGATTATCAACAACTAATAAAGTTGTTAGTATATTCATTTTCATTATTTATGGCAGCTACGCATTAACCACGCTTATATATAGCTAATCTTGTAATTGAGTCAAAGACAGGGTTGAATATTATGATGATTGAAATTGTAAATCGAGTTGTCTTTAAGGGGTTGATAATAATGTTAACTACAAATATTATAACTATCAATAATACAATTTGAATCAACAAAGGAGGCTGAAAGGCTCCGCACATACACATAGAAAGCGTGCTTAAGGGGTTTTGAGACATTATTTTGAGGGGTTGCACATTTTTCTGCAAACATGGGGGAGTAAGCTAACTTGAAGTTTTATACTTCCCTCATTTAAAATCTAACAAAAAGAAGAAGAATGTATATAATTATCCAACTACATTATAACGTGTAAGAAATAAAACATATAATCATCTAGCTACATTATGATAGGTAAGAAATTATGTAGACATATACAAAGGCTATGAGTTGGTGGATCATGACAATAGATCCACATTCTTCGATCTAGAATAATATGATTGAGTTGTGTCAGATGGAAGAAAAAGAGGACTTAAAGAAAGATTTATAAGATTGTTTGATTTCATGATGTTTTTCTTTCTTGCATTTATGTCGCAATTACAATGAGGGATTTCTTAATTGGCAAATTGGAAAATTCATAAACTGCATTTACGGTGAAGGACATGTGGTAAAAGTTGTTGACCTTGGGAGTAACAACCCATATCATGTACACCGCAAATTTTCCTTTCAATAATCAATGAAGAAATGGATTCATAAAATTGGTTATTAAAAAAAAAAACAATTGTCATTTAGGTACGGACATGAAATCACGTGGAGTTATTCTTGATATGGGACCTGAGATTATAAGGAGTAGACATTCTGATGTGGACCCTTAAATCACAAGACAATATTTTTCAAGCCAATACTTATTGCATATAATTATGATATAAAAAAGGTTTAGTCATCTTTGTTAGCTACGTAATAATTGAATAGGCCACGTTAGGAGTCATCTTCAACCTCACATTATTTCATTGGATTTAGCAAAAAAATTGAAACTTATCATGGCATTCGACATCAAACATCAACAAATTTCTTGGTGAAAGGCTTGAGAATTTAAGCCTTTGATTATATTTCCAACAAGCCTAATGTCCAGCACAAGTTGTGCACAACGTGAGTGGTTTTGATGGGGTTCTAATAGGAGAATCCCAAGGGAGATGGTAAGCCCAGTTGAAATCCTCTAAAAGCTTCAATCACTCCCTCACCATCTCTCAAAGACTGTGTAAACACATTATCCTCAAGAGATTACATTAATGTGTAAACATATAAATAAGAGTTACAAAGGTGTCTAGACATAGGTTGTGAGGTTGCTTAAACATGTGTACACTTAAACATAGGTTGTGAGTTGGTGGATCATGACAATAGATCCACATTCTTTGATCTAGAATAATATGATTGAGTTGTGTCAGATGGAAGAAAAAGAGGACTTAAAGAAAGATTTATAAGATTGTTTGATTTCATGATGTTTTTCTTTCTTGCATTTATGTCGCAACTACAATGAGGGATTTCTTAATTGGCAAAATGAAAATTGGAAAATTCATAAACTGCATTTACGGTAAAGGGCATGTGGTAAAAGTTGTTGACCTTGGGAGTAACAACCCATATCATGTACACCGCAAATCTTCCTTTCAATAATCAATGAAGAAATGGATTCATAAAATTGGTTATTAAAAAAAAACAATTGTCATTTAGGTACGGACATGAAATCACGTGGAGTTATTCTTGATATGGGACCTGAGATTATAAGGAGTAGACATTCTGATGTGGACCCTTAAATCACAAGACAATATTTTTCAAGCCAATACTTATTGCATATAATTATGATATAAAAAAGGTTTAGTCATCTTTGTTAGCTACGTAATAATTGAATAGGCCACGTTAGGAGTCATCTTCAACCTCACATTATTTCATTGGATTTAGCAAAAAAATTGAAACTTATCATGGCATTCAACATCAAACATCAACAAATTTCTTGGTGAAAGGCTTGAGAATTTGAGCCTTTGATTATATTTCCAACAAGCCTAATGTCCAGCACAAGTTGTGCACAACGTGAGTGGTTTTGATGGGGTTCTAATAGGAGAATCCCAAGGGAGATGGTAAGCCCAGTTGAAATCCTCTAAAAGCTTAAATCACTCCTTCACCATCTCTCAAAGACTGTGTAAACACATAATCCTCAAGAGATTACATTAATGTGTAAACATATAAATAAGAGTTACAAAGGTGTCTAGACATAGGTTGTGAGGTTGCTTAAACATGTGTACACTTAAAAAATTAAAAACAATCTTCAAAGTCCGTGTTAGATAACTAATACATTTCTGTTAGTCTTTGTTAGTGATCGGTTGTATAACCGTCTCCCTCACGCACAGTCTACTCATCTGCCTATATAAAGGCGTGTTTTGTATCTTTTAAGATATAGCAATACATATTATCTTCTCATTCCGCCTATCATTGGTATCAGAGCTGGTTGAGCGTGAAGGAAGAGAGGAAGAGCTGTGCGTGCGTGAGGAGGCGAGGAGACCCGTTTTTATTTTGCTGTGCGTGAAGGAGACTCAGCAACTTCTCTGCTGTGCGTGCATGAAGGAGTCCGCCATTTCTCTACTGTCCCGCATGAAGGAGTGTGCAAACGTTGCCTGTTCCGCCGTGAAGAAGCAAGGTTGACTGGTGCCGCGTGAAGGAAATTTGTGCATGGAGACTAAGCAATTTGCTGTCCGTTTTTTGCTGGTGCGTGAAGGAAGAGAGACTGAGCCTGGACTGTTGCCATTTATTTTACTGTGCGTGGTGTGCGTGAAAGGAAGAATGACCATTTCTTTTGCTGAGAGGAGACTGAGCCTGTCCCTGCGTGAAGGAGGAGTGCGCCTGTCCCGCGTGAAGGAGGAGTGTGCCTGTCCCGCGTTTGCGAGGAGACTGAGACCACCATTTCTTTGTTGTGGAGACTGAGACCACCCAATTGTTGTGCGTGCGAGCTGTGGAGACTGAAACTGTCCCGTTTGTGCTGTACGTGGAGATTCAGAGAAGAGACTCATTGCTGGAGCAACGGTCCGTCCTCTACTCATGAAAGGAGACATTGCTAAGCAAGATCCGTGCTTGTGACTGCTACGTGTAAGCAAAGTCGGAAAATTGCAAAAATGTCTGCTCCAAAAATATTGCTATCCGATGCCCAACTCTTGAAAGGGCCAAATTTCGCCGCATGGAAAACCAAAATGCGGACGATTCTTCAATTCGAAGATCTTTGGGGGATTGTCTCTGGCAAAGACGCCCCTCCTGCAGACGATGATCTATTGGAAAAATATGAAAAGGCTGATGCAAAAGCACTAATGCTCATCACCCTCAGTCTTTCTGATGAGGTGCAGCCATACATTCGAGAAGCAACTGCTTCTTCTCAGGCATGGAGCACATTGTGTACCATCTACGAAGCTAAGAATCTGACGTCAAAGTTGCAACTTTAGACAAAGCTTCATACGATGAGTATGCATGAAGGCGAATCAGTAGAAGCCTTCTTGCGGCGTGTAACTGAGTTACGTGCAGAACTCTCTGCACTTGGTGAACTAGTGGACGACAAGTTGCTTGTCCCGCTCACCCTGCGAGCTCTTCCGTCACGGTTTCGGACACTGATCACCACGTTGACAATTACTCAACAGGAGGTGAGTTTTGCAACCCTGGTGAATTATCTCCAGCAGGAAGAAGCCATGCAAAACGTACAAGAAGCCTTCGAAGACAAGGCTCTCATCACGAGGCAAAAACATAAGCCTCGGAAAGGGCAATCAGCCCCCCAAAATTAGAAGCAGCATGCTCAGCAGCCATCTTCACAGCGGCCACCACAGCAGCCACCCCAGAAGCAACATAATCACAAGGTGGATCGGTGGTGCCACATTTGCTCCACGGATACGCACACGACTGCGAACTGTTATTACAACGGTCGCAAGTATGGAAATTCTGGCGAAGAGAGCACTTCTGGCCGAGGATATTCTAAGAAATCCCGATGGCATGCTCGTAATCAGAGGTAGAAGGGCCACATTGCTGCTCAGCAGGATGCCACCTCCAATGAAGAGGTACCAGATACGACTCATTCTGACATTGTTCTAGTCTCACAGACTTCGCAGCCGTCAGAAGATGTCTGGTTGATTGATTCAGGTGCCAACAAACACATGACTGGCAACAAGAAGTTGTTCCATACTCTGAGTGACCAGCCCACTGGAGATCGGATCACCATTGCAGACAATCAAGAGTATACTGCAGCAGGGATTGGTGATGTCATCATTCCTCTTGGAACACGAAGATGTACACTCACAAAGGTGCTCTATGTTCCAGGTTTGACTTCAAATCTTTTGTCTGTAAGTCAACTTCTTAACCATAGAATGCAGGTTGAATTCCTTGTTGAAAAAGGGGTCAAGTCCTACATCATTTCCCAGGGAGAGTCAGTCATTGCTCAAGCATTTCTGAAGGGCCGTCTATTTGCACTGGATGTGGTCACTTCATCCAGCATTTCTCTCTCTGCATCAACGGCAGAGTCCACTGCACTTTGGCACTTTCGATATGGTCATCTTTCTGCCGGGGCTCTGCATCAACTCAGTGCGAAGGAAATGGTAAGAGGGCTTCCTCCACTCTCCCATTCCTTACCTGGTTTGCTCAGGATGTCTTGCGGGCAAACAACATAGAGGTCCATTCAAACAAAGCTCTTATCATTCTACAGAGCATCTTCAGGTCGTTCACACCGATCTGTGCGGACCCCTACCAGCTAGCTTTCAAGGTTTTGCATACTTTCAGCTCATCATTGATGATTACTCACGGAAAATGTGGGTATATTTCCTTCGGAAGAAGAGTGAGGCACTTGCAAATTTCCAAACCTTCTACCAGCAAGCCACCAAGCAGTCTGGGAAGCCTCTTCTTCTCCTCCGCTCAGATCGAGGGGGGGAATTTGTGTCAAAGAAGTTCTTAGCATACCTGAAGCAGCATGGCATTTAACAACATCTGACTGCTCCCTATACGCCCCAACAGAACGGGATTTCTGAGCGCCACAACAGGACTGTCATGGAGATGGCTCGTTGTATGCTCTCGACCGCCAAGTTGGAGGATCAGTTTTGGGCAGAAGCGGTCCAGACAGCAGTGTATCTACTCAACCGAGCACCCACGAAGATCTTGCAGAACAAGACACCGGAAGAGGTATGGACTGGTCGTAAACCTTCTATTCATCATTTGAGAGTTTTTGGTTGTACTGCATATATGCATGTTCCAGATAAGAGAAGGAAGAAGATCGATCCAAAGACACTGCCATGTCTTTTCTTGGGGTATAGTACTACCTCAAAGGCATATCGTCTCATGGATCCTGAGACGAAGAAGATCTACGAGAGTCGAGATGTGGTATGTGATGAGTCATCCTTTGACTCCTTGCCACACAATGGAGATCCAGTACCGACCTCGTCACATAGATTGCTCACACATCCAGATGATGAGCAAGATGATTCTTCTCAGAGAGAAGAAGAGCTGAGTGGAGACTTGTTCGTTGATCTTGGCACACTGGAAAACACATCTTCACATCAGCAGCACCAACGTCCGAAATGGGTCCAGAGTACTATTAGGGATGCACACCTGAACTCACTTCCTGGTACTTCTACGGGAGTTAGAACACGAAGTCAAGCTAGACATGAGGTAAATTTTACACTCATGAGTTCAGTTGTTGAGAGCACCGAACCTGACACTGTTCGTGAGGCATTAGACCAACCACAGTGGAAACAAGCTATGGATGCTGAATATGATTCCCTGATTCAGAATCGGATGTGGGAACTTGTCGATCTGCCTCCAGGTAAGAAATCCATTGGCTGCAAATGGATTTTCAAAACAAAATATAAGGCAGATGGTTCAATCGACAAACACAAAGCACGACTTGTTGCAAAGGGTTATGCTCAGCAAGAAGGAATTGACTATGACGAGACCTTTGCACCCACTGCGAAGATCAAAACCATCAGAGTTGTCTGTGCACTGGCAGCACAAAATGGATGGAAACTTCAGCAGATGGATGTCAAGTGTTCTTTTCTAAATGGTGATCTACAAGAAGAAGTGTACATGGCCCAACCTAAAGGGTTTATAGATGAGCATCAACCACACAAGGTATGTCCGTTCTGATAAAGTCTCTTTATGGACTCAAACAAGCACCTAGGGCATGGTATATAAAAATTGATGATCACCTATTGCAGCATGGATTCACTCGTAGCCCCTCAGATACAAATTTGTATATCAAGAAGGTAGGAATAGAGATTGTCATTCTGGTTTTGTATGTAGATGATCTTGTGATCACAGGAAGTTCTGACAATCTTGTAGATGATGTAAAGAATGATCTGAAGAAATCCTTCGACATGACTGATTTGGGGCTACTTCACTATTGTCTTGGCTTAGAGATATGGCAGAAGAAGAATCATATCTTCGTCTCCCAGATGAAATATGCCAAGACACTCCTAGAAAAGTATGGAATGTCAGATTGTAAACCAATGTCCACACCTATGGAAAAAGGTTTGCAATTATCTAGATTCCAGGATTCACCACAGGTAGATGGCACTCACTACAGGCAGCTTGTGGGGAGTCTCATTTACTTGACTTATACCAGACCAGATCTTTGCTTTGCGGTGAGCTATCTCTCCAGATTTATGCAGGAGCCGAAGAAATGTCATTGGATAGCAGTAAAGCATGTGTTGAGATATGTCTGAGGTACAGTTGACTTTGGTCTGGAGCATCAGAAGAACACTCATTTCTTCTTACAGGGATATACAGACTCGGACTATGCAGGATCCGTTGATGACAGGAAATCCACTTCAGGATATGTTTTTCATCTCGGATCTGGACCTATCTCGTGGATCAGCAAGAAGCAAACTGTTGTTGCTCTCTCATCCACTGAGGCTGAATACCGCGCTACATGAGGAGTTGTGTGCGAAGCAATTTGGTTACGTCGCATTCTTGCAGATATAGGGATTCTGAAGAGAAACCTCCCATCATTCATTATGACAATCAGGGTGTGTTGAATCTTGTGAAGAATCCATGTTTTCCATGAACGGACAAAGTATATTGAGGTTGAATGTCACTACATTCGTGAACAGGTCTTGAACCACCAAATTCAGGTCCAGTACTGCCCTACTAATTTCCAGGTTACATATATTGTCACCAAGCCTCTTAGCAAGGTGAAGTTTGATTTGTTTAGGGGGTATATTTGTAAGAAACAATGTATTAAGGGGGGAATGTTAGATTAACTTTAATACATTTCTGCATCTTTGTTGATTCGGTGTGAAAATTATAACTGTCTGGCCCTCACGCTACAGTTTACTCATCGGCCTATAGCAATAGGCGTTTTTGCAATCACGACATTTTAAGATAAACAATACATATTATCTTCTATTCCGCCTATCAAATCCATGAGAAGTAAACAACAATTTATTTTTGTGCAAAAGGCCTACCAATACTTAGGAGAGATTCAATCAATTTCTGAGGCAATGTCTAACATGAAGATGGCCTATATAGGAGATGCTAGGAGATGCTAGACACTCCGTGTGGGTCAGTTGTAACTACGTTAACATATAAAAACTGATCATAACCTGTTCAAGTTCATGACGAATCGAGTCGTATGCATTGACATTGTGTGCAAAAAAATTAACAATATGAGGAGACTCGAGAGTTAGAGCCTTGAGTGCACAATCTGGGTCAACTAGAATGGGAAAAACCTAAGAGTTGTGTAGCTCGTTGTAAAGGACATTATGTGAAAAAATACTTATCAATATTGTCTTCGTTAATAGTATAGGGGTAGACAATTGCTAAAATATTTGATTCATAGCTTAGACTAGGTAATTTGACATCTTAAAATTGCCTCATGTCGGAAAAATTTCCTCGTTATTAAAAATAAACACTTTGGAGGATGACAAAAGTTGATGTTATCCTTGGCCTCCATAGAAAAGAAAGCACTCTAATATTAAGGTACTAAAACTATCCTTTGTGCATTCACCATGTTTTAAATGATATACATAGTAAATGCTCAATTCAAAGCAGGTCAAAACTTATGTGGTGATATGCAACAATTGTTGAGTATGAAATGTGATATTAGACAGTAATGCTAAGATGTTGAAGTAATCTCTAGAGAGAAAATGGCTACCCTTCCTGGATGGATCATAGCATCAAATCCCTCCTCACAGGCATCTTGATGGAATAGAGATTGTGTTCAAACACATAAATTATTAAGATAGTACAATGATTTGTAGAACATCTATGCAAACGAAGTCACTTGTCCTGAAATTATGCATGAGTGATGTGAATTATGATGGGACCACGCATGAGTAAAATTTTCAATCAATGCATCAAATAAGGCTGAGTCTCCATAAGAATCGTTACACCATTGATCCACATTGTAACTGAGATGGTAATGCCAAGGGACATATGTATCAAATTTTAATTGTTAGTGCTTAGGAATTCAATTCTCCATGCAGGTTTCCCATTTTCTTTCTAGTCCATAGAACAATTGCAATGTAAATTTCTTGGAATATTCCTATGAGCATTTCTTCCATTTGATGGCATGAGACAAACTTATAAATGCCCAAGTAATGATATGATGCCCAAGGTTAAGATAACATCTTTTAGTGAACCTTCCAGTGACGAGTACATGCTCTGATACCAATTATGGATTGGAATCAAAATTATTTGTTATTTATAGTGCTATATTTTATCAACATTCAACATGAAATGGAATATATAGAGGCACAAGATGGTAAAGTTAGATCAGTTACACGAATTATCAAGAAAATATGTAGAGCACATGGAAGACAAGGTGAGATACTACTGCTAACAGTGAGTTGGACCCGTTATGAATGATATACTTAGTCTTTGACTCTTCCATAACAACCATTTAAGCAGTTCCTCATTTCAGAGAAAATTCCAAGTAGTGGATTTCCTTTGAAGAATGTGTTATTAATTGGAACATGAGGCATACTTCATACCGAGGAGATGGTAATACAATAGCATGTTGACTTTAGCTATAAAACTTGATCTGATCATAGTAATGGACTTAGATTTTTGCTGCTTGAGGACATGAATAGTGGTCAAAATAGAACGGATTATTGAAGGTCAGATATTCTCAAACTGTATTTAGTGATTAATAACGGATAGCTCTTGAATGGTCGCTATCCTAGTAATGAAAATAACCACTGAGGAAGTCAATACAGGTAAGAAATGGAAATATCGTAAGCCATAAAATCCTGTTGATAGTTGAATGGACATATACTCCCCATCTTCATTCCTTACTGATATGGACGCTGCATCTACTGTAGGGAAATAACTTTTAAAAGTATGATCAATTTATACTAAATGGAAATGGAAATTTGTTGGTTTAAAACATATATTGAAGCCCGACACATTAAATGCATGGAAATAATTGCCAAAAGTGTGATAAAAAAAATCAAATCGAAATAAGTGTTAGATAAAGTAGTTAATCAAATTCAAAGATAGTAAAAAAATAGACAAGTAGTGATATAAGGGGTCTAGACAAAATACGAGAAATATGTAACGAATCGTTACACCAAAACCTCTAGGCGTTAAAGAAATCCACACATGAGGATCATAACATCCCACCACGCTTCCACATCCCCAGCCTCGGGCTAGATTTGTGCCAATATAGAGGGACCACGCCCTACCCTATATGAGCCTCAAAAGAACACTGCAATGTCGGCATAGCCACCCGTGGAAGGACTTGAACCTGGGTGGTTGCTCTGATACTAAATGTAATGAACCACTACACCAAAACCTCAAGGTGTTAGTGAAATCCACATATGAGGATCATAATAAAATTAAAAAATGATCAAGAAGAATACAAGAAAATCAATCCCTTCCTCTCCCTTGGAAGGGATATCCTTCATTTCTTGAGTTCTAGTAGATATGTATGGAACAATATCATACAATAACAATGCTCTCTCCATTATCATGCTTTGTTATATGGAATTTTTTTTATAGAAAACAACACCTGAGTAATATCCTATTATGGAATTTGTTGGGGATTCAATCGATTTTGTCTTGTATCTTGGATGACACTAATTATAGAACAAAGTAACAATAAAATGTCAAAGATAAAGGTATGCTTAAGCAATGGATGATACACATGGAAGAAGTGGGACACGTTGTAAATGAAGTTGATGTTAATCCAGCTGCAGGAGGTTGAAATGTCTCGAAACCACACACACAATTTTGAAAAAATCTAGAAGCTTTAAAATATTTATCTTCGACTCATTTCTAAATCCACATTAATATTTTACAACGTTACAATCTTCCTTTTATTTCCCACTATCTCTAAGAAAACCCTAAAATGCAAAAATACCTAAAACAAGAAAAAACCCTAAAAAGTAAAACACCTTAGATGGACCCCAATTTTTACGTACAAAATATGCCTTTGTAAATTAAGGCGTATACCAAATCTTGGCTTATTACAAAAAACATAGCAAAAGGTATTAAAACTCAAGTTCTAGACTAAACCGAAAAAAACATTTGAAGCCAATTTTAGACCACTAGACACAGGAATTTGGCCCCAATAATATTTCAAAAATTCACCCAATATTTATTTAAAAATAAGTGATGGCATAGTACTAATCAAGATCTACCACCCTGGAAAATTTCAAGACGATCCAATAATCGGATCAAAAGTTATTGTCTCTACAAGTTATGCTCCTGCATCATTCTCCCCTGGTTGAAAATAATTTTGATCTTGCGAATTCAATTGATGGAATTCATCCAATTTTATAACATTAATCTTCTTCAACTCCCACTCACAAATCCAAGTATTTTCTTCTTGCTCCAAACCCTTCCATTGTACCAAATATCTGTTGTAGCTCCCTTTCCTAGTAGTGATTGTCTTTTGGTCTAAGACATGCATTACCCTCTCCTTTTTCTTCTCCGGAATTTACTGCTCCCAATTTATTTCTTCCACATCCTCAACATTTTCCTCATGACCTGGAAATTTATATAAGTCAGAAACATTAAAAATTGGTGAAACAACAAAATTGTCAGGCAGTTCCACCTTTTAGGCATTATCACTCATTTTCTTTAAAATCATATATGGCACAATCTTCTTATAATTTGATTTATTGTATGCCCCCTTTAGAAACCTCTCCTTTATGAGATGAACCATAACCATATCTCCTTCTTAAAATGTATTTACTCTCCTACTTGCATCCACAGTTGCTTTATATTTTGCATTACTAACTTTCAACTTCTCCCTCACTTCTTCCTGTAATTGTAGCATGTGCTCTACATCATCACTGGTTTTATCTTTGTCGGGTAGCACAATCAGATCTAGAACTCCCTTGGGGTTCCTGCTATAGGCAATATGGAAAGGAGACCTCCCCGTTGACCTATTTACCAAGCTTCTATAAGTAAAATCAACATGTGGCAAATTCAAATCCCATTGTTTTGGCTTTTTTACAACTATGTAATGTAGAATATTTCCCAAACGTTTTTTTCACTACTGTTGTCTTTCCATCAGTCTAAGGGTGATATACACTACTGAAATATAGTTGTGTCCCCATTTTCCTCCATAGAGTCTTTCAAAAGTGACTCACAAACTTTGCATCCCGATTAGAAGTGACCATTATTAGAACTCCACGCAACCTAACCACTTCTAAAAAAACAAATATGTAACTCTAGAGGCATCATTAATTGTCTTACAAGAAATAAAATGTGCCATTTTAGAGAACCTATCTAGCACAACAAAGATAGAATCATTGTCTCGTTATGTGTTAGGAATTCCTACCACGAAATTCATACTCACATCAACCTATGGTTGTGTAGGGACAGGTAATGGCATATACAACCCAGTATTTGATGCATAGCCCTTATCTATTTGACATGCTCTACATCTTGATACAATCCTACTTATGTCCCTCTTTACCTTTAGCCAATAATACTTCTCCACCACAAGATCAATTGTCTTACTTATACCACAGGGTCCAGCCAAACCCCCACTATGCAATTCTCTTATAATAATTTCTCTCGTTGAACTAACATGGATGCATAATTGCTTTCCCCTGAATAAATAACAATCTTGCATCAAATAATCAGAAGAATCACTACCAAATTTAGGGTCCTTACATTGTCTCACAACATCACCAAAATCTGGACCACTTTCATACAATTCCTTAACTACCTCAACCCCTACCACTTCATTTTCCATTGTTATCAAAAGTGCTACAGGCCTACTCAAGGCATCAACAACTTGATTTTGCTTACCTAACTTATGATTTAACACAAAAGTATATTCTTGCAAAAATGAAACCCACTTTTCATGCCTACTATTTAGTTTATTTTGTGTGTTTACATTCCTTGATGCATCATGGTCAGTAAAGAGTAAAAATTTCTTGCTACCAATAATGTCTCCAATGCCTCAATGCTTCAATAATAGCATAAATTTCCACATCATAAGTAGAATATTTCTCCTGAATTAATTTAGATTTTTACTGAAAAATGTTACAAGTTGTCCTTCTTGACTCAGTAGAACTCCAATCCCAACATGTGAGGCATCACAATCAACCCCAAAAACCTTGCTAAAATATGGAAATACCAAAACATGCGCCTCTGACACTTTTTTTTCAACAATTCAAAACTAATATTTTCTACCTTGGTCCATACAAATTCCTTTCCCTTTGTGCACTTAGTTATGGGTGTAACAAATTTATTAAAATTCTTGATGAATTCCTAAAAAATGTTGCCAAGCCATGAAAACTACGAACCTCTGTCACATTCCTTGGAATAGGCCATTCCAAAATTGCCTTCACTTTTTTCTCATCCATCCTCACTCCATCCTCTGTGATGACAAACCCCAAAAAAACTAGACTTTTCTACAAAAATATACAGTTCTTTAAGTTTGCTTTTTTTGTAATAGTTCTAACACTAATTTCAAATGCAACAAGTGTTCTTCCAATGTCCTTCTGAATATCAAAATATCATCAAAATAGACAAACATAAACTTTACATTTTATTGTCGTAGTACTTTATTCATCAGCCTCATGAATGTACTAGGTGCATTAGATAACCCAAATAACATCACCATCCATTCGTATAATCATTAAAAAAAAAAATTCATTCATCCCCTTCACGGATTTGGATCTCGTAGTACCCACTCCGAAGGTCAATCTTACTACAATAACATGCTCCAGCTAGCACATCCATCATATCGTCCAATCTTGGAATTAGGAACCAATACTTAATTGTGATTTTATTTATTTCTCTATTGTCCACACACATTCTCCAGTCTCAATCCTTTTTAGAAGTAAATAGTGCTAGAGTTTCACATGGACTCGTGCTTTCTCTCACTAATCCTTTATGTACTAGATCTTTCACTTGTCTATTCAACTCCTCACTCTGTGTTGGGCTCATCCTCTAGGTTGCCTGATTCAGAAGGACATATCTTGGAATCAAAGCATTGTGGTGTTATATATCCCTCTTCGGAGCTAACCCATCTTGTATGACATCTGTGTATTCTTTTAGTAACTTTTTCATTATAACAAGTATACCAAAGGCCTCTACTTCCACCTTATTTACCATAAATGTATAACAACAACCCAATTCTTCCATTTATGCAACAAACTCCTTTGTAGCCAACAAGCCCTCACTTTTATCTTCTTCCTTAAAGGGTAATAAGACCACCTTTACACCATCCTTCCAAAAAGTATAAGTATTCTTCCCTCCACCATGTGTAACCTTTATATCATATTGCAATTTCCTCCCCAATAATATATAACATGCACCCATCGGGATAACATCACACCACACCTCATACTTAGGAATCTTTTATCTATGGTTACCTTGTTCCATTTCTTAAACCATGATATGCGATAGGGATATGGGTGCTTCTCACATTTTAAACTGAGTTTATCAGCCATCAAAGTTGAGATCATATTATCACAACCATCAATAATAATTTTACATACCTTTTGATGAGTGTCATTGATGCTCGTACTTTAATCATATTATTTTGTCAATCTAGGGAGGTGTCCATAGTTGTTTGCAGCAAAGGGAATATTAGGAAAAAATTTGTAGCACATACTTTAGTAACAAAAACTAAGAAATTGATGAACTGATCATGATTACAAAATAAAATGCTTGAAAGTAAAATGAAGATGATGTACATAATTGGAAATTCTTAAAGTCAATGATTATGGAAATAGTAAATGCATCAAAGTAATGAAATCAATGCTGGAACAGTAAATGACATTCACAAAGATAGAAAGGAAATAAATGTAAACTCCCCTTTTCGTTGGTTAGGAGTGGCCCTTGCACCTTCCCTTCGATCAGGTTTAACACTTGAATTTAAACAACAGAAATTTCCCTGAATTTGCTATCTTTATTGAATTGAAAATGTGCTTTTACAATGAATCAAATGACTAAAAATCGAACCACTAAATCTGAGTACATGATCTCTTTTATACAAGAGATGTTCTAGTTCTTTTAGGAGAGAACTAGTTATTCCAAATGACTAAGTCTACTTAACTAAATGCTAACTGAAGCGATGGCTATCTATTTTGGGAAATACATTAATGAAAGGGGAAGTCCTTAAAGTGTTTGAACTGGAATCATTCTTGACAACTGAAGAGGAAATCCGTGATTGGCTCCTTTGAAGGAGTCAATCACTGCTGAAGATTCTTCAACTCATTAACTGATTGAAGAGAATTTTGGTGATGACCAGATCTTTAGTTCAGAGTACTTCATCCTCAAAGTTGGGTGGAATGTTTGATGAGTTAATGGTGCGGATTTATGTCCAAGATATGGTGTTGCTAGCTGTGATCCCAATAATTTGAATTATCTACATGTATGTGTGAATTTCTTGCTTTGGAGAATCAGGTTCAATGACCTGGATGATCTTGATGTGGTACTTTGAGTTCCCTATTAATGCACAGGTGAGTCTTGGCCAAGGTGAGTCCTGCGCCAACACGTCAATTAGAGTCTTGCATCGGTGCATGAATTAAGTCTTGCGCTCCCTATGATAACTCAACACATACTCTTCCAAAAGTGCAGTTAATGTTTCACAACATATCTATTTAAGCCATTTCTGAAGAAGAATTAACAAAGTAAAAATAACAAACATATGCACAATAATTCCTTCAAAATCATAGTAAAGTATTAAATATAAGAAGTTAACATTGTTCATCGTGCACTATGATATCAAAATGGTATAAGGCTAAACATGGCTTAAACATCACAAAATGGGGTTCATCACTCCCCCAGACTAAAGGTTTAGTAGGTCCTCCTGCTACCTAGCATTCAATTTCTCTACAATTCTAGAACAATTATATTCATTGGAAAAAGTTTTCCAAGTTTCATCCAAAGATGTGTTAGAGAATCCAAAATGATCAACAACATTATCCCTCTAGGTCTTGTAGTTTCCTTCTAGTTGGTCATCTGTTGAATTCCATCATGGCATAGGTGCAAGGACTATTAGGGGCCTGTATCTCATACCGATCCATTGTTCTTTGAGGTCCAAAATTATCTTGCAGAGATCTTTTTGCTCGTTTCAATGACCATCTGAGGTTTGTTGGTGAAATGACCTCTTTCCTTTTATATGGCTCTACAAGTAGCTGATACTAGACTTGGGAAGCAAGGAAATTAACATTGAATGTGGGGATCACCTGTTCTCTGAAATTCTTGACACAATTCTGAAGAATATCTGTGTACCTATCTACTAGACGTAGACAGTACACCTGTGAATGAAACCTGTTGAAAAACCGAAGTGGTGCTGGTAAATCATGCCTCATTAAGAGGCCAATGGTAGATTCTGACTGCACAAAGACTTCTCGTTGATCTCTCCATTCACCCTGATGTCTGAGTGTGGAAATGAAATCCCTTAACTGTACTTCTCCCACATAAATATTGATTGGAATCTCAATTTTTCTAGGAGAAGAAACTTGTGAACATAGAATTCACACAACAAATTTTTCTCAACATCATTTCCTGCAGTATATGCAGCTACAAACTGTCTATCATCCTCAAACTCTATGTCCATCATTTCACGAGCCCTAAATATTTTCCATTTGAGGAACTGTTCTTTTAAAAATAATGCATAAAATTTCGAAGGGGGTCGGCAAGAAAGAACCTGGTCATAGAGTCGACTTACTGTAAGCACATTTTCTTTTAGAAATTGATTTTCTTCTTTCAAATTTTTGTTTTCCTCTGCCACTACCCTTAATCTACAGCATTCTTCCATCCACTTAACCATACCTCTTAAAACAATAATCTAAGGAAAAGTCTTCTCTTGCTCTCTTTTGCTTTCCTGTAACAGTGTAAGTGAGGTGTCAAGCTCCTCGGTTCTAGCTTGAAGGGAACATACCTCCTATTCTCATTCCTCTAAAGTCATTTGTAACTGAAGGGTGGATTCCTCATGTTATGTTAGTGTTCCTGTAGTTGTTGAATCTCTTGATCCTTGATCAGCTATTTGCTAGGATAAATGAGTTTCTTTAGCCTCCAAGAGTGATTGTAGTTGGTTTATTCTCTCCTAAGCTATTTGTAGCTCAAACTGAACTTTGGACAAGGAGAGGACTTGGGGCATGATAGTATCATAATCAGGGGGAGAACTAGGTTCTCCCTCTTCCATAGGTGCCTTCCCTTTATCTCTATCAGGTGACCCTCCGGTTGTAGGAAAAGAATGCTCAATTTCCACTTCTATGTCAGGAGCAGATAAGGACACTGGATTGCTAGGAGGCTCAGGTGGGTTTGAACCAGGGTTTACATTATTTCAGTTGCTTCTTGTTCCTCTTGGGACAGGGGATTATCAATTGGTGTCTCATGGAGGGTAGGTGTAGTATTTGAAGTTCGGAAACATTTCTTAGGTATCACAGAGGCAGATGGGGCTTGTTCTATAGCTAACACATGATTTAGGGCACATTCTTTTTGAAAATTGAACCATTTCTTAATCTCATGCTTCTTTTTGACAAATTGATGTTTGCATATTAAGTGGATCAAACATTGGAATTTCAAATATGGATCCCCCCAGCGACATTTCTATGTAGCAACACAAATGGATTCATATAGAAATTGTGGAAAATTAATCTTATACTGAGGCACATTTGACCATGTCAAAGATGGATTAACATTCTTAATACAGGACCCAGTACAATTTCATATTGTCCCTCACATGTAAAATATTTAATCAACCATTTGGCCACTTCAGCCCAAGGTTCAGGTATAGTTATTCTTTTAACCCCTTTTGCTTTTCCCTTGTTATCTATGACCAGTTGTAGTTTCTCTTTCTTTCCCAACTACAAATATTTTAATTACTCCTCATTATACATGGTCCTATCACTTACTGCTAACCCCTCATTAGGTAAACCAGAAAGATGACTGATTACAGTTGGAGAAAAGGGAATTTTCTTACCATGGACAAGTGGAGTTCCCTTCTTCCATATTCCTTGCAAATTCTTCAGTCATTGAAACACTGAATTCTTCATATTCCAACATAAAATCTAGCCATCCCGTATTTTCAAAAATTTCAACTGCCCTTGTATCGGCCAAAAGCTCAACAAAGCTTGTTGGTTCATGTCGCAACCTAAGCCCCGTGTCTAAGCTTGAGCAGATAGAAAATATGGATGAAGGCACAGGAATGAAAATGGAAAATTTACAGAGTGGTAGCAAAGGAGAGTGACAGTTGGCGCAGGAATGGAAGAGTCTAATTTGGAAAGCAGAAATGGGATGAACTTAGCATGTAAGAAATATAACTGAATTTGGAAAGTTATGCTAGTATCCTGAGGTGGTAATGGAGGTGATTCAAGGATGCGTGTGAACAATATGGGTAAATGAATTATGGGATTAGTTGGGATTTGAGAAGCGTGTGAAGTGAGTGGAAATGAAGTGGTTAATCAAGGTGCACGTGATGTTCAATAATTAACAACTCATAATTTAAAACCTTCCTACATTTAAGAATCTAATTAATTGTGCATACCTTGGTATTAAAACTTATCAAATCTCCATCCATTCCCATACTAGTTTAATGTTCCCTTCGTACTTGGTACTTCCTTTATTGATGAGCAGATTCAGGGTAGATGACTACCATTTCTGGTTTTTGGTCCTCTGTATATATTTATTTTATTTTTTTTCATATTTTTTGAAGCATTGGCCGCCATTTCTATAGTTTTCAACCAATGCTTCAGAGGAGGATGACCGCCATCATCTGGTTTTCAATCACCCCCTCTTTATTGCTTAGTAGCTGGTTGATCAGGTCTGAGTTGTGTTGGGCAAAGAAACTTTGCCCACACAGTTCAGATCTGAATCCTCTTGAATTTCCTTTTGAAACTCTTCTTTAGATGTTGGTTTATGGTACAGCCTCAGTTTGTGCCCATTAACCAACATTACCTTCCTTTTTCCATCTATTGGAACCAATTGGACAGTCCCATTGTCAAATACTTCTGCAATTTGATATAGGTCCATCCATCTCATCTGCAATTTCCCTTTAAAGTCCTTATACTTTGAATCAAATAGAAAATCCCAGTCTCCTACCTGAAATTTCCTTGGCTTTATCTGCTTATCATGCTAAAGTTTTCCTCTATTGTTGGATGATCTCAGCATGACGTAATGGTTGAAGTCTAATTTCATCTAGTTCATTTAATTGAATAATTCTGGCATGTTGTGCTTCTGTTAAATCAATGCCCACTTCAGTTGTTGTCCTCAAGGTTTGAATCTCAAATTCTATAGGTAGAATTGGCTTCTTACCATAGACTAATTCATAGGGATTAAATCTCATTGTTGTTTTCCAAGTAGTGTTATAATCCCATACTGCTTTTGGTAGTTTTTTAGCCCAATTATTCCTTGATATGTCCACTATCTTAGTTAGTATGTTCTCCAGCTCTCTGTTAGTAACTTCCACTTGGCCATTAGACTATGGATGATAGGGAGATGACTTCTTATGCTTCAATTGATATGTTTCTACAAAATAACTGATTACCCTTGACATGAATTGTGGTCCTTGATCTAACACAATGGATCTTGGTGCTCTAAACCTTTGAAAGATATGCTCATAAAGAAAATTTGCAACTTTCTCATCCCTTGCATGTGGCAGTGCTTGAACTTCATCCCACTTAGTAACATAATCAGTACAAACCAGGATGTATTCTTTTCCAAAATTGGATCCATGGGTCTAATGAAAAATCCAACCCCCATTTTTTAAATGGTTCCAAGACAATCTATGGCTGGAGTGGTATCTCTGATGTAAATACTGGTTTCCCCATTCTCTGGCATTGATCAAACCTCCACACATACTTTTTGACATCCTTAAACAAGGAAGGCCAAAAGTAACCAACTCCAAGAACTTTGTGAATGGTCCTTTGAACTGAATAATGCCCTCCTGATGGTTCATCATGACATGCTCTAAGTATGTCAAACTCTTCATTTTCAGCTACACACCTGTGTAAGACATGATCAGGCCCACATTTGAAAAGAATTCCATTTAACCAAGTATACATTACACTCTATTTAATTAGTTGTTTTCTTTTCTTAAGTTTGAAAAAGTTTGGAAACTTCCTTGTAGCTAAGTAATTGGCCATATCTGCATACCAAGGAGAGATAGTGGAAAGTGCAAACAAATTCTCATCTAGAAAGTCATCATTGACTTGCTCTTATTCTTCTGAAGTTGTAAGTCTGGAAAGAAAATCAGCTACCACATTTGATTTCCCTGGTTTTTCAATGATTTTAATGTTAAACTCCTGTAGTAACAATAACCACCTTACAATCATGTCATGCACTAAAGGTTTATTCATTAGATATTTGATAGCAGAGTGGTTAGTATGAACAATCACTTCATATCCTGTAATATAATGTCTAAACTTGTTGATTGCATAAACTACTGCCAGAAATTCTTTCTCAGTTGTTGTGTAGTTCCTTTCAACAGGGGAAATATTTTTGCTAATGTAGTAAATGGCATGCATAGGTTCTCCTTCCTCTTGTTGTCCCAAGACAACACCTACTGCTTCATTTGAGGCATCTGTTTGAATATGGAAGGGTAGCTTCCAATTAGGACCTCTCAACATTGGTGTGCTTATCAACTTGTCTTTGATTGCATCAAAAGCTTGTTGACATGCTTCTATCCATTTAAATTCATAATCCTTAGTTAGAAGAGCAAATAATGAGAAGCAATTTTACTAAAATCTGAAATGAACCTTCGATAGTAACCGACATGACCAAGAAATCTTCTTACTTCAGTTTGGTTTGTGGGTGATGGTAATTTTATAAATGATATTGACTTTGTCTAGGTCAACTTTAATTCCCTTGATTGAGACATGATGACCCAACACTATACCTTGTTCCATCATGAATAAGCATTTCTCATGATTCAAAGATAACTGATGATTTTCACATTGAGCAAGGACTTTATCTAGATTGTTGACCACCTCTTGGAATGTTGCTCCATAAACCGTGAAATCATCCATGTAAATTTCTACACAATCATGGGTGAGATCAGAAAAGATTGCCAACATGGCTCTTTGAAAAGTAGCAGGGGCATTACATAACCCAAAAGGTAGCACTCTGTAAGAAAATGTCCCCCAAGGACAGGTGAAAGTTGTTTTATCTTGATCTTTAGGGGCCACTGTTATCTGGTTGTATCCACTAAATCCATCAAGGAATGAAAAGTACCTCTTACCAGAGAGATTGTCTAAAACCTAGTCAATAAAAGGTAATGGAAAATAATCCCGATGAGTGGCTTTGTTCAATTCCCTATAGTCCACACAAACTCTCCATTTCCCATTATTTTTAGGCACTATAACCAAAGGAGAAACCCATTGACTATCTGAGATTAGATAAATAAATCCTACATTTAAAAGCTTCTCAATCTCAGTTTTCACAATATCTCTTAGAGCAGGGTTTATTCTTCTTTGAGGTTGTCTAACTGGTCTAGAATCAGTGGTATAGATGTGATGTGTACAAATACCAGGGTGAATACCCTTCATGTCACTATACTCCCAAGAAAAATCTTGGGGATGAGAGCAGAGGAGTTTGAACAAGGTATTTTCTTCCTGATCAGTTAGCTAACTATTAATTGTCAATGTTTTTCCAGGAAGAACAGGTAATTGTTTGGTATCAGGGTGAATCGAATCTACAACAGGGTATTCTCTTAATAGTGTGTTTAATGGACACCTGTGTGATAACAAACTGTGAACAAAAGTTATGTTTTGGAAAATAGATTCCATTAGATCTATATGTTTTACAAAAGGACAGATAATGGGCTTGTTATCTCCATCCATGAAATCATGTCTTATTTTTGTAAGTTGTAGTGAAGGACTAGAAGAAGAATCAATGAAGGAGTTCATTGCATCAGACTCAAATTGAATCTAGTGCATGACTCAGGCGCAAGATACAAACTATGTTTGGCACCAGGTTCATGGTAATCACATTGAATTTGATCTGAGTGCTCTTGAATTACAACCATGGAAAGAGAGGAGATGATATCATCTGAATCGTCATAATCATCTTTAGACCCTTGTTTGTTGTCTATGGCAAATGGTTTAGCAATAAAGTATAATGACAATTTCTTTGAATCTTGTCCATTAGTGATCACCATATTCCCTATCCTACAGTCAATAAGGGCGGCAACTGTAGCTAACCAAGGGCATCCTAGGATGATGGGGTATCCAATTTTTCTATTCTTTGTTTTTATGATCATGAAGTCTACCACATAGTCTTAGGATTCAATGGTAATGGTAATGTCTTCTATTATTCCCTTAGGTTTGTTCACAAACTGGTCTACCATCTGCAAAACTATAGATGTGGATTGTGGTTCAGGCAGTGCTAAAGTGGACAAAGTATTTGTTGTCATAACATTGATGGAAACTCCTAGATCAATCAGAACATTAGGAATCTAGACCTCTCCTATGCAGACTATTACAAGAGGACTTCCAGGATCTCCGTATTTAGGAGGGGGAATATTCCCTTCCAAAATACTAGCTAGCTTTCCATTTAACGTGGATGGTTTTAGGTTGGTTCTTCCTTCTACCTGGAGCCTTGAAACAAAGCTCTTTAATTATTTTGTTTAACTCAGTTATTTCTTTAAGAGATTGCAATAGGGGAATGTCAATACTTAACTTCCTCAATCCTTATATCATTCTGAATTTGATTTATCAGGAACTGAAATACTTGGTTTCTTACAAAGCCTAGATGGAAAAGGAATGTCTTTGTTTGGTTGAGGAGTTTCTTCAATAAAACTAGGCTACATTTCTTCTGGTTTTTCTGTTTCTTTAGGAATTTCCTCTATCATAGGAGAGGAAGGTTTTGAGGCAACCTTCCCTAAACGCAATCAAAATATTCTTGCAATCTACGAGTTTACTGTGGGATTTCTATCAGATTCCACAGTATACGTTGGGTTGCCCTGCCTCACGTTTTTTGGGATTGGCCACAGTTTGTGCAGGAATATATGGTTGGGTAGGTTGATCAGGTTGGGAAGCATTAGTGGGTCCAGTCAATAGGGCTTTTTGGCCTTGAGGTCTTCTTTGATTTATAGTATTGTTGCCCATATCCTTGAGGTGCATTCCACTATTGTTGGTACTGAGGATTAAATTGTTGATATGGTGGAATTTTTGGATGTGGAGCCTAAGGTTGTTGATAATAATTTGATGGGGCATTCCATTATGGGTTCCATTTCTATGGGGTTTTTTGAACCCAAGGTGTCAAATATGGCCATGTTGCATTCCATTGATTTGGAGTCCATTGTGATTTAGGGATGTAGGGCTGATTTTGATTAGTCTGAAAATGTCCTCCTTGCCTCTGAGCCATATAGTTAAGCTCAGATTCCTCTTGGTTGCTTTGTTTTAGGTGATTCTTTAGCAAGGGAAGGAGTCCACATTGATCTGTGGCATGTTTGAGTTCACAGAGAAGACAAACTTATGTCTTATCCAAAGGACAGTCCTTAAGTCCATGTTTAGCTCTACATCTTGGGCAGTAAATGAACAAAGGCTCTATATTCCTAGCCTTTTCTCTATCCATAGTTGTATTGAGTTGAACCAGGAGGTCTGTTTCTCAAATTTACAATTTCTTCCCTCAATTTAGATAGGTCCCCATTATCCATTTTGCATTTTTTTCTTCTTATATTAGGGTGAGTTCGAGATTAATTCCTATAGAGGTCGATAATGTCTCTGAACTCTAACTTGTTCATGTCTCTCTTTCCCATTAAATTGAATGCTTCTTATGTGTCTTCATCCAAAAATTTAAGAAATAAAGTTTTACGTAGGTTAATATCCAGGCTAGTACCACACCTTCTATGAAGGAAAATAAATTGATCCAGGTAATCTTCTACACTTTCATCTTCCTTTTGTTGAATTCCAAAGAGCTCTTCTTTCTTATCCCTCACTCTAGCAGTAATCCTGATACTTGTTCAGGAAGGCCTGTTCCATTTCTTCCCAGTTATGAATGGAATTTGAGCTTAAACCCATAAACCGTCTCATAGTTGCATCTTTTAGAGTAAATGGAAATAGTTTAAGCTTTTGGGTATCATAAGTATAGTCATATTTTTGACATCAAACCTTAAAATCCAAAAGGAATTAGTTAGGGTCCTTTGAAAATAATCACTAGAAAGTTGGTAGAATTGATGGGGATATATTTTTCATAGGAGCATCTTCGTTAGGATCAAATTCAATAAGGTAGGTAAACATCGTTCCAACTGGAGGATTTTAATTCTTTCCACCATTGGGGTTATGTACTTTTTCAATCATTATTCCTTGGTCAACAAGTTGTTCCACATACTGGTTTTGAGGGGAGTTTTAAGGATTTAATCTAACGAGTCTACCTCTATGGTCTCTAGGTCTAAACATACAATCCTATCATACTAAAAATGCTTCCCTAACTATTAGTACTGAACTTAATTGTATGTGTTCCACATACTCCAACTCAGATGATTCTTGTTTTCACTACAAGGTCTTGTCATATTTAAAAAAAAGAGTTATGGAAATGAGATTTATGAATGGAAACTTACCAGACAACAAGTAGTACCTCTAATTAGCACATGAACCATTGATAACAGCTTGAAGTCCCCGGTAACGACACCAAAAAGTGACGAGTGTCATTGATGCTTGTACTTTAATCATATTATTATGTCAATCCAGGGTGGTGTCCATAGTTGTTTGCAAGAAAGGGAACAATAGGAATGAAATTACAAGTAAAGCGCTTGAAAGTAAAACGAAGATGAGGTACGTAATTGGAAAATTCTTAAATTCATTTATTAAGGGAACAATAAATGCATCAAAGAAATAAGATCTACACTAGAACAATAAATACATTCATGAAGATAGAAAGGAAATAAATGTAAAATCCCTTTTCGTTGGTTAGGAGTGCCCCTTGCTCTGTAACATCCCCATTTTAAAACACCAGAACAAGGGAATTTTTTTTTTTTTTTATATATATATAACGTTCTCTATTATGAATTATAAAATTCAAACACACGTTCAAGATTTAATAATTGTTCTCTGCCCAAACAACACAGTTTGGATCATACAATTTCTTTTAAAAACGAATGTTCCCTGTTCACATATTTACAATATGGAACACACATTCAATGCCATTCAATCTTATAACAGATTCTATATGCTGCTGTAAATGACTCGATGAACTGCCGATCCTTCCATTTTCATGGCTCGGAGTTTCAACGATCCTTCATTTCATGACTCGGCAACAACCGATCCTTCATGTACATGACTCGGCAACAACCGATCCTTCATGTTTGTTTATGCATAGTATATTTTATATACTTGTTCTCATAACCTTCCCCGGTTATCGAAGTGATCCATTTAAGAAGCCTATCTGAATATCTGTTACTGATATTCATCTGACATCCTGCATCTTAAATTAAGTGATAAGGACAACGCAACCAGCAATTGCGATACTTTGGCCAAAGATTTTCACATGCTTTGCATGATCATATTCCTGGATGTGATACACATCTACGGAATACGTCCTTCACTTCACTTCACCTGTTATCTAGAATGGTCTTTCCTGGTTCCTACCAGTCCTCATCGTTTAAGTTCAGTTTTTAAATTTTCAATTCCAACTAGTAATATGAACGGGTATAGGAAGGCACTCCTGGTAACTAAAGATACGCAGACATACGGTGTCGTTACCCCACGACTCCGTGTGTCTGATTATCTTTAGTATTCCGAAGTCACTCCGTATACCAGATCATACCCTATCTCCACCCCAGCTAAGATCTACACATTCAGCCTATGTATTCTAAATGTTTTAATTCGGGAGGGCATTGCTATATGTCAGCTGCAACATTGTGTCGTCATGAAGACCCCGTCTTCATGAAGACACCTTGCTGTAGCTGGCGTATGCCAATGTCCTGCAGAATCCTCCCATCGAGAATACACATCCTGCCCAAGTGACTTAGCCACGAGTTAATAGTTTAAGCAATTTTCAGCATCCACGCTGATCCCTTGATCCTCGTTTCCGTTGCAGTTGTATATAACTAAGAGGGACTAAACTGTCCATTAGTTTGCCAAGTATCGTCTCCTTCGTATCGAAGGGCTACATTTCCTTACTTGGTTCATTTCTTAATCGTTGGATTAAGCAGCCCGTACCAACAGACGTAATAAGTTTAACCTATTAAACTTAGCCAAGATGTTTCCAACTGCAACTAATTTCAGAATATTAATTATTAGACGTCATTCAAATGAGGTCTAATCTTCGAGAAATGAATTCATTTGTTCCCCTTAACATTATATAGTTAAGAATCATTAGTTATGGATATATGTATCCTATATCCTTTAATCTGAATTTTATCAAACGGGATCAATGATGGAGTTCGAAAACGAAGTTCGAATACTCCAAATTTAAATTGATATTCCTTAGCTCCTAAGCTAATCCTGAATACCCTCTGATTATGAAATCATATTCTTCTTAATCCTTTTTAATGTCAATTAAAAATTCATCTTTACCCAAGTATGAACTAATTGCATTGTTCAACTTAAAATTTGTATTTAAGTAAGAATAGATATCAGTTTCAATTCAACATCCATCCAAGGATAATGAAACAATTCCAACTCAGGAAATAACATCATATTTCCAATTTAAACAACAATATCAACTGATATAATTATTGAAAATATCACACTTGTAACTGTATTCAATATTTCAAGTCATAATTTGTACATTTGCCAATCCAGCTGATTGGGAATAGTTTTTACAAAGCATCCATACAACTCATGGACAGAAGAATACATTTTCTTCGTTCACAATTCCTCAAAGAGGAATAAAAGCAACAGTTACATTATAATTTACATCTAAACAAGAGGCATCAGAAGACAGCCACGTCTTCATTCTAATCAAATTCCATCTGCAAAATGAATTGCACGAGTCAGTTCAATGAACTGAGCACATTAAGCACTTATCCTTAAAATAAGATGCTTCAACAAATTGTTTCAATAAAAGAACCCTGCTTTTATGAAACAACAGCAAAACATCAATCTTGAAAGGCACAAAAGAGAGATCAGCATAACCACTGAGCTATCACAAATATCATCACAATCAGCCAAGGGACTGCTGTCTCGTTTCCACATAACCAATGCAAATATCAATTTACAATATTTGTCAAGTTAGGAATACAAGTAGTTTGCTGCCTATATAGCATACAGTTATCCTTTCCACGCCTTTCATTAATAACCAATGCAAAGGATGAAACTAACTGAATATAAATCCATTACTTTCCCTTCCGTTCATGAAGCATGTTAAATTTAAAGCATTCAAGTACAAACAAGAAAGCGAACAGCAATGCATATAGTAGCTCCCATCCAAACACTATAAAATTCATCATTCACGAATTCCAGATTTCCAACTGAATGAAAGAGAAAGATCATTTTTCTAAAACATTCATTCATATCTCTATTTCCTTCCACACGACTGTCCTAACAGTGGAATCCAAACGAAAATCAATTCAGATAATAGTTCAGAGTGAAACTTACAAAATCCACTCGGAATTCACTTTCCGGCAGCAAGAATAATTTCATTTTATTCCAGTTCATATGAATACCAAACAGGTTAGTAAGACATTATATTCATCGTTGGGCAAGCCATATCAATATGCATACTATGTATTTACTGTACTAGAAGGTTCCATACTTCCTTCACTGTAGTGTTAACCAAACAAACAGTTAAGCAAGCACGTCATCATTTATTCCTGTGATCTAATATATTTATGAACGCATACAGTTCATAATATAAATTTGCACATTGCTGTTACCTACAGCAAAATCAATTCTTACGCATAGTAAGGTCCAATATTACTTTCAAAGTCCAAAACAACAAAAGGAGAAGACTTTATTCTCTGTAATTTCATTGCGAAATAATCGTTTAATTTCCAATGGAATAAAAAGAAATCCAAACAACAAGACAGAGTTTCCATGCGTCACTTTTTCGCACAGTAATTCAAAGTCATGCTCTCATTCACGAACAGTTCAAAACTGAAGGTCAAACCACAACTACATGGTGCAATGGAATCATCTTTCCAACACAGCAAGAAGAAAATGTTTAATCATTCCTTGCACAGAAGACAAAGCCAATTTATAATTGCATCTACAGTCCGAACAAGAAGACCGAGAAGCATCAATGAACACAATAAAACCATCTTATTCTCACAGTCCATTAATATGTTTAAGAGGAAACAGTTAACTTTTCCTATCCCACAAATAACCAATACATATCCGCTTATTTCCTATTCAAGAGAAGCACAGCAAGGGAAATATCAGAATTACTTCCTTCAATCGAAATCAGATACTCATAGGGAACCCAAATACCATTTTCATTAAAATCCATAACAGTAAAAGGGTGAGGATCCATTTATTCTTGTAAAAGGAATTTTCATTATAGAAACGACCTCATGCAACCCGCACAGCTGTTACACTTATAACACAAGTTCAGATAACAGCAAAACAATAGTACAGCAATAAAATACCCATACTGTCTGTACAGTTTCACCTTCCATTTCACAAGAACACCCAGTTAAAATTTCATATAATACCCATAACCAGCATCACATGGAGGTAATTCCATTCAAGAAGAGCAAAACGGTTAATCACAGCAACTGGGAAACATCTTTCCTATCATTTCCAAAGGAAAAGACAGTAAGGGTCGACGAACCCAATTCATAGCAACACGACTCATATATCAAGCACAGTTTTAAGATATATATATTACGTTTTCCATTACTGTCAAACACCCAGCTTTACAGGAAGGAATTTCGTTCAATAAAATACAAGGACAGTCGAATTCAGCGACCCATAAAGATGATTCATATGATTTCCAAATAATACCAAGAGTTATCGATCCCCAGTCATAGCAATATAATCACGACTGTAATTCCATTTTTCTCTTCACATGTATTAGCAGTTCCAAGCACAACAACAAAGAGAACGATTACATTTAAAGGAAAAGATTGAACAGTCTGTCCACCTCATACCACATGTACAGAGAAAGAAAATGTTTATTCCATTCCACAATACTGTCAGCAACCACAACAGTAATTCATATTCCAATCCAATTCCAGCAACAACGAATCAAGGCCGAGCAACCAGAGCCAATTTCTTATCATTTCCCAAAGAAAGAAAGCAAGAATCAACAAATCTATATCAAAATCAACTCAACAGCAATCATGCAATCCCAACCCAAGAGCAGGGTTGTTTTAATGAAACATTTAATCAAAGCAAAGATTTTAAAGAGAAGGGCTTAACATGCCTGAAACCTCTTTTCCAGAGCTCGAAGAAAACGTTGTTTGCCATGTTTTTCCTTCCACAGCGATAGCACAAACTCTCCAACACTTCCTTCCTTCTTCAGGCTTAACAACAGCCTCCAAATCTCCACAAAAATGTCAAATGCCAAGAGCTGATTTGACCAAACCAGACCAAGAAACCAAATGCAGAGCAACTTCACAAAAGGCTCGAACCAACAAAAATGAAAATCAATTTTTCCTCATGCTGTTTCCAAGGCGAACTGGTCGCGAGGATCAAAAACCATTAATGCATTAAAGGCTTTGCCTTTTTCCTCACTTTCCGCGCCACCGCCACTTGGGTTGGCGAGTTCTAAGTTTCAAATTTTCCAAGCAAACTGAACTTGGCTCTATTTCAAAATAGATGCCTCTAAATTCCTTACCTGCCCCGCCAAAACTGGCGCCGTCCACGAAGGGACAGTTCATTTAATTCCAATGAATGCCTCCTTCCCATCCTTATCCCTTTCTTCCCAAGGGTCTGCGTACCCCTTAGTTTAGGATTAGTTTAGGTTACATAACTCATTCGACCTAGGTCTTAGTTAAACCTTAGGTTTTAGAATTTAGATTTATTTTTTTCCCTCTTTTTTTTTTGTAATTTAAAAATCCACTTAGGATAGTAGTGTAGGATGTATGTTAGGTCTTAGGGTTAGTTTAGGTTTAATTCACACTAACCACTAACACTAACAACTTCCTTCCAGCCCCTTACTAACATTCACGTTAACGCAGAGCAGGACGTTCCGTCCTTCAGATTACAGGCCAAGGCCACCCGTGTCCAGGCGTTTCTCGCCCCACGAGGTCCCGAATTCGACAGTACAGGGTTCAAGAATCGAACCCCTGTCGTTGGCATTTTCGTGCTAGCTATTCACACCTGTAATCAAGCGCTGCACGCTCATAATAATCCTAGTCCAGTTCAAGTGTGAATTAACATAGAAAACACAAGAGGACCTCAACATACTTGAATCAATGGAGTTGCTTCAGGGTATGCTTTCAATCAGCACAAGAGCAAGCAATTATACAACAATCTGTCGTCACATCAGCAAACACACAAGTACAATATTTGCTGTCCCATGCAATAAATCACAGTATGCAAGAATCCAAATTAGCAACACATTCTCTTAAGATCAAGACGTATCTTAACATGTTTGCTTTCATTCCAAGAGCTATAACAGTATGTAAAACATTTACCAAGTTAACATACAAAATCAGAGTGTTACATGCTCCCTCCCTTCGATCTGGTTTAACACTTAAATTCAAACAACAAAATTTTCCCTTGAATTTTATATCTTTATTGAATTGAAAAATGCGCTTGAACAATGAATTAAAATGACTAAAAACCAAACCACTAAATCTGAGTACATGATCTCTTTTATATAAAAGATGTTCTAGTTTTGTTAGGAGAGAACTAGTTATTCCAAATGACTAAGTCTACTTAACTAAATGCTAACTAAAGCGATAACTATCTATTTTGGGAAATACATTAATGAAGGGGCAGTCCTTAAAGTGTTTGAACTGGAATCATTCTTTACAACTGAAGAGGAAATCCGTGATTGGCTCCTTTGATGGAGTCAATCAATGCTGAAGATTATTCAAATCATTAACTGCTTAAAGAGAATTTCGGTGATGACAGATCTTTAGTTCAGATTACTTAATCCTCAAAGTTAGGCAGAATGTTTGTTGAACTAATGGTGCAGCTTTGTGTCCAAGATTTGGTGTTGCCATCTATGGTCCCAAGAATTTGAATTATCTACATGTATGTGTGAATTTCTTGCTTTGGAGAATCAGGTTGGATGACTTGGATGATCTTGATGTGGAACTCTAAGTTCCCTATTAGCGTGGAGGCGAGTCCTATGCCAACACGTCAATTAGAGTCCTGTGTCGGTGCATGAATTAAGTTTTGCGCTCCCTGTGATAACTCAACACATACTCTTCCAAAAGTGCAGTTAATGTTTCACAACAAATATATTTAAGCCGCTTTTGAAGAAGAATTAACAAAGTAAAAATAAAAAACATTTGCACAATAATTCCTTCAAAATCATAGTAAAGTATTAAACATAAGAACTTAACATTGTTCATCGTGCACTATGACATCAAAATGGTATAAGGCTAAACATGGATTAATCATCACAAAATTGAGTTCATTACCTTCCCTTTAGAGGTGCATCTTGTTCAAAATATATTTGTCCATAGCCAAGAATTACCACTGACACCATCTTGTTCTTTATCCTTCCTCGGAATAATCATTTTTCTCCTTATCATGAGGGTTCCACCCAAGTCTACAACAACCTCCATTTCCTCTTCTTCTTCAGCTTCAATTATTTTTACTCATAGTTCTTCCACTTGCCATCTATCCTATGTAGGATAGTGTGGACACTCAAAACCCCTATTCCCTTTTTTACCACATCGGTAACAAGTATATTGCCTTTGGGGGCTATTCCAACCTCATCCTCCACCATATCCTCTTCCTCTCTAAAAACCCCTATCTCTTTGGTAGTTACCGTGACCTTGCTCAGATTCTTCCTCCCATTCTACATTATAGGATTCACCTTCTATGGAATCCACACTAATCTTTTACAACATTACAATCTTCCTTTTATTTCTAATCATCTTTAAGAAAACTCTAAAACACTAAAAAGTAAAACACCTCGGATGGACCCTAATTTTTACATACAAAATATGCCTTTGTAAATTAATGCATACGCTAGATCTTGGCTTATTACATAAAACATAAAAAAGATATTAAAACTGTAAGTTCTAGACAAAACTGAAAAAAACATTCAGATCCAATTGTAGACCACTAGACGAAGGAATTTATCCCTGAAAATATGCCAAAAGTCACCCAACCTTTGTGAAAAAGTTGGTCATGGCATATTACTAATCAAGATCTATCGCCTTGGAAAATTTCAAGACAATCCAACCATCAGATCAAAATTTACGCTCTCAACAAGTTATGCTCTTACATCAAAAACAACAAAAGAAGATGGCGTAACAAGTGAATCCACATAATTCTTCTTGGTCTTTTCCTACCCATTTTTACTAGTGATAGTATTGAACTGAAAACACATGGCCATTACAAACTATTTTAAAGGTAAAATCATAGGAAATAATGTTTAACATACATAATACATGGTTTACAAAGACAAAATAATACCTTTCACACCCCAAAGCCATGATAGAATTTAATGTCCTCCTTTCTCTCCCCCTCATAACATCCATCCTCATCCTCATATCTTGAACACAAGCTTCCTTGACTCTTAATAGTTTAAAGGACATCTGAAGGAGCTTACATAAATCCATAAGATGTTGTGTTTGGGGAAGATATTGGAAATGATAAAGCACTTTACCTTTCCAAAGGTGATTGACGAAGAGGCCAAGAGCCTTCTCAGGGAAAACCTATAACCCACGTCATAGGGGGGAACATAGAGTAATTTCCCTTGACATCCACATGCTCCCTTGCCTCGCAAACAAGGAATCTCTTTTCTCACAACTACTTAGGTGAATAATATGTGAAACTTATTGGAACCGCTCTAACCATTAAGATTATTTTCCATGCCAAGTCATATTACAAGCGTGTTGGATTAAAATATGTTACTTTAAAATAATCAGACACGTTCATAGCTACTTCACTCCCTACCATAATTCCAAAACTCAACATAGTAAGTACAACACCAATATAAGTTTCCTCAGTCTTGGTATTTGCATATTTGGCCATGATTTTTATAGAAAGTGGGTAATCTTCATCGATATCAATGCCAAGCCAAACCTTAAAAAAATAGAGACCACATATTGACCATGGTGTTGGTTCCACTATGCACCTAAACAAAAAATATTCAATCAGTGATATGCCCAACCTTGCCTCCATTTAATCCGCCTCAACGATTTTTTATCTAACACACGTAAATGATATTCCCTCCTACGCAACATGACACCACCAAAATAAGGAAAAAGTATGTAGGGAGAAAGGCACCATGATAGTTGATAAATCAAAATATGTACTGTAAACTAATATCACCCATCTATCTTTTGATCATTCAGTAGAAGGGAATGCCCATCAGTGTAATTACTAATAATTTCATTATTTTCTTCACAATTTTTTACTGAATGGTAATATATAATGTTAATTTAGATATACTTGTGTGTAAGTATCAAAAACATATTTTTGGTGGGAAAAAATTGGCCCCAAACTCCATCATATGGCCAATATTGTGAAAAAGGAAAAACTTATCAATGATGGTCAAGTGGACATCAAATATAATGCCGAAATTAGAAATGAGCCCTTTCACAGAAATTACAACCCAGTGCGCCTACCCTGATTGTGATTGTAGAATGCCTCTTGGCATAACAATATGTAGATCTAATGGAACAACCCAAGTTTAAATTCCACTACCAATAAGGACACTTACACCAAAATTTATGTAAACTCTACTTGATGATGCAATGCAATAGCAAACATGACTTATTGGAATGTAAGATGGTTGGTAGTTCACATATTGGGTCCCTATGATTACGTCCCAAATATGTGAGGACCATTCAACCCTTTATCTAATAAATTAAAAAAATGTGTAAGCACATCATTCAAAATCTCTATTGTTTTATGCATGGGAGGGGGAGTAGGAGGTTTCCCATATAACAAATGTATATTGGGATATATGTACACAAAATTTCACTATTTCAAAATAAGAATTCATTTTAAAATTTTAAAAATACCACTTTTATCTATATTATCCTACAAATTTAGAATTCGGGGGGTAATCTTGATTTAGTATGGAACCATCTATATGTAAATTATTCCTAAATTTTATAACAAACTAATGTTGAGAAAAGTTGGATTCCCCTTTTAAAGGACCACTACCTAAAATTTTCATATCCATAGAGTTCGCTCCATGATTATTTTTGGGAAATGTGGAATCTTCACCTAAAAAATAGGATTGGCCATTTTTTAGGAGGAATCAAGGTTTTTCAACACCAACTAGATAATAAGTTTTTGAAACTTTTAATGTCAAATGATAGCACCATAATATTCAAAAAACAATATTTTTGTGTTTTTGTTCTAAATATTCAATTTTTTTTTTAAAACTATATATTCCATATAATATAATCTTAATTTTATATGACAATTATATTCACTATATTTGTTTGTTGCTTTCAATTAAAATTACCCCCTGAGTGAAACTTTGAAGCTTCTATCCAATAGACCACTAGATGTGTGTAATACAAAATTAGGAATTTGTTCCTAATTTAAGATATTGTGCAATAATGGTGATTCAAAACTAAGAAAAAGAATCATAATAGTCTTAAATTATACCAGGCTGGTTTTTGTCAATACATTTTCCAACTAGAATTTATAATAAAGTAAAATATAATTGTAGGGTTACAAGGGAACAAAATTATGTGAACAAACTATGTGAAGAAGTGTTCATAATGTGTACATAAGTAGATCATTATCTTCAAAATGCTTATAAAGAATATCGATCTAAAACTCAATGCAAGACGTGGGAGGTAGGACATCTTTGGTTGGCGAAATTATCCCAAGGGCTATGAACCCGTCTCTTTGAAATGCGTGATTGATCTAGTCTCCGAAATCTTATTTACATATATCTTAAGACTTTTTTTATGGGTTTGTATCTATGCAATACTTGTGGTGTGATGAGATATGGCTTTTCCTTGTCTTGAGATCCTATCCCTTCCACTTGAAACATAAAAAAGGGTTTGGCAATGATTAGATTGGACTACCTCATTGTACATCTGCATATGTGATGAGGGATCTACTACATACCACTACTACAAAGAGGGATCAATCCCATGTAGTTCCCCAACTTATGAAGAGATGCACGTGATATAGAAAAAACAATAAATATGGATCCTTTGATCTAGTCCTCATACTTGCAATATGCATTTGTAATTCAAATTTTACTCACAGTTGGTGTCGAGCAATAATATAGATGACTTCGGATTTTAGTAGCTTATTTTTATGATGGGTTCTTTAAGGAATACAATAATTCACAGGTTTATATTAACCTTCTTAGCATGAGAGAGTAGAGAATTCCTAGATGCCCTGCTAGTTTAAGGTGTGTTTATATTTATAAATTACTGTTGCAGTGCCCCCCCTCCAATTCGTAGAAAATTTCTTTCGTTAGCCTTCACAGTTTGCTTGGAATTTTGAATGGTTTTCATGTGTTTTGTGAATCCCTGAGTACCGTGGAGGCATGGATACAATTCTTTTGGTTTTTGATTCAAAGTATTTAAAATATTCGGCCCAACATCTCAAGATGGTCATTAAATCTTGGACTCGATGCAGTTGTCATTGTTCAACCACTAATTTTGTTATTGTTAAATGTTCCTCGGAATCTTTTACACACACTGTGGATGAGGATCCTTCCTTTATCTGCGTTGTCGATTTTGTGTTGGCAGGTGGACTGACATTTGTTCGAGGTCCCTTTTTCACGATCGTGTAACAAAAGTAATTTAATAAATTTAAATGTGGGAGATTATTAAATGATGTGAACCTTTTTGTCCAAAAAATGATATTTGCAAAAGAAAAAATTAATAAATATAGCTTAGAATATTCAAGACTCCCTAAACTAATTGGGGGTTGGACCAACCTCATTCCAAGATTAAAAATTAACGAAAAATTTAGGTTTCTTTGTGGTTTGTGCGTGAGAGGATTTTGGATTTTTTTTTTGGGATTTTAAGGAATTTTTGTCAGGGAATCTTATGGAAATCCCTTGGCATCGTTCTGGGAACTCTCATGGAGTGAAAGGAAAATTGTGTTTACAGGTTTACACAGATGGATTCTTTGGAAAGGATTTTGAAGTCTGCTGGCAAGATTTGGCATGTGTAAAACTACCTCCACAATCTTAACTTGTGTCCTCCTAGCCTGTGCGTGGAGTTATAAAGCGGGGTCTGAACATGCCTAAAAGAAAATGTGGTTTCATGAAATGTGATGATTGCAGGATATGCAAAAATCGGTGTGCTTGATGGTGCCTTTGGATTTTCAAAGAAATGCCTCGACCAGATATCATCTCACGGAGTATTGTGGTTGCAGGTTCTGCACAAAACCATTTTGTTGAAATGGCTCGGAAACTTTTAAACAAATACAATTGGTGGGTGTAAAGCTATATTTCTCTAACTTTGCCTACATCCTCCCTGCCTTCGGGAAAATGGGACCAAACTTCCATCAAAGCATACGAGACAGAAAATTGTCATATGTTGTTGCAGCTCCCCTGGTAAGTGATTTTGCAAAGTGTGATAGCATAGACAGGGCACGTGAACTGCGAGGCAGAATTACCACGGTGGCAGGAAGTTCTTTACACAATAGATTTGTGTAAAAATCCATGGGAAACTATAAACAAATGCAATTAGATGGTGTAAAGTCTTCCCCCCACCCCCTTAACCTTTGCCAGCATGCACCTTGCATGTGCCAAGGAAAGGTTCGCCCAGGTTCTGCATAAGATGCCAAGCACAAAAGGGAAAAGGATATTTGTCAGATGGTGTTGTTGCTAGCGAGCTGACAGACATGCATGAAGGTTAGGGAAGCATGCGTAGCACCCCCACTATCTTCCTGGAGAGCCGAGCGGAAGAGAGCCGGTGATCCATATCATCTCATCCCGTCCCTTTATCTCTCTATATGGCGAGACGGGATATACAACCCAACCGATGACTGGTTGTATCTTGGATAGAATGGATGCATCCATGCACCCCTATAGATCTATCTGCCCAGGGGCCGACTCGTAGGGCAGAAAAAACTATTTGAAAAACTATCTTGAAAGAAATGTGGGCTCATGGACCACAATGAGTGTTGGTTGCATACAAAAAAATGGGGTTACTTTCTTGTTTAAATCCATTCCTTTAGACTTATTTTGGAGGCGGTATGGGAGCTTTGGGTCAAGGTATGAAAACCCGTCAAGTGTTGTTTTTAAGTGGATTTTTTGTCAGATATTTTAGTGCAATGTGAATACCCTTTTGACATGTATGCAAATGTGGAAGCGTGATCTTGGCACGCAAATTTTTTGATAGAATACCTAGGAGAAGTGTCAGTCATTGGACTGCGTTTGATGATCTGATTGCATTGGTTGTTGGTTGGCCACTCCATGTGGAGTTTATGAGCTTGATGAATTGGTTTGGGATAGATGTCATCTCTATTACTGAGCTTGATTGCAATTGAAATGCCGCACTCCACCAACCCGGTTGTGAGCTAGGTTCTTGCTTGCCTTCCATCTAGTTTTCAACCCGACCATGACTCGCCATGTGCCTTGCTAGTTTGAATAATCAAGCATGGTCATCTTACTCTCTCTCCTTGCATGATTTTAACGATTCTAGTTAGTATTTTAATGTAATAGAAAATAATATTAAAGAGGAATAATTTATCAGTGAATTAAATGAGGCATAGTAGCTTATGACACTTTTACCTCTATTTTGTACGCGACTAGAAAAGTAACATGGGAAGTTAACTCTTCTCTCAATTTGCCTCTTGAGATGTTGGAAAACCCTTTTATCATTTGTGGATACCAAAGCCACACGGGTGGCAAACCAAACTCAAAACTTAGTAAAAACTACTCCTTGGTGACTTTGCGAAATATTAATTAAAATTATTTTTAATGAAGTGCAAAACATCTCTATAAACCTCAAAATGACAAAATCAGGGTTTGAACTTGTTTTGTTTTTGACATGCGTTAAGAGGTCAGTGGACCATATCGTAGTTTTGGACAACTATTGTTAATTAAAATGTTGTTTGGTTTTGACCCGCCATTTAGGCCCTGGGTGGAGAAATGGAATTCAGCTTCCACATACCTCTTATTTATGTCTGTGACAATCACCACCAACCTTTAGATTAGAGAGCATCACCTCACATGCTAGTTTTTTAGGTGGATTTTGTGGGCCTCCTGTTGTTAGGTGACAAGGTTAATCAAGTACAACTACAATTCATAGCTCCATAAAGACAAACACCAATCGAACCCAATTTTTCGGTTTTGGGTTTTGTCAGCTCCGAGTGTTTCCCTGTACATAATGGAGTAGGTAGAGATTTGAATCCTTGTGTGTTTAGGTCTCGGGGATTGTTTTTGAACGCGATTTTTTTAGTTACTTGTCTAAATTTGGTGATTTTTGGGAACTTGTAAACAAATAGGAAAAATAGTCGTACGACGTTGCTCAAGCCAAATATCAACCGAAAAACTTTTATACACTAACTTATGACTGTAGGATACTTATTTTGACGTTTGTTTTGAGAAGAATGTGATTGTGGAAAAATAGTGTTTTCTCTCTCCTCTCTCTGGGTCTCTCTTTATAGCTCTAAAAATGAATTGAAATGACATTTACATTTCTTACTCTCTTTAGAGGTATGTTAATTATTATTTTCATTATTACTGGAAATCTATGAAATCATGAATCACGCTAGTTTGTAGATAGACACCATGATAAGAATAGTGTTGACCATGTGTGGTTGCAGGTACCCGAGCAAGGAGAAGTGCATTGTTACTTGTGTCTTCTTATTAGTATGTTATCAGAAAGAAATATAATGGTATATAATATTTAAGTGATATTTTTATGAATAAAATTTATTATTTCATTATTTCCATGATGTATATGATAGTGTTGTGTATTGGGAAAATGTATTGTTTCATACGCAGTTGTGTTTTTGCTTGTGTGATGAATTTTATAGGTAGTCGTATTTGTGTATACATTGTTAAGGAAATGAAGTTGATTGTATCATGTTGCTTTGGAAAATGATGTAAAATAATCCTTTATTTTAGTGTCTAAATTATTATAGGAGGATGAAATCGGAACCTTGTCATTTAAATATTTTAATGCCATTGTAATTCTGGATATGATTGTGCCAATAAAATTGTTGGTAATATTTAAAATGGAGTGTTTTTACCTATCTTCTAGTGATACAAACACTTAGGAAATCACTTAGTCTTCAAAGAAAAATAACAACTTACGTTTATGTGTTTTCATGTTGGGTAGAAAATAACAAACAAACATATAGTTCAAAATATTAACCTTTGTCGAATGGAATGATCCTCTCTGGTAAACCTTGAGTTATGTTGGCTCCAAACACCTTTCATAGTCCTAAAGACTTAGAGGCATCGTATGTGTTTACGTGTTCCTCCCTATAAACCTAGTTGAGAGTATTCACATGGGTATGAAAGTGTGCTAGATGCTTTGGTGTGAGGTGTAACGTCGCTTTTGTGGCATACATGATGTCAAGTCTAGTTTGAAATATTATGGTGGTTCTAGAGATTAAACAACATTAGAAGGGGAATATAATGAAAAGTGGTTGGGACCATAGGGACAAGTAGGTTATGCATTAATGCACTATTAAGTTTTTTTTAAATTGTAAAGGAAATATGCAACTTGTCCTTGTTTGAGAACATGCCCTTGCTTAGGATGTGAAAGTGGATGTGAGCTGATCCACATGAGAACAAGTGATGGAGTAAACATAGTTTCTCATTTGAGAATCAAAACTTATAATGTGTAAATGTTAAGATAATTATAATTAACAATCAAGTTATATAATTTATTGGTAGTAAAATAAACGAACTAAATCTAATGGAACCTTCATAAGCTAAGTGTTAAACGAAAGTGAGGACATGCAATCTAGGAAATAAAGGGGTAATGTTTGTTCCCATATTAAGTGATTTTCAAACCTTTTAGTTTAAATAATGGATTATGATTATGATTATGATTATGATAAAGATGTATCCATGAAAATGTGGTGTTGTTGAAAGTACCTATCTGTGATGTTCATTTTGTGGTTGGGTCGTTACAATCGACTAGTTCGTTTATAGAAGTGTCGCATTGATCTACATTTTTGATATCCTATTGTTGTGTGGGTTCATGTCATATAAGGGTCATTTGTGATTTGGAGTTTTTTTGGAGTAAGCCCATGTGTTTTCTTGTTTACCTAAGTGGTGTTATATAGTTATATCTTGTGTTTGAAATAAAATATATATATGGTGTTTTCACTATCTTTTTGGTGTGTAAAATGTGAGCATGACAACTGTTCGTATGATTTATCACTCAACTAACACAAAAGTAACACAAAGACTGACTAAGCCAAGCTACCATTTTAAAAAATTGACCATTGGAAGTACAAGGGATAAGTTCATGGAGATTGGATAGGTTTATCGATGAAGTTGTCTTAGAACTACAAACCTATCCAAGGTTTGAAAGGAATCGGATCTAAGACAAGTGGCGATATGTGTAGATGTTTTGTAGCATGTGCGGTGGTTCTTGAGGAATTGTAGACACCTAAATTTGATTATTTATCATTTGTAAATGGAAACTTTGGATATGCACCTTAAACATGTCTTATGCACTCATCTCAAACCTATGTGTTTTATCCTTGTCTAACTTTAATAACCTGCTTATTTATTCACATTACTTAATCACTCACAAAACTATCACATCAATCCATTGTACTATAATATCAACAACACCAAAGTTACACAATCCCACAATTTACATGTATGGGACCATTTATATGGGGCCAAATCACACCACAACCTAATCCCAAGCCAAACAATGTCACATCCCACCACCCAAGGGTCACTTTTCCAATTTTATATCTTTTATGGGTTGGTTCATACCCCACAGGCTAGATTTAATGCAAAACTAAACTTATGAACACCTATAAAAATAATTTTAAAGCACTTACTTATAGGGAACTAACACTCTTTTATCACTTTCAAAATAACTTACTGCAAAATACATTCGTAAAGCACCCCAAGCTCTCATAAATTACTAAAAATCAACATAACCTAGGAGCGACCCATATGCAGGTTTGAAGCCAACCAAACAAAGTTTAAGAACCATGTTTCTCATTCTATAGACCTTCAAAGTTAAGCCAAACCTGATTTCACTATGTTGTGAATCCTATTTCATTCCCTTTTTAGATTTTAGTGTGTTTCTAATTAACATACATAAAAGGATAAAATAATGCAACATGTGGATATTTTGATTAAATGAACTTCCAACATTAATTGCACAAATCAAAATAATGGTTTTCAAAGTGACTATTAATCTAGTAACTATAAAAAACACAAGGGAAAATTGCACTTAGTTGATTCTATGTGGATCTGGGAGATTTTGAAGTGATTTGAATGTAGGAACAAGATTATCTGAGACTGAAAAATTCTTCATTATAAAAATTGGCATAGTAGATTGAACCTGGTCAAAACCGTATAGCTAGGTCAAGAGTATTCATATGGTGATGACCCTTATGTACGGTCTTGGACTTGCTTAGAATTTGGCTTTGTAACTTCCTGAGTGCTTCGCTTATCTAGAAATTAGTTTCATTGTGTGGCAGTCTTCTTTTCCCACCTTTAGAGTGGCTCTGTAAATTCTTTTCAAATGCTAGAACCTTCGTAGTGTAAGAAGGAGTTCATACAAAAAAATTTAAGTGGGTTTTGGGAATCCTTGTGCACCACCAACATCATCACTACTATGAAGAGGGATCAAACCGCACATCATTCTCCTAACATGTGATATTTATCGTAGTGCAATCAAAACTTAACAACCATGGTTTGAAAATGCTCTTGCTAGAGTTTCACACTTTCTAAAATACTTGGGAAAGGTCACTTTTCTTGCTTGTAGAAAGAATATGGAAACTCCTACACTTGGAAGAAGACTTAAGACCTATCGATGGTGATGCCCTAATGGATTGGCATGAGTTATTTTACAGTTTGGGAGTTTGAAGGTCCTTTTGTGTTTTCTTTTACATGAGTTCTTAAAGTTCCAGGTTCCTCAAATGAGGTATGATTTAGTTACTTATATATTCTTCCAAGGGTAATTATGTCATGAAATTCCAACCAAGGGGATGTATTTGCTCATAATAATGTGATAGAATCTGAAGAATTATCCCAAATCATGTCGGTCCAAAACCACATAGTAGGGTCGACTTGTAGAATTGTACAAACAAACTGAAAATGGTAATTTTAACCAGGAGGAAAAAACATGTTTCAACTTTATGGGTCAGAGGATGGATGTTTCTAGACGTGTTTTATGTGGTCAAAATTCTTAAATTAATAATAGAGAGGTGTGAAAAGATAAACAAGTAGTTGAAGATCTATCATTTATACATACAAGTGTGCAATGTCAATATTAACAGTGTCAAAGGATAAGTTACCAAAATTGAGTGTCTACATTCCCCCCATTTATGTATGGAATGAAATCATGCGCTTAAAGGAAAATCTACTTGAGTGTGTAGAAACACTTTGTCTTTGCTCGCAATAACTTTGTTTCATAGTTTCCCGTTGTGTTGATGTTGGCATGCTCCAAAATGAAACCTACAACACAGAGTGTAGTCAATGCCCAAGATATGAAACTGAAATTTAACTCAAAAATATAATGAAAGTATTGTAAATCAATGTGCAACAAAAAATTACAATAGAGATACAAAACATGGAAGGAATACACATGTTTGTTATACGGAGGGAATATGCTCTCGTTCTCCTGACTTAGAGATTATGAATTTGTTGAGCTCTAATGAAGAATTGTGATGTAGAAGCATCAGGATCTAAGCTATGTACATGATGTAAATATTATTATTTGTTTGCATTCATAGTGTGATGGTGTTTGGGAGATCTTCTAGAGTCGATAAGAAGCCATTGAAAAGCTTCAATTGTTCTTAAATATCTTGAATACACTTAGCTTGGAATTTCCCTCCAAATTAGCAAAAATTGAAATTTAGAATGTTAAAATAGGAGGGATATAGTAATATAGGGTCCATGGTTGATTTGAGGAATATCCAAAGTTAGGAGTTGTTGAAACAACTTCTTAAACCTTCTCAACCACACTTACTTTGTCAACTTGTTTATATAGCCTCTCTCTGCATAATTTCATCCATTATGGATGAATTCAACTCCATTAGGATTAATAGAGTGAAAATACAATAAATAAAGATGGATAAATTTATTTGATCAGGTCTTGATAAGTAAATAAGAGATTTCTTAGTGTAATAAGCCTTTAGTAGGAACTTTTGTATATGAAAAACTGTGATTGAATATTAATCATATTGTTCTAAGAAGAAATGTTAAAAGTTTGTTGAAGTTTTCCATTCTTATGAGATGTATTAATATGCATAGATGTGTACAAATGAAGATAAGGTTAAGTTTTTCATGATAATTGACAAATATCTACATAGATGTACCTTGTTTCTCATAAAGTGTATTGTGTTTTAATAGAAAGCTTATTATGGAGATATATAGAGGTATATTTAGTCCAATATTATTAAAGGATGAACTTATATAATGATCCCACAAAGCTATTGGAACTAGTTAGGGGTGATGAAAAGGTCAGATAAGAAAGGTATGTAACTTTTCCTCATATCAGGCTTGTATAAACCCTCAACTAGGGTTTTAAGATAATTCATACATATCTTTATTATTATTGAGAATTAATGGCTATAAATGAGAACATATCAGATGTCTAGAGGAGGTACCCTTCACATTGCAAAAGATTTCAAGAAGTTTCATAGCTATAGATATAAGATATTCATGACAGTCCTAGAAAAAGTATGTTAATCCGTTACAGACCTGATCCCATGTATACAAAGTGAAGTGTGCAAATTCCATGAGGAATTAGAATGTAAATTTTTTTGATCATAAAGTAGAGGGAAAAAGGTATATGAAAAGTTTATTTGTAGGTTTTAGAAGCAATTTTATTAAAAATTACACCTAAAACAGGGCTACAAGTTGATATGAAAACAAGTTACAAGATATAAAAGGAAGATTTTGGAGAAACAAGCTGGGAATCAGTTGTTATATAAATATGCTTGATGGTATGTCTAAGATGGAGTGAATATGCCTATTGTATGTCTAAAATTTTTTATATTCTCATGTTTTTAACTTGGTTGTCTCGTGAATGAATCAAGATAGTGAAGGAATAATCTTGTGTTGAACTAACAATATTAAAGAAAGGTATGGGTTGTAGACAAAGTTTGTAAGTCAACCAAATCTCCATCAATCCATTATTGTTAATATAACTTTGAATACTAATACATTTGTGTGGAAGTAAGGATGAATCATCTTACTACCAGGAGAAACACAGTCCACAATACTATCCTATTACAATTTTGAAACATGTTTGAAGGAGATAACCAAAAGAGTACTGATTGTGTGAGGAGTGAATGAAAAATGATTGGGTGTATGTTTAAATGCATGCACATGAAGGTTTTTGAATCATCTTGACAACAAGAAAGAATAATCCATGGTTAAATGAGTATGAAGAGTCATCTCGATAGTAGGTAGAGTTTAATTTTTGCATGAAGTTTCTTGTACATTGGAGGATGCATTTTTTAAATACTTAAGTGAAAATTTTCCTTTTTAAGGTAATGACTTGTAGTTAAGTTTCTCATCATTATTTTGGTAGAGGATCTTCAATGAAATCTTGATTGTGAGTGGAAGAGTTACCTAATTATAAAGTGGATGAAAGTTAAGAATAGGTGGATGCAAGAGTCAAAGAAAAGATAAATTCCTTGTATAAAGGATCTAAATGAGAGTTTCTAGGTAGGAAGCTTATAGAAGATATAATTAGTTTCAAGGAAAAATATTCATGATGAATGTCTAGATTTCAAGATAAAGTGTTTTTAAATAAATGTTGTAATAGGTAGAAGTATGACTATAAATAGATGGAGATGTCAGTTTAAAGATTTTACACAGTAGCTTCGAAAACCCGTATGATACTAATAGTCGAAGTAAAGGTGTTTTCATGTATAGTAATAGAAGAGGAGTCATAGTGGTGGAAAAAAGTTGTAAACATCAACCAAAGGTCCTTAAGGACTTAGTAAAATTGTTCAGATTGTTCATAACCAAATCTTACAAGAAGAAAGGTTTTATTTGTATGCTCGTCATCAAGGTTCTTATGATCTCATGACTCAAGAATAAGACTGTGGGTATATATCTAAAGAAAATTTATGATTAACTAAAATATGAATGTTTTAGTATTAATATAAGAAGTACAACAATGAAATAACTAATATAAATGCTACCTAATTTTATTTGATATTTTAAAATGAAATAATTGAAATAGGAGGAAAAGGGTACTAACCTGAAATATAACTTACCTCACAATGAACAGACAAATGTTTTGGCAGAACTGAACATATTGACTAACCCAAAAAAAATGTAGAACCGGAAAATATTTCCATATCGGGACACTTGGAGGAGTACAAGGGTGCATGTGGGTGCCCTGGTCTGCAGATTGACTAAAAAATTGAACCTAATAGGGTCGTTAAACCTTCGCAATGCTTCACCTTTGATCAAGTTGGTGTCACACTTGGTTCGCTGATGTCATTGTAGATCTCCAATGAATAATCTCCTATAAAATTCCACACAAAAGCATCAAACCCTAAAAAGAAAGATGCAAATAAATGGGTCAGAATGTCCTCAACTACCAAATGTATGGACACATGAATGAGCATTGGAATACATCTCATACATGATGTTGTGTGTGTAATGATGTGCCTAGGGTGCCCTACTGTCAATGACACCAAAGTAGCGGGCACTAGCTAGATGTAAGATGCAAATGGTGGATGGAATTGAATGAATACAACCCTTCCTATGTAGTGTGTGATGCAGAATAGTGCCCAAATGCAGTCATTTTCCTTATGTAGATATTTAACCCTTTAGTAGAATAGCATGCCCTTAAGATAGTGTGTATGTTGTGCTTATATTGGTATATCTTGCTCAAATTTCAACACTAATGACCCAACATGCTGACTAGTACCTAGGGGAATGGGAGAAAAAACCATAAAGACTGACCTCAGACTTCTAAATTAAAACTAAAAGGGACCTAGATCAGGGTACACAAAAATGAGGACAAGGGAGCCTGGGGTGCCTTAATGCATTCCCAGGTGCCCTAGTCAAATACTAGAGATGACAAATGAGTAAATAATGAAAGTTAAGACTCATCAAGAGATAACCAGAACTGTGCAAATAAGTGATGACTATACAAGACAAACAATGATAATGACCAACTAGATTGATGACAAGACTAGGGGATGGATCATTAGTGAATACTTTTCTTACGCAAGATCCATATATAAAACAACATACTTGGCGGTATAATTATAGTAGTAAGTGCATGATTTCGTGACTACATTTTAACCCACTTTATGTTAGTGAGTGGAAAGCTCGATAACATAAAGTAGATAGAGATGTGTACTTGAGAGAAATCCAGAGAAGCCCATGCTATAGTAGAACGTGTAGATGTGGTAGAAAAAGTGTGTCGAATGAACCATATAGCATGCCAAACCATGGATCAACGTGTTGATCCATGTAATGTAGCGAGAAATGTAATATCACTGTGAAGTGCACTAAATGAGAGTGATGATTGTAATGTTGAATGGTTGATGATTATGAATAACGATGTGATGGGGTAGGGAGTGATCAATTCCCAACCCAATTGTGCGTATATGAAAAATTGACTAGACGATTCGCGCATCTTTCCGCCAAAGGAAGAGTGTAGGGAGAAAGATGTGTTATTCTCCAACCTGTAACTACATCCTCAAGATCTAGCCACTGTAGACGGACTCAGATCAAAATTTTTTGTGGTTTTTGGATCCAAGTAATTTTGATCAAATAGTTGACCCATATAGGAGTGGTATAGGAAAGGCACTCTTGCCCCCACTCCACAGGTGTTGCCACAATGTGATGGCTTCCAAGTTAGGTCATCTAGAAGAAAACATGAAATGTATGATGGCTTCCAAGTTAGGTCATCTAGAAGAAAATGCCAAATATAGAATAACTTCCCAAGTTAGGTCATTTAGGAATATGTAATGTAATGTAACTCCCAAGTTAGGTCATGTAAATGTGAGGCCACATGTATTGATTCATTTTATTGATTAAATAGCTAGTGTTAGGTCATTTTGATTATTAGAGACTTGAATGCATTGGTGAATTGATTGAATGATTGAATGATTTGATTCTAATTAGGTTAGGTCATTAGGGGAATTGATAGAGATTAATGAAATATGCTAGTTTCCCCCATGTTAGGTCATTAGGGGGAATTGGTAGATAATTGATGAAATATCTTATAGATGAAATTTTTGTTTGTTTCCCCCAGGTTAGGTCATTAGGGGGAATCGATGGTGAAATGTCACATAGTGCATTAGTAAGTGTTTGAAAATTCCAAATTAGTAGTGTTGATTGATCACATGATGTCGTAAGGGGAATTATAGAATGACCCCAATTGTATGCCCCCCTTTCGGTGAAAGGGGAAGTGATGATAAGAATGAATTCTAAGCCAAAAGTAAGCACGAAGATAGGTAAATTTTGATAAAGATCATCAAAATGTGTGTAGATTGATTGAAATGAAAATGTGAAGGAGAGATAATGCACGTGTGTCATGTGTATGGTACGATGGTAGGTGGAATTCTAAAAAGAGTTCCACAAATGGGGTGTGAATTGGAGTAAATACGCTCAAGTTATGACAAAAAATCATGTCATGTGTATTAGTTGAGGTGATAATCTTGAAATAATGACTATAGTAAAGTTTGTGATGTAAAGTAACTATAAGTAAGAAGGTTAAAAGGGTGATTAACCACTTCATTTGTCTTTTACATAATTGTGAGAGTGAGAGGTAAGTGAGAAAATATGTCGTTAAGTGAGAGCAACATGACCTAGCCGATTTGAGATGGTGACGACCACAGTGGCATCACGTATGACAAAGAAGTTGGTAAGTGCAATGTTTGTTCAGAAAATGTGTGTAATAGTTGTGTTTATTGAATTTTTGCAATTTTGATATTTGTAATGTTTTCGACATTTTAGACCTAGACAAGAGTGGTAAAGGCATTAATGGCCTTCCAGACAGGAGCACCCAGGCTTGGGTGTTAGTGTCCTGCTCCTGGGCACCCTAGTACTACTTTTGGGTGCCCCAGTCCAGAGAGGGTGCATTTAGTCTAGAATGATGGAAATGTTATTTTGGATGTATAGTAATGTTGTAAAACGAGTGTGTTTGGATTTATATAGTGTTCTAACACTGCATTTATTGTTGTTTTGTGGTTTATAGAGGGATATCCACTCGAGGGAGTTCCACGGGGGTCATCATTTGAGTACTTTGCTTGGATTGGGTTTGTTTGATGATGATTGGGAGGTCATGGACCATGTTGGTCTGTGACATATAACACAGATGGGGGATCTACCCCATAATAGGCCTATGTTGACAGCGCTATGCGAGAGATGGAAGTCATGTACTTGTATATTCTGGTTTCCTATAAAGGAGATGACTATTACATTGGAGGATGTGTATCATATATTGTAGTTGTCAGTTGTTGGGGAGAGGGTACATGTCATAGCAGTGGAGAACATGGAGAGGCAGATGAGAAATGATCGATGGTATTTTGTGGGGACCCGGGTACCTACCGAGGCCCATATCAGCTTGGATGCCATTTTGAGGTCTAGGGTTCCACGCTTGCGGAATTTCATAGCAATTATCATTGTGTCATCTATTTCCATTGAGGGAGGTGGTGTAGGCATATTATATAAGATCTGAGACATATGCCGTCAGATTGAGGAGGAGGGTACTATATATGCATGGGCACGTTGTGTGTTGGCCCACCTATACAAAGACTTGTACAGATTCACCTAGGAGGAACATGAAGGTGGTATAGGAGCTACAACATTATTGCATGTGTGGGCCTATGAGAACATAACAGTGTTGAGGCCAATAAAAGGTCCTAAAGAAGAGTGGGATAGACCTGACATATATGCTAGGAGGTGGATCGGTGTGCGGGGATGGAAACTAGATACAAATACCTATAAAGCAATTATAGATCGTATGGGATCTGAGACGGTGATATGGCATCCATACTGAGACTACGGGGGATGGCCAGAGGATGTTATAGAGCTATGGTATATACAAAGGACCATGTGGTTGGAGGATCGGTTCCCTGGTGTGATTGAGCTATTCCAAGTGGAGAGGGTATCGTGCTAGTTTGGTATGGCTTGAGATTTTCCCCTAGAGCCATATTTGTGGTCGAGGGAAATTAGTGCACCTAGGATATTTAGAGCTAGACTAACAGGGCCAAAAATGGAAGTAGCTAGTGCCCCCCAAGGCTAGATGAGGTAGATATCGTGATAGAGCTAGTAGATGGAGATGATGCGGGATGCAGAAAGGAATACTGAGTATGGTGGGCCAGACATAGATGGGTGTTCTTATTTCCCATGTTTTCGGAGGTGGAGGGAATAGACACTTGGAGGAGGGATAGAGGGGAAAGGAGATGCCCCCGATCTTATAACGGAGGCTATATCTGAGCCTGAGTATCTATAGTTTTTTTCTAAGTTTTTTCACTTTCCTATGTTATGATTATCATTTTTCTAACATATGTTTTTTAATTGGTTTTGTAGGTGATGTGTATTCATCCCTGATAGTGGACACATCCATATACACATTGACATGGAAGGAGCCCAGTGATGTATTGGCAGGTGGAGGGATACTAGAACACATAGATGACATCACAAGTGAGCATGCCCACTTGTTTGAGTTAGTGGCCATAGCAGTAGCCACATGCACAATCTTGCTGAGTGAGAGAGACGAGGCCCATGAGGAGACTCAATGAGCTAGAGAAGGCAGTGGGTGGTATTCCATTAGAAAAATATGTATTTACATGCTACGTCGAGTTGCAATGTTAGTTCACGGAACACTCTACCAAGGTTACACTATTGCGGAGGTAGATTGAGAGGTATTGAGGTCGCGATCAATGACATAGAGTTAGTGGTGAGGCATCTAATTCTAGGATTCTTGTAGTACTAGAGAGCTAATATCGATGATGAGATTTGAATTGTATTGTTGTATTGTTGTATATTATGTAGGGGCGTTGCCCCCTAGTGATGATATGTTTTTGTAACTATGATTGCACTTAATATATATATGATGTTAATGGTATTTGATGATTATATTTTTCTATGTATGAATGCTATAATATTATTTTTGACATTTGTGAATGATTACAATGAATGTTACTCATGATGTGTACTTATTAGTATAGTGTGATTAATGATGTACGATCATGTGATTTTTGTTGTAATTTATGTAATGTGTTGGATATTGTTTATGGTTGTTGATTGAGATTTGTAGTATAATGATGATAGATAAAAATGTGTAATGTCGTGATGATATAGTGTTGATGATGATATATGATGTATGAGGTATGGTTGTATAACTAAAATCATGATAAATGATCAATTGATATGTATTAATATAAGGACTGACATGTTAGTATGGTGAACATAAGGGGGGAGATTAGTGATGCCCCCCAACATATATATGAAGAGGTTCATTTAGTTAAGACCCAACAACAGTCAATAATGAACTGTGTAAAGAAAGAGTGTGTCATCGAGAAATGATTGAGTGTACTAGATGTATCGACAAAGTGCTTGATGAGTGGTTCTTATAGCAAATCCCTCAATATTTATATAAGAACTATAAGAACACAAGTGCATCATTGGGGTGTAAGGTGATAGTAATCACCTACCAAAGACCAAGGTGACACAAATCAGTGGAAGCATGTGGGATGGAAGAATCATGAGCATATGAACCAAACTAAATGTCATATGAAGCCATGGTGGGATGGACACATGCGAATGGTTGTGGCAACCGATGTGAAGTAATAACATGATTTGGTGGATGATATTGATGGATTGGATGTGGTGGATGTGATGGTGTAGTTGTGGATGGACACGTAGTGGAGAGAGCGCATGAGTTACAAACCTGTGGTGGTGTATGTATAATAACCTTAGCATTGGATGGAGGAGACACGTCAACATGAGTAGAAACATGCTGACGATGCAGAGGAGAGATGGACTGCTCATGTGAGTGAGAGCCAAAGGAAATAATGCCCTTATCCTCTAATTGTTGCAATTTACTCATGAAGGGCAAAGAAATCATCGTCCCTATGGCCTTTGGTATGCAATGATAACTACAATAGAGTTTATCATTTTGACATTGTAGATGATGAATGTGGATGATACTGATTAGAGGCTAAGCAAATTAGACACTCATTAAGTAAGACATGTAGCACATCATGTGGTTGAGCGTGATGAGAGAATTGTAATGGCTCATGTGAAATCAGATGGATTAGTTGGAGAAGTAGTCTATCGTGGCAGACGAGGAGAAGGATTTTTTTGTGTAATTGTAGAGTGAGCTTTCTTGCAAGGAAGAGATGGAGATTGTGTAGGATGCTCAACTAGATGGAAAAGGAAGAGAACTAGATAATACCACAGTAATATGAGGAAGTGGAGGATCAATAACATGTGTTGAGAGAATATCATGTTCTAGGTCAATGAATTTATAGCACAAGAGTATGAATGACTCACATGTATCATATTGTAATCATTTATTGAGAGCGGGAATGAGACCACGACAAAATATAAATTGCTTCTCTAGATCAATAGGCTAGAATACTAGCTGATGCATACAAGTAGTGAATCGTAAAATGTAATCCTTGATAGGTTCAAATGCACCCTAATGTAAAGTAGGTATATGATCATAAGTAGCTCTAGGTCCATTTTTTATGATAAAATGATGAGAGGAAGGCAGCCCTCCATGTCATAGTAAGTACTAATGAAACCAAATGGAAGATGAGTGTACCATTATGATGCATCATAAGTAATACTACGTCGAAAGCCCTTAAGAAACAATCTATCATTAGAATAGGAAGTCATATCCATGTGGTAATATTGGAGATGTAGGTGAGGGTCACTAGTACCATGTCAAAGAATGTTAATGTAGGCATGATAAAGTCCTTAGGAAATGTGGAGTTATGGATCCTCTTAGGAATAGGGTTTTCATGTAATGAGTTTTTATCAATTGAAGCATAATAAGCCATACTTTCTAAAGTGAGTGACTGAACTTGAGATTGTAATTAACCTACGACATGCATGAGAGATAAAATGTCTTGTGAAGGAATAGTTGTGGACACAAAATCATGTAATTTAGGCATTATTTAGTCCCGGTCTTGTATTACTATTTAGAAGGTTTTTTGAGTGAAGAAAGTACCAACTAACCCCTATCTTTTGGCCATCTTAATTTGTTTTCTTTCATTATTCTCGACCTCTTACACTCACATTCCCAGTCAACTTTCATCATTTTGTGTCATTTTAGCTTTAACTAGGCCACCCATGCTAGTACTAGGGCACCCATGGGCGCCCTGGTCCTACCAGGGGCGCTCCGATCCTTTATGAAATTTCCTGCCACTTTTTGGGATTTTTCTAGCCGTTTGAGCTTTCCATATTTTTAGTGGTCGACCTTTTCAGGGTTAATTACGAAATTAGATCAAGAGAACCCTATAAATATAAATATATGAGTCTATAATGAGGGAGCAAGTACTAATCACTACTATCGTCCACCTAGGGTTGCATTCATCTAAGATATTTGGAGATCATTTGCATACATTTAGCTCCATCACAAAGGACAAGGTTGGTTCATCTACATCACACAAGAATATGAGGGGATTCTATTTTATTTCATGTACCATTCTATTACATTTTTACATCTAGTTACTATTCGCTACTTCACAAAGTGTGACTGACACAAGATTACCTAGGGCACCTGATGTATACACACTCCAGAACTATATTTGAGTATGAAATGTAGTGCAATGCTTAGTTAGTAAGCCCATTGTTGTGGTAGCTGAGGTCATTCTGACACATTCATTTGAATTCTTATTTATTAGGGTTTTGATACTTATTCTAGTCTCTTGTAGGTCCTTCTTTCATCTTGTATTATTAGTGAAACCTGACGCAGTGCAACAAATCTGATGCAACATGTATCAAGGGTTTTTGACCACTTACCAAACTTGTGAAACTCAATTCCATACCTTTTATGTAGGCCAAGACACCCATTTTGTAGACCAGACCACCCATGGGTGCTCCAATCCCTCTCCAGGCACTCCAGTCCATCTAGATAGCTCAGATCCATCCTTTTTGGGGCCTCTGCACAGTTGTTCCTATTTTTTTTTTCCAGCCACTTTTGTAACACAATCCCATGAGATTCTCTAATTAGCTGAGTCACTTCCTTACCCATCTTACACATTGGGTTTTCTTCTTTCATTAGATTAGTTGCTTGGGTCATTTTTCCATACTTGTTTATTCATTCATTCACTGTATTTACATGTCATTCTATATTATATTAAGTACACACATTCTATACTACATGCACAAATTAAATTTCAACATCAAGGCATTGTTTACGATGTGCCAATTGATCTATTACCTTTTGAGTATTGTCACTCGGTTGAACAAGTTACTGATACTCCCACTTCCTCTGATATTACTCATAAATTATATATATATATATGGGTTAGGGTATGAATATTTTTTCTGGTTTGGCTTCTATGATATGAATCTAGATCAACAAGAACATAAAAGTCACAGAGCTTTAGGATATTCCTACACGGTCACACAATTTCAAGTTAGGGTATCAACCTCCTTCTACACCTCCTACGGATACTTACACCACTTTTCATGTTACTGTACTTCCCTTAGTGCATCCAGAACTCATTAGTGATGATGTGTCTACCGTTTGGGATATCGTCGATACTTTCACTACTGATAACACGTTGCTTGATTATATGGGTGCTTACGATGATCTTCCCTCCTTTCACCATAAGAGGAATCATCCTTCATCTCTTGATAATATGGCTTATCTCAGAGAATCTGATGTTGCCACTGACAACGTTGAATTGCTAGATACTATTCCAACTAATATATGTATTGAAGATTGTTCAACCCTTCTCAATGAAGAAACAATAAATGTAACCTAAGCACATTTTAAAATCCATGCATAGTTTTGCTTGCTACTTCTCTCACCCTTGCTGAATAGAAATATATTAAACAAGTCCTTCATGATTTCTCTGCTATTTTTGCATGGGATTATAGTGATATGTTGGGAATTGACCCTTCTGTGGCAATGCATAATATTTTCCTTAACCCGGGTGCAATCCTGTCCAATAGAAAATTTGTAAGCTGTACCCCAAGGTAGCCCTCTTATTCAAAGAAGAAATTAAGAAGCTTCTAGATGCAGGTTTTATTCGTGTTGTTGACTATCCTAAATGGGTATCTAATATCATCTCGGTAATGAAATCGGATAGTAGGGTTCGTTGTTGCACTGATTTTTGTGATTTAAACAAAGCTTTCCCTAAGGATAGTTTTACTTTTCCACACATCGACGCTATTGTTGATTCTACAACTAGATATGATATTATTTCCTTTATGGATTGCTGTGGGGGTTACAATTAAATCAAAATTAACTCAGCTGACCAAGAAAAAACCTCCTTCACTACGCCATGGGGTACATTTTACTATACAGTCATGCCCTTCAACCTTAACAACGTCTGGGCTACTTATCAATGAGAAATGACACATATATTCCATGACTACATTCAAAAGATCATTAAGGATTATGTAGATGACATCTTGGAAAAATCTAGGCGACGGTCTTCCCATGCACATAATCTATGAATATTATTTGAATGATTATGACAACATTGCATGCATTTGAATCCTAAAAAATGTGTTTTGGGGTCACAACAGGTAAACTTCCATGATATATTATCATCCAACGTGGCATTGAGATTGGCCCTAGCAAAATAAAAGCCATTATCGATATGCCTCTGCCCAAAAGCTTACATCAATTATAATAATTACAGGGTAAATTTCAAGCTATTCAATGATTCATTACACAACTTACTAATAAGACCCAACCATTCACATGACTCATGAAGAAAGATAATAAGTTTGTTTGGGACAAGCAATGTCAACAAGCATTCGATGATATCAAAACTTACTTGTTAAATCTTCCTGTTTTAGTTCCTCCCTTAGCCAATCACCATTTCTAGTTTTATGTCTCTGCTACATTTCATGTATTGGGTGCTATATTGGTGCAACACGATGATTATCAATGCAAAAGAGCCATATATTACACTAGTCATACTCTACTCTCTTATGAATGTAACTATAACTACATTGAAAAATTGTGCATTAGCCTTGTATTTGTTGTACACAAATTGTGACATTATCTCCTTAACAATGAGATACATATCATAACAAAGGTCAATCCATTACGTTATCTCATATCCTACATGCATCTGCTAGGATGTTTGACACGTTGGGTCATGCTCCTCATCATATTTGATTTTAAGTTCATCCTGCAAAAAGTAATCAAAGGACAAGTTATAACTAATCAATTAGCCGTGACACTACTTTTGGATGCATCGCCCATTTTTGATTCCTTTCGTGATGATTTCACTGCCTATACTATTGATCCATATACATGGAAAATGTATTTTGATGGCTCTCGTTATTGATTTGGTGCTGGAGTGGGGATAGTATTCATTACCCCTCATGGGGATCTACTCCCCTTTTCATATCAATTAGGGTTTTGTTGTACGAATAACATTGTAGAATACACAACTCTCATTTTAGATCTACTTACCACTCAAAAAATCCTCATTCACAACATATGCATATACAATGACTCTCAATTAGTCATCAATCAAGTCACTGATACATATAATTCAAGGGAAGATCATCTAATTCCTTATAATACACTTGTCAAAGATCTCCTAGCTAAATTCAAATCCTATTCCATTACTACCATTCCTCGCAAGGATAATCGTCATGCAGATGCCATGGCTAGTGCCATGTTACTCATCCTAAAAGACATAATAGATGAGCAAGCCACATTCATCATTACACACTTACAACATCCCACATTACCTCTTGCAACTTGTGCCATAATGCACAGTCAAGAAAACTCTGAATGGTTCACACTTAGTTATAACTATTTATAGAAGCAAACTATCCTAGACACTCTACAACCTCATGAAGCTCATTGATTACATCGTGAGGCTACTCATTATGTTATCGTTGGGAAAAAATCATTTGAACATGCTATTGACAGTCATCTCTTACGTTGCATCGCAATCATAGACATTCCAATTGTCATCTCACAAATTCATGACAACATATGTGGTGGTCATTTCTAGGGCAAAGCTATGTCATAAAAGCTTCTATGCCAAGGATATTATTGGCCTACAATGGAACAAGATTGCCTAGAATATGCTACTCATTACAAAAATATACCAAAAACATCATAATCTCCATCATGCACCCACATATGACCTCTAGCCCATTGCACCTACTTGTCCTTTCTCCCTTTAGGGATTTTGCCTCATTGGTATGATTAATCCTGAATCTACTGACATATATAAATTCATCATTACAGCTACCGAGTACTTTACTAAGTGGGTCGAAGTGGCTCCCCTAAAAATGATCACTGGTACAAATATATGTAACTTTCTCACCACCCATATTATCACATGTTTTGGTGTGCCTTCTACTATAATCATTGATAACGGTTCTTCCTTCAAAAATAAGGACGTTAAAAAGTTTTTTTCTAAATTCAAAATAAAGCAATCATTCTCCACACCTTATTATCTGCAAGGAAATGGTCAAGCTAAAGCCACCAACAAAACCATTATAAAAATATTACGTAATACTGTTGAATCTAGTGGTACCGATTGACATAACTAACTATTCTACGCCCTATGGGCTTATCGTACTAGAATTCGTACACCTACCAATGCTACCCCTTTTTACTTGATTTGTGGCACTGAGGCCATTATCCCACTTGAGATTGAAATATCGTCCTTACATATCTCTCTTAAAGGTATCCTTAAAGATAACGAATATCATGAAAACCGATTACATAAACTAGAAATATTGGAATCACGTCGTGTCCAAGAATTCAAACATCTTCATGCATATCAGTCTCGTATCACCATGCCTAAAATTGCAAAACTTGCTGTCAAGAGTTCAACATTGGTGACCTTATCTTGAAAGAAAATGAAAAGAATACAAATCTAGAGGCACCTCTCAAAGGAAAATTTAAGCCCAATTGGCTTGGTTCATACATTATCATGGATAAAATTGGTGGTGGATTTTATCGCCTTACCACCATTATAGGAAAACCACTCAAAAATCCACTCAATATAATGCATCTTAAAAAGTACTACGCTTAGATTAACACAATTCAACCATTACTCGATGACACACTCTTGTGCTTCAGTTCACACTTGACTATTGAAGGATTACTACACATGAACCCTACACACTATACTATAGACACCACACATTGTGTTTATCACATTCTAAATTTAATTCACATCATTTCAATCTTTGCCTATCTATACATCATGCATCATATTAGTCTTCATCATACTCATCTAACATTGCATCCTACATATTATACACTCTTAGGAACACTACACATATTACATTTAATACTATACATTACATATGGTCATTTATCATCTTCATTCCATATACTACATCATCTTTTATGCGTTGCACTCACTACCCTATGACACACTTTCGTTCCTCGGTCCATACTCGAATGTTGAGGGTTTACAAATCAAGTGGATCTTACATTTGTCACATGTTTATCATTCGACCTTTGATGATGTGACATTTCTAGGATAGTGACACATGCTATCGGATAAATCATCACTTACTCTATCATCTTATAGTGGTATACGCTTTAGGCTACATCACCACTCCCTACTATTCATCTTGTAGTGGTATATGCTTTAGGCTACATCACCACTCTTTACTATTCATCTTGTAGTGATACATGCTTTAGGGATAAATCATCACTCATACACTTATTTTCTCGTGATATAAATTTCATATATAAGGTTCATGCACATCTCTTCTATATGTCTATTGTCGTGTAAATGTGTAACTGGAAAATTGATAATTTCCAAGCATGACAACGATACCCATGTAGCAAAATTTTCATGTTTGATCATCCCAAGACACCCCGGGTCTATCCATTCAATCCAAGTGACCTCCCAATTAATGTTATCTCACCCCCTAGGTGATTTAGGAAAGTCCATTCAATCCCCCTAGGTGATTTTAGGATTTCATTAAAAGGTGCAAGATACATGCAGTTGTGGGAAGGGTTATCACTAGCCTTCCTAAGGCTGGAGCAACCCCACGGAGCAGAGAAGAAGATCGTAAGTGGATGTGGAGGTGATTAAAATGTCTTAGGACATCATGGAGATGATTGAGGAAGATTCTGGAAGGGCTCAGAGAAGTAGGAGTAGTTTCGCCAGAATCAGGGTTCACAAGCTTAGTCAGTGCACAAGCCAAAACAACTACTGAGCTTAAGAAGGTGATTTCAGGAGCTCCAGATGGAGTTTGGAGAAAAAAAACATCACTGGAAAGAGAGTTTCAATCCCTAAAATATGGTGAAATCATATTTTTCATAACACTTTGGTGCATTAGATCTGCAGGTAGATTTTCTCAGGCACATGTGGAGTACCAAACCAAAAATCTGATTTTTCAGGGATAAAATGGATGAATCAAGACATGATACCCCCACCATTGGATTTAAAATGACATTTCCCATCAGGATCACATAAAAATTTCTGAAAAAGTCTATCAGGAGCTCAATATATCATCATCGCAAGTTGTCCTCTCTGAGCAAGTTTAGGACTTAGCCAAATTTAGGAGGACACATGTCAGCTTCAGGAGCCTGGTGGGATTTTATGTCCTTAATGTCCCCAAGGTTCAAGTACATCAACCTTGGAAAAATGCACCCAGCTCCCATGTGACCTCTGGAACCCCATGTGACCATCAGGATTGCCAGTTCATCCCCGGATGCAATTTGGAGCTCAAATTCCCTGCCGTCGGATCTCCACCACGTGTCAGCTCTATAGCTGCCATGGAATCTGATGTACCTCATGTCCCTCACATGGCAAGGACATAAAACCTTAAAAAATGTGCCCAACTCCCTTGGAGATACTTCTAGTCACCCATGTGACCTGCTTCCAGCCCCTTAGTGCTTTAAAGCTGATTTTGGATCTCTCACTCCCTGCCGTCGGATTGTTGCCACGTGTCATTTTCTTGATTTCCATGGAAATCGATGTCCCTCACATACCTTTGAGATGAGGGATTTTAGGGAAAAAAAATGCTCCCAGGCCTCTTTGTGCATAATTTTAAATTTTTTAAAATTCCTCCTGCTTCTAACTTCTAACATCTAACTCCTCCTTGCACAACTTGCTCTGCAACTTCTCACCACCACTTTACCATTGCCAAATCTCAAACCAGCTTCACCAAAAAAATTAAATCCTATACCCCATGGTGATACATAGGTCTTAGGAGAATATTTCATCGAGATAAGAAGGAGAAACGAAGAACAACGAAGAAGAAAACAATGAAAATCTTCATTATCGTAAAACAAAAATTCATACAAATCTTGCAAACCAATGCACGAAGCAACAAGCCATCTTTTTATGTTTATTATTCTATCCAAGACCATAAAAAACATACTTTCAAACTCTCCTCTCATGCAACAGAGCATTCACAATGAAGAAATCTCCTTCTCGGATCAATGGAGAAATAGTTGAATTTCCCATCAAACTAGTTGTTGGATTGAAGTAAAATTTCACATGAAGCACCAGAAGTAAACACCTATTGCAATGGAGTATATTTAATTGCAAATGGAGACAAAAAAAAGACCTGAAAATTTAAATCTCCATTAATGGCTGCTATGACATAGTAGTGGAAAAAATTAGCGAGTTACCTCTCCACTTCTCAAGGTTCTAGTGGGCGAAATCGTACAAAAGTTGGAGGGAATGATTGTTGAAAAATCTAGTTTCACGTGAACTAGTTTTCACGCCATGAAGTCCCTATTTTTTAGGGATATAGAGGGATATGTTTTTTATCAACATTATTCCCTCTTCGAAGAAATTTTCAAATTCCCGAAGATCCAGCGTGCGAAATCATCTGAAATTCAGAGGGAAGGGTGTCCAAAAAATATAGTTTCTTTCAAACTAGTTTTTGCATGATGAAGTTGCCAGTTTCTCGAGATATGAAGGATTGATGTTTCATTAGTATTCTACCCTGGTAGCTCAATACCTGAAGCTCTTACTAGACATAAATTTTCATTTATCATTTATGAGCTTTCTGGAAAGCGAATCATGATGAAAATTGGAGCACGAGTTCGTGACAAAGAGCCAAATCCAAAAAAGTTGTTCCCATCACAAACAGAGGTCATTTTCACCACTTAATAAAAATAGAAAATTTCATACTTCCTCACATGCTATAAATGGCGAACCCCACTGAATTGCAAGTTTGATCACTCAGAACAATCAGAAAAATGGTAAAATGGAAAGTAAGACAGAAAATGATTTCTTCCCAAAATAGTAGGTCCCCAAATAACAACTTGCTAAAAATGGAAATGTGCTAAAAATAGAAATATCTCATGAACAGAGTAGGTTGGAATATGATAGAAGGTTTAGAGGGTGAAACTAGAGCAAGATAGGTGATATGTCTGAGAATAGCAAAGCATGGGCTCATATTCTAAAAATAGCAGGTTGTTCTCAAAGGGTAAGTTTGGCACAACATGACATTGAGGGATAATCATTTAGGTCAATATCACCATTTGGGGTCCAAATAAGGAAAACTCTGACACTTACTAAAGATAGTAAGTTATCCCTTCCAAATATAGTAAGTGTTAAGGAAACATGAATTTATAGTACATAGGCTAGTCTAATTTCTCAGGTGTAATCAATCATGAAGAGATGGTGGTTTTTCGTGGTTTGGAATGATCATCTCATATTACAAAGCAAGGCATCACAAGGCACATCATGTGAATTCATATTAGTCACTTAAGAAGCTAGGTGATTCAAAGAGAGTTGATTAGAATGAATTCAATGAGTCAAGGAGTTCATCAACCAAGTCTCAAGGACAGTCATCGTGGGCATTGTATGTGTTCATCTCCAGCTTGCAGTGATAAACATCAGAAAAATGTTTCTAAACACTCATTCTATGGTCCAGGATGTCCATGCATCATAGAGCTTGCGGTCATCACTAGATTGGGAAAATTATTCAAAGTTATTCAAGGGAGAAATCTTCATCAATGTAGAAGATCACCATTGGTAGAAATCTTTGCTCAAAGTTCATGGTTTCTTCAAGGAATTCAAAGCATTTCATCATGAGGAGTGTTTTCCCTTCCATCCCTTCCCTCTCCATCTCTTTCCATCTCTACTTTCTCTCTCCATTCTAATTATTCGTTATTTGTCATCATGGTATTTCATCATATTCACTTAAGTGACCTATTTTAAATTTGTAAAAAATATTTTCTCAAAATTATAAGAGAAATACTTAATTCATGGAAAACGAAAGCTCACGAGTGGAATATGGAAACGAAGAGTCATGTGAAAGAGGTGAAAGGACAATTCATATTGTTATAAATTGTACTGAGCTCTTCATTTCAAGGGGTTCTAATTCTAAAATTCTTCTAGCTGGTTTTATTCTTGTAAATTTATGAGAGATATTTTGCTCACTTGTGAGTGAAAAGAGTTTTCTAGTTTTCCCCTATTATCAGTGTCTTCCATTCTCATACTATGTAGAATTTCTACTTAGGCATCAATACAAAAAGGAGTTTCAAGCCTTTTTTGACTAAGGGGTTTACCGATACTTTGTGTTCATTAAATTCTAATTGGTCTTATTGCTGTTTGCAGTATTGTTTCTTCCTAATTTTAGTGCATGTGATGAAATTTCTAACTAGTGTGTGCAGGAATTTGACTTTCTACCTACAATATTAGTTCTCCTACCTCTTTTATCACTCCCCTTTCCCACTCTTTAGAAAAAGTCTTCCCTAGCAAGATATTGCTAGCTTTGCCGCAGAGTCAGTGGAGTGCCCCTGTTGGATCCCTGACCACAAGGCCACCATGAAAATCCACCTTTACTCATGCATGCATAAACGACAGTTGCACCGGTTAAGTAGAGGGGCTTAGATTCCCAAAGCATTGGCAAGAAATCCACAAGTTTTTCCACCTGACAAATTTTCTCACCAACAATGTCACACATGCTAATCACTACGCATATATACTCATCACAATGTGCTAGACACAATACACACTATTCGACCATTTCCCAATGACGCACTCTCATTTATGGTTCATTCTTGATTGCTGAGGGGGAAAACAAAATGAATTTCACTACATACATTTCCATTCACTCAGGGGGGCACGTGGCTCCTATCACTCCATTTTACATTCCATTCCATCCATCCACAACATACTACATATTATGGTTGCTTTTACTCTTGCTTGTTCATGGTCACTTTATCACAGATGCTAGTTAGATTACTTGTATGTCATTTATCTATATCATCCACACATGCGTGTTCAAATCTTTTTCTAGTCATGATCACATATACATGTCTCTTACACACAACACAATGCTCGCCTTCTACCCTTCCTACATTGGTCGTTGGGGGCATCCACATTCATCTCTTGCACGTGCTATTGTTTCATTTTGTACATAGCACTTTACATTACTTGTTTATACATGCTTTTGACATACTAGTTATCTTTCTAACATGGTAACAGATGCTTCATGTGCAACATTTGTTATGCAGGGATACTTGCTTCTATACTTTTTGTTACATTGTTTGTCTATTGTTTGCTCTTGTTTGCGGACATTGCCCTATCTTTGGTGTGCACACTTGTTTGTTATAGGCGGCCATGATGGCCTTATGTGTCTTGTGACATCGTGAGTGATATCCCATGTTTGCAGCCCCACTTTGTGTGGCTTATTTTGTCTTCTATGTGCTTACATTATTACTTTGATTCATACATTATCCGTTGTTTACGTAGATTATAAATTATTCTCTATATGCATGATTTTTCATACTAACATTTGTCTTTGGATGGCCTTATTCTATTTGCATGCCTTAGTTTCTACCAAGAACATTCATTTCTCTATGTAGGGCAGAGTTACAAAGTTCATGCGGTTGGTCCTCTTTTGGGGCCGCATTCTCCTATCAGCAACATTGCATGCACCCCCAAAGAGGGGGGAATCATTTGGGGTTTTACATACTATGCAACACATTTTCACCGCTTTAGTTCAATGCACTTTCCACCCTTGGCATCGTGGGTTACATACAACGAGTGGGTTCAGAATAGTCTATAAACCCCATACATAGTGTATTTTACAGGACATGGTTGTCCCTAACATTCTGGGAAGTGTTGTTGCAGACTCACAGCACCCCTGGATGCAGATCAGGCTTCTAGGTTGATCACTCTAGCATCCAGTGTGATTGCACAACATGGAAACCTCTCTCCAAGTGTGGGAACTTGTGAAACTGAGAGAGGAATCTCCAGATTAGAAGCTGGTTCCTCAAACTCCTCTGATTTAGATTTATATTTTGCAAAACTACAGAGGTTTGAAACCTAATCCTACTCTAAAATCCAAGGAGACAGAGATAAAAAGTGCAAAAAATGAAACTAAACTAACATGTGATACACCAAAGGAGGAGTGGTGAACACTTCTTGTTCTGCAGATAGACACAGATCATAAAATGCAACATAAAACATCATGCACAAGCTGATAAGATGTAATCAGAGGTCTGAAATGAAACAAGCAACAGAAACAGAGGACTGAAAATTGATCACAGAGCCTGTATTGTCATTTCCACTGTCAAAATCCTTGTATTACAACATCAAAAAGGAAGAAAACCTGTTACAATTTTAGAAGAGGTCTAATACTTCAAAAATCACTTGTTCCAGGTGAAAGAAGAAGCTTGCTATCTAAAGAAGTGTTCCCCCTTAGAAATGAGCCAAATCTAGCTTTTTACATTGCATGGGTCGAGCCCAGGGGGACATAAAACATACAGAAACATGGGAACCCATCCCTCCTTGACTGCAGATGCATTAAAACGGCATGGGGGACCTTACAAACCCATACCCTTTCATTTTGACCAGATTACAAGGGAATGCGACCCATTCTGCATTAAATCTGGTCGCTGAAATGTCACTTCTGGCCATGAACACGTGTCAAATCCGTTTCTCAATTTTCTCTCTCCAGACTGCACCAAAACTCAAGATTAACCCCGCAATCATGTAGAGAATTTCATAAGATTTCTGTTGATATAAAGAACGTGCCAATCCGAGCTCTGGAGCAAAAGATATGGAGATCTGAAGATCTAGGGCACAAAACAGGCGAAAATGGATTTTTAAATTTCTTCCCGCGCTCTGCCACCTGGATGACACGTGGCATGCATTGACTGGTCACGTGATTCTCTAACTCCTTCTCGAGCTCCGTATTCCTTACTCCATAGGACACGTGTCGTGATCTGATTGGCTCAGGCTGATCCTTCAAAACTTGCCCTTTGACTTTTGGACCTTTTCCCTTTTGACACGTGTCGTGATTTGATTGGTTCTCGGGCCTGCCGGACTTTCGCGTCCACCACGTCCATTTGTCCCGGATGTCCTAGTGCTGTCTGGGACAAAAACTTCCGATCCACCCAAAATGGGCTTCCCTGTCCCTCATTCGGCTGATGACACGTGGCATTGCTTGATTGGCTTTCGGCTCCTTCGGCTATCCGCGTCCCACGCGTCCCTTTGTCCCAACTGTCCCAATACGAAACTTCTCTGTTTCGGGCGAACCGGCTGGTTCGCGTCCTTTGTGCACTCGCGGCCCAGATGTCCTAGTGCGAAAGTTTCCCCTTCCAGCCGAACTGGCCGGTTCACGTCCTTCGTGTACCTTTGTCCCAATTGCTCCCGGACAGTCTGGGGCAAATTCTTCCTATTCGCCCAGTTTGGGCATTTAGCGTCCGCCGCGTACTCTTGTCCCGCTTGCTCCCAGTTAAGGACTTGGACAAATTTTCTTTCTTTCGACTGATTCAGGCATTTCGCGTCCTGTGCGTGCCTATGGCCCAGTAGTCCCAATTGCCGCGCGGACTGCCTGGCGGCTTTTTGGCCAGTTCGCGCCCCAACGTCCCAAATGTCCCGACTGGTGTGAGGACTAGGACTTAGCCAATTTTCACAATTTTTTCTGGCCCAAGCTTGTTTTTTTTTTGCAGCTTTTGCATCTTCTCAGAGCTTGCTCTTTTCAACCTGGATAGGAGAGTTAGAAAAAATCTGAGCGGACCCTGGAAACATGAATTTTGCCCTGAATCAATCCATTTTCCTGGGACTTGAGAATTCTGATGTATGTTATCAATTCAACCCTGGGGGTGAATTTGGATAACAGGAAGTAGTTAAAGGTTGGAGGATACAACAAAATTCCTCTCTATACTTCTTCGGCTAGTGGTGTTAGATTACCTAAAAAATTAGGACATACAGAGATCTCTTCACACACATTCAGGGAAGTAATTACATGTTGGAGGATATAGTGGAATTCCTCCCTACACTTCTTCATCATATGGCATCAGATCGCCCAAAAAACCCCGACAGTACAGGATAACCTTATACACTCTTTTTCTCAACATGGATCAGGTGCACATTTTCCATTTGCGTATTTTACATTCACATGATTTTTACGTTCATATAAATGCATCTTTTACATTGCATTTTTACATATACATACATACATATTTGACTACTTGATCGTTTTATCCTTATAGGCCCGGCCATATAAGAAATAAGCATTCAAATGGGGGCAATAACAACGACATCAACAACAACATTTTGTGGCAACACACACCATACTAACCATGCAGGTACATCACACACATCGGAAGATACACATGTGTTCCTGCCATAGGTTCAATCTCATCACTTTTCTTTTACTTTTTCATCTTTAGTTTCCATGCTCTATCATCTTTTTTTCATTCCACACTTTGTTTAGTCCTTCGATGCGTTTTATACTACAATATTCATGGACATCAGGTATGCATCTCTATCTACTTTATTTTATCGAGATTTCCACTCACCAACATAAAGTGGGGGAAAATGTAGACAGAAAATCATGCACTTTAGGCATTATTTAGTCTCGGTCTCATACTACTATTTAGAAGATTTTTTGAGTGGCTAAAGTACTAATGAACCCTCATGTTTTAGCCATCTTACTTTGTTTTATTTCATCACTCTCGACCTCTTGCACCCACATGCCTAGTTAGATTTTTTCATTTTGTGTAATTTTATCTTTGACTGGGGTACTCAAGCTAGTACTGGGGCACCCATGGGTGCCATGGTCCCACTTAGGGTGACCTAGTCCTTTTTAAAATTTCCTTCCACTTTTAGGGCATTTTCTAGCCATTTGAGCTTTCCATATTTTTAGTGGTCATCCTTTTTGGGGTAAATTACAAAATTAGATCAAGAGAACCCTATAAATATAAAGTTATGAGACCATAATGAGGGACTGAGCACTAGTCACTACTATCATCCACTTAGGGTTGCATTCATTTAAGGAATTTGGAGATCATTTACATACATTTATATCCATCACAAAGGACAAGGATGGTTCATATACATCACACAAGCATACGCGGGGATTCTATTCTATTTCATACACCATTCCATTAAATTTTTACATCTAATTATTACTCGCTACTTCAAAAAGTGTGACTGGAACAAGATAACCTAGGGAACATGATACACACACACATCAAAACTACATTTGGGTCTGAAATATAGTGCATCACTCAATTAGTAAGCCCACTGTTGCGGTAGATGAGGTCAATCTAACCCATTCATTTGCATTCTTATTTTTTTTAGGGTTTTGATACTTCTTCTGGTCTCTTACAAGTCCTTCTTTCATTTTGGTTTATTAGCGACACTGATGTAGTGCAGTGAATCTGATGCAACACACATCAAGGGTTTTGGACCACCTCCCAAACTCGTGAAACTCATCTCCAGACATTTTATGCAGACCAAGGCACCTATTTTGCAGACCAGAGTACCCACAGGAACCCTAATCCCTCTCTTGGTGCCTTAGTCCCTCTCCAGGCACTTCAGTCCAACTAGATAGTTCAGATCCATCTTTTTCAGGGCCTCTACACAGTTGTTCCTACTTCTTGTTTCTCCAGTCACTTCCGCGACACAGTCTAATGAGCTTCTCTAATCAACTGAGTCACTTCCTTACCCTTCTTACACATTAGGTTTTCTTCTTTCATTAGATTAGTTGCTTGGGTAATTTTTCCATACTTGTTTATTGCATTCATTTAGTGTATTTACATGTCATTATAGATTAGATTAACTACCCATATTCTCCATTTATAGTTATTCAATACCAGAAGATGGTAACAATGTATTAAGTGATTGCAACTTACCATTGTGAGTAATCATGGGTACCTCAAGAGAAGATAAATGGGATTTTGATGATAAAGGCACATTAAGGGTAGGTGACAGAGGAAGGGATAGGATCTTCACATCAGTAGTAGGACTAGCATTGGAAACATCCCTAGGAGGTGGAGAAATTGATGGAGATACCTCGATAGTAGAAGATGAAGTAACAAATGTAGGTGAAGTGTTAGTAGGAGATGAAATGGTAGGAGTAGAAGAACTAATAGATGGAGGTGCCTCATGCATTATGATAGATATAACCTCTGTAGATAGTGGAGTAGGAGATTTAGACTCAACATTATGAAAAGTAGTAGAATCATGACTATCAATTTGCTCCTCAGAATCAGAAAGTGACTCAGATATAATTATGTCACTAAGTGGATCATCAACATAGTATGAAGGAGTATGCAAATTAGTATGTGATGGATTAGGAGAAGCAATATCAGAAGTAGGAGAGTCCTGAGATGTAGCCATAATAGTGGTTTGATGAGGAGGAGAATCAATATGAGAGCTATTGTAAAGACCTAACATGTAATCAATAAGAGAATCATCTAGAATTTCCTTAGATAGGTCATCACGAGGATCACTAGTAGCCGTATAGCATGGTGTACAATGAGTGAAGGCTATCATATCCAAAAAAATATGAATGCCAATGGGAGAGTCTTCAAAATGAGTAGGTACCTATTGTTGACCATCTAAGAGTTGATGAATATGATTTGTAACAGTAGTAATATTATAGAGAGATGTGAGCTCATCGATAATAACCTTATCATAGATTGGATTAATACTAAAGCACAACGTGATGGGCCAAGAAGGAAAAGATATTTCCTTAGCCATTAGGTTTTGAAGTTGATATTAGGGAAAACATGTTCTAAAGTACATGTTCACCAAAATGATTAATTAAAATATGAATTTTTTAGTATTAATATAAGAAGTACAACAATGAAATAACTGATATAAACTACAATATAAATGCTAGCTAATTTTATTCGATATTTAAAAATGAAATAATTGAAATAGGAGGAAAAGGGTACTAACCTGAAATATAACTTACCTCGTAATAATCAGATTGAACATATTAATGAACCTAAAAAAATTGCAGAAGTGGAAAATTTGTCTAGATTGGGATGCTTGGAGGAGTACAGGGGCACCTGTGGGTGCCCTGGTCTAGAATATGGGTGCCCTGATCTGTAGAATGACTCGAAAAATGAACTTGATAGGGTTGTCAAACCTTCACAATGCTTCACATTTGATCAGGTTTTTGTCACACTTGGTTCACTGATGTCATCGTAGATCTCCAATGAATAATCTCCTATAAAAGCCCACACAAAAGCATCAAACCCTAAAAAAGAAAGATGCAAATGAATGGGTTAGTTTGTCCTCAGCTACCAAATGGATGGACTGATGACTGAGCACTGTACTACATTTCATACGTGAAGTAGTTCTATGTGCTTATGTGTGCAATGATGTGCCTAGGGTGCCCTAGTGTCAATGACGCCAAAGTAGCAGGCAATAATTAGATGTAAGATGTAAATGGTGGATTGAATTGAAGAAATACAACCCTTCCTATGTAGTGTGTGATGCAGAATAGTGCCAAAATGCATTAATTTTCCTTATATAGATAACTAAACCTTGAGTAGAAGATTATGCCCTTAAGATAGTGTGTATGTTATGTTTATATAGGGATATCTTGCTCAAATTTCGACACTAATGACCTAAGATGTCAAATAGTACCTAGGGGAATGGGAGAACAAACCATAAAGAACAACCTTGGAATTATAAATTAAAACTAAGTGCGAACAAGACCAGGGCACCCAAAAATGAGGACCAAGGAGCCCGGGGCACCCTAATCCATTCCCAGGTGCCTTAGTCAAAGACTAAAGACAATAACTAAGTAAATAATGACAACTAAGACTCATCAAGAGATGACCAAAATGTACAAACAAATGACAACAATATGATACACACAATGACAATGACCAAATAGATTGACGACATGACTAAGGGATGGGTCATTGGTGAATACGTTTCTTACACAAGATCCATATATAAAATAACATACTTGGAAATATAATTATAGTATTAAGTTTGTGATTTTATGACTACAAGTTATAATAGACAAAATTATGATTGTAAATAGATGGAGATAATAGTTTAACGATTTACCAAAATAGATTAAAAAACCCATACGATACTCATAGTCTAAGAAAATTTATTTGTGGGTATAGTAATAAGAGAGGAGTAATAGTGGTGGCGACAGGTTGGAAACATAAACTAAAGGTCCTTAAGGACTTAGTAAAATTGTTCAGATTATTTAGAACCAAATCTTACAAGAAGAAAGGTTTTTTTTAATGCTTATCATCAAGGTTCTTATGATTTCATGACTCAAGAATAGGACTAAGACTATATGTTTAAGAACGACAAGTTATAAGGTTGCTAGCAGTTTTTGGTATCATAGCTGAGCAAGAAGCTCTTAAAAGTTGATATTTTACGCTAATATCTAAATCATTGAGTTGATTATAGGTGCTTGATAGTTGAAATATTAAAAAAATTTAAGAGGAATTGCTTGAGAAGGTAAATATGGTGAAGGAAATAATGAAGGGATTGTCTAGAAGCAAGATCCAATTGAAGGAAAAGAGAGAAAACGAATATATTGAGGCAAGAAAAATGAAGAGTTTAGCTTTATAAAAAGAAAATATTGAGATGAGAGAGATATTAGAAGAGTTATAGATCATTGTTGAGCTGATGAAATAACAAGAAATTAAATAGTTTGGATGGGTGATGAAGAATAGTGTTAAATGGCCAATTAGATGGCTTGTGGAGAAAAAGAAAAAGAGAGTTATGAGAGAAAGAGAAAAAGAGAAGAGATTGCTTTGCAAGCAACTTAAGAGAGAAATTAGGAAGATTCAAATGAGTGTGCAAGAGGAAGATGCTCAACACCTTGAAAATTAAGAAGAAGAAGAAAAGATAAAAGAAGTGGAGTATGACAAGAAGACAAATCAAGAGGCTATCTTGTCTCAATGTTTTTCACTTGACGTTGCTTTTGATGTTGTGTTTGCAGGTACAAATGAAAATGGAGTGTTTGAGCTAATGAATAGGCTCACCCATGAAGAAGTTGGTGGATAAGTGTTTATTTTGACACCTAGTGAGGTAAAGAAGGAAGCTAAAGCTCATGTTAGAGCTTGTAATTAGTTGGATACAAAGATAAATGCATCTTAAAATTTATTTCTAAGAATAAATTCTAGTTTTTTGTTTTAGGTTAACAAGATGAAGACATGATTTGGCAACTAATCATGGATGAATCATATTATTGGGACCTCATTGGTGGTGAAGAAGATGTCAACTTAGCCGAGATGGATCTAATGAAGGTACTCAACTAAGAAGATGAAGGTCAAAGTGAAGACAAAGTTGATCAAGGAACATAGATCGAATCTTGTTTTAGACTCTTGTGTACCAAATTTTTGAAAGAAAGCAATGGAGAAGAGGACAAACAAGAAAGAGAAGTTAAATATAATGTACTGGGAGAAGAAGTATACATGAAGAAAAATTCAAGAGTATAGTTGTTCAAAATAAAGTACAAAAATATTGGAAGAAAAGAAAGAAGGAATACAAAACATTCCATTTGAGAAGGAGCTCAATTTTTTCTCACCAAGGGATTCTGATGCAGGAGCATCGAGATCTAAGCTACGTACATTATGTAAATCTTATTATTTGTATGCATTCATAGTGTTAGGGTGTTTAGGAGGTTTTATAGAGTCAATAACAAGCCACTGAAAAGCTTCAAGTGTTCTTAAATAGGTCAAATATGCTTAGTTTGGATTTTTTCTCCAAATTAGCAAAATTTGAAATTTAGAATGTTGAATTAGGAGGGATATATTAATATAGGGTCCTAATATCTTGTGAAAATGATTTATAATTTTAAATGGTCAAATATTCCTCAAATAAGCTATAGAAAAGGATAAAATTTCATAGGGAGAGACTAGATAAACAAGTTGGCAAAGTAAGAGTGGTTGAGAAGGTTTTGGAAGTTGTTTCAATAACTCCTAACTTTGGTTTCTGTTCTATTATGGAGGAATTCGAACCCATTAGAATTAAGAGAGTGAAAATACAACAAATAGGGATGGATAAAGTTGTTTGATCAGGTTTAGATAAGTAAATAAGATATTTTTTAGTGTAATAAGTCTCTAATAGAAATTTTTGTACATGAATAACTACGTTTGCATATAGATCATATTGTTCCAAGAAGAAATTTTAAGCATTTGTTGAAAATTTCCATTCTTATGAGATGTAATAAGGTGGATGGGAGTGTATTAATGAAGAGAAGGTTAAGTTTTTCATGATAATTTGCAAATATCCATGAGATTTACCATGTTTCTCATAAATTGTATCGTGTTTTAGTCGAAAGCTTATTATGCAGATATATAGAGGCATCTTCAGGACAAACTTATTAAAGGGAGAACTTATATAATGATCCCAAGAAGCTATCAGAACTGGTTAAGGGTGATGAAAATGTCATATAAAAAAGGTATTTAAAATTTTGTCCTATTAGGCTTGTTTAAACCCTCAACTAGGGTTTTAAGGTAATCCACACATATATTTTTTATTATTGATAATTAAGGGTTGTAAATGGGAACATATCATCTAGAGGAGGTACTATTCACATTGCAAAAGATTTCATAATTTCCATAACTAGAGTCATAAGATATTCTTTATAGTCCTAGAAAATGTATGCTAATCCGCCTAAAGACCTAATTATCAAATATAAAAAGTGGCTTGTGCAATTTTTATGAGGAATTAGATCCTGACATTTTGTGAGCATAAAGTAGAGGAAAAATTATATATGAAAAGTTTATCGGTAGGTTTTGGAAGCAAGTTTATTGAAAATTACACCTAAAAAAGACCTAAAACAGAACTACAAGTTGATATGAAAACAACTTACTATATATAAAACAAAGATTATGGAGAAACGAGTTGGGAATCAATTCTTATAATAATATGCATGATGGTACATCCAAGATGGAGTTAATATTACTATTGTATGTCTCTAAATTGTTAGATTATTGTTTTTTCAACTTGGTTGTCTCATGGATGAACAAAGATATAGTGAAGGAAGGATCTTGTGTTGAACTAACAATAGTAAAGAAAGGATTGGGTTGTAGAAAAAGTTTGTAGGTTAACCAAATATCTATCAATGTATTATTGTGAATATCACTCTGAATAATAATACATTTGTGTGGAAGCAAGGATGAATCATTTTGCTACTAGGAGAAATTTTATAGTTTTGAAGGAGATAACCAAAAGAGTATGATTGTGTGAGGAGTGAATGAACAATGATTGGGTGTATGTTTAAATGCATGCACATGAAGGTTTTTGCATCATATTGACAACAACAAAGGAGAATCCATGGTTAAATGAGTATGAAGAGTCATCTCGATAGTAGGTAGAGTTCACTATTTGTATGAAGTTTCTTGTACATTGGAGGATGCATTTTTTGATACTTTAGTGAAAACTATCCATTTCAAGGTAATGAGTTGTAGTAACATTTCTCATCATTATCTGGGTAGAGGATATTTAATTAAATCATGATTGTGAGTGGAAAATTTACCTAAATATAAAGTTGATGAAATTGCAGAATAGGTGGATGCAAGATTCAAAGAAAATTTGAATTCCATGTATAATGATCTAAATGAGAGTGTATACACAAGAAAATTATAAAATATATAATTATTTTCAAGGTAGAATATTCATGATGAATGTCTATATTTCAAGATAAAGTGTATTTAAAGAAAGGTTGTAACATACAAAAGTATGATTATAAATAGATGGAGATGTTAGTTTAAGGATTTAACACAATAGCTTCAAAAACCCATATGATACTCATAGTTTAAGAAAAGGTGTTTGCACGTACAATAACAAGAGAGGATTCACAGTAGTGTTAACAAGTTGGAAACATTAACCAAATGTCCTTAAGAAATTTTTAAAATTGTTCATAACCAAATCTTACAAGAAGAGAAAATTTATTTTTATGCTCATCATCAAGGTTCTTATGATCTCATGACACTTAAGAATATGACTGTGGCTATATGTTTATGAACATCAAGTTATAAGGTTGTTATCAATTTTTAGTATCAGAGCTTAGAAAAAATATCTTAAAAGTTGATATTTTACACTAATATCTAAGTTATTGAGTTTATTACAGGTGTTTGATAGTTAAAAGATGGAACACATTAAATAAGACTTGCTTGAGAAGGTAAAGATGATGAAGGAAATAATGAAATTATCGTCTAGAAGCAAGAGCTAGTTGAAATAAAAGAGAGATGGAAGATAGCGAGGCAAGAAAATAAAGAGTTTAGCTTTAGAAAAACAAATGACTGAGATAAGAGAGAAATTGGAAGAGTTAGAACTCATTGTTGATTAGATAGGAGAACAAGAAATTACATGGTTTGGATGGGTGATGAAGAAGACTGTTAAATGGCCAATTAGATGGCTTGTGGAGAAAAATAAAAGGAGAGTTATGAGAAAAAAAGAATAGGTTGCTGTGTAAAGAACTTAAGAGAGAAATCAAGATGTTTCAAGTGAGTGTTCAAGAGGAAGATGATCAACACCTTGAAAATGAAGAAGAAGAAGATATAAAAGAAGTGGTGTATGACGAGAAGACACATCAAGAAGATACCATGCCTCAATATTTTTCATCTGACATTTCTTTTGATGTTGTGTTTGCATGTAAAAAATGAAAATGGAGTGCTTGAGCAAATGAATAGGTTCACCAGTGAAGAATTTGATGGAGAATTTGAAAAAGGAGTGTCTATTTTGACACCTAGTGAGGAAAAAGAAGGAAGATAAAGCTCGTGATAGAGCTTGTAATCAATTGGATACAAAGACAAATGAGTCTCAAAATTTAGTTCTTAACAATAAATTTTAGTTTTTTGTTTCAGGTGAACAAGAGGAAGAGATGATTTGGAAACAAATCATGGATGAATAAGATTGTTTGGACATCATTGGAGGTGAAGAAGATGTCAAATTAGATGAGATGGAGCTAATTAATATACTGAAGCAAGAATATGAAGGTCAAGGTGAAGACAACGTTGATCAAGAGTCAAAAACAAGACTCCATCTCTGCTCCTTGACAAATTACAAAAACATTGGAAGAAAATAAAGAAGGAATACAAAACATTCCATTTGAGTAGGAGCTCAATTTTTTCCCACCATGGGAGCTTGATGTAGGAGCATCAGGGTCTAAGATATGCACATGATGTAAATATTATTTTTTGTATGAATTCATAGTGTGAGGGTGTATGAGATGTCTTCTAGAGTCAATAAGAAGCCACTGAAAAGCTCCAATTATTCTAAAATAGGTTGAATATGTCTATTTTGTACTTTCCCTCAAAATTAGCAAAAAATGAAATTTTAATGTTAAAATAGGAAGGATATAGTAATATAGGGTCCTAATAGCTTGTGAGCATGATTTATCATTTGAAATGGTCAAATATTCCTCAAAACAACTATAGAAAAGGATAAAATTACGTAGGGAGAGACTAGATAAGCAAGTTGACAAAGTCTGAGTGGTTGAGAAGGTTTACGAAGTTGTGTCAACAACTCCTAACTTTGGTTTCTATTATATTATGGAGGAAGACCCCACTAGTATTAGGGGAGTGAAAATATAATAAATAGATATGGATAAATTTGTTTGATCAAGTCTTGATAATCGAATAAGAGATTTCTTAGTGTAATAAGCCTCTAATAGGCATTTTGTACATGAAAAACCATGTCTGTATATAGATCATATTGTTACAAGAAGAAATGTTACGATTTTGTTAAATATTTCCACTTTTATGAGATGAAATAATGTGGATAGATGTGTATCAATGAAGATAAGGTTAAGTTTTTCATGATAATCTGCAAATATCCATGAGATCTACCTTGTTTCTCATAAACTGTACTGTGTTTTAGTGGAAAGTTTATTGTGCAGATATATAAAGGCATCTTCAGGCCAAACCTATTAAAGGAAGAACCTATATAATGATCTCATAGAGCTATTGGAACTGATTTGGGGTAATGGAAATCTCATATAAGAAATATATTTAACTTTACATCCTATCGGGCTTGTTTAAACCCTCAACTAGGGTTTTAAGATAATTCATACATATCTTTGTTATTAATAAGAATTAAGGGTTGTAAATGGGAGCATATCATCTAAAGGAGATATCCTTCACATTTCAAAAGATTTTAGTAAGTTTTATAACTACATGTATAATATATTCTTGACAATCCTAGAAAAAATATGCTAATCCGCCTAGAGACCTAATTGCCATATCTAAAAAAGTGATATGTGCAAATTCTATGAGGAATTAGAACCTTAAATTTTGTAAACATAAATTAGATGAAAAATGGTATCTAAAACGTTTATAAATAGGTTTTGGAAGCAAGATTATTGAAAACTACACCTAAAAATAATATAAAACAGGGCTACAAGCTGATATGAAAACAAGTTACTATATATAAAATGAAGATTTTGGAGAAGAAACAAGTTGAGAATAGGATCTTATAAGAATATGCATGATGGTATGTCTAAGATGGAGTGAATATGATTGTTGTACGTCTTTAAATTGTTATATTCTAATGTTTTTTATTTGTTGTCTCGTGAATGAACATAGATAGTGAAGGAAGGATCTTTTGTTGAACTAACATTATTAAAGACAAAATTGGGTTGTAGACAGAGTTTGTAAGTCAACCAAATCTCTATCAATGCATGATTGTAAATACCACTCTGAATACTTATAAATTTGTGTAGAATTAAGGATGAATCATCTTACTACCAAGAGAAATATAGTGCACAATATTGTCCTATTACAATTGTGAAACATGTTTGAAGGAGATAACCAAAAGAGTATGATTGTGTGAGGAGTGAATGAACAATGATTGGGTATATGTTTAAATGCATGAACATGAATATTTTTGAATCATCTTGACAACATGAAAGGAAAATCAATGGTTAAATTTGTATAAAGAGTCATCTTGATAGTAGGTATTGCACGAAGTCTCTTGTACATTGGAGGATGCATTTTTTTGATACTTTAAAAAAAATCGTTTTCAAGGTAATGAATTGTAGTTAAGTTTCTCATCATTGTTTGGGTAAAGGATCTTCAATGTAATCATGATTATGAGTGGAAGACTTACCTAAATATAAAGTAGATGAAAGTCAAGAATAGGTGGATGCAAGAGTAAACAAAATTAAATTCCTTGTATAAAGAATCTAAATGAGAGTGTATAGACATGAAGCTTATAGAAGATATAAATAGTTTCAAGGAAAAACATTCTTAATAAATGTCTAGATTTCAAGATAAATTTTTGTAAATAAATGTCTAGTTACATAAAAGGGAAATAAATTCCTACAAACAAGGGACACCCATGGTGTCACAAAATAATCAAGGTTCTTGGGCCTATAATCAAAAGTTACACAAACATACAGAATTCATAATATCACAAAAAAAGTACACCCATGGTGTCACAAGACAAACAAGGCCCTTAGGCCATAATCAGAGTAGAACACAAACATACACACACACAACTAGTAAGCGTGCATGAAAACTAAGTGTATCCAAATAAACAAAGAACATATGATATAAAAAGAGCTATCAATAACCATAGGTGCTGGAAAAAACATGTGTGTTAGTTCTATTAGTCCAAAAGATAACAAATACAAAATATATATGTAACCAAACATAATAAAGAAAGAAAATAACTATAATGGAAATATAACACCTGGATATAGAATATAAAAATAAATACTCTAGAGGCAGTAGTCTAGGTAAAGGGTTAACCAACACTTGTAATTTTGTATCAATCTTTGTATGTCCTACATCTTTCTCAATATATTGTGTGAATACATGTGTGTAAATAAAAAATGTTATCTATTAAACCAGACAGACAAAACAACATGTATAATGTAAAGTGTAAACAATGTATACTATAAAAACAAGTCCTGATTTTGAATTATTGTAAATATTTGAATGTTTTGGTTTTTGAGTCCCTTCTTGAGGGTATAAATTAAAAATCATTCTCTAGAGAGAAGGAAGGGTGATCCAAGAATTCCCCCATGGAGGGGAATAGATAAATATTATACAAATAAAGAATGGGAAACAAGATTGAAACCCAGTGTGTGTGTGTACGCAAAGTGAGTCTCGGTTGTGTAACCACTCCCTTAATGGTAAAGTTGAAATTATAAATAGAGTGAGTCATTAGGAAGCCAGGGGGAATAACACGAGAGCTAACAAAGAGTATTAAGGATATCATTGATGGCAGGATTAAACCCAACTAGTCTAGGATCTATCATATTAGTAAATTTGTAGAAGCATTTATTGATAAAAAAACCTATCTCATGGAAGTGATTGAGTGTAATAATGCATTCCTCATTGATGTAATAAGGATATTGTGCTTGCATAACATGAATCCAATGTGTTATGTTGGGTTGATAGTGAGTAAAAGAATCAATGCAAATTGGTGACCATGTAATTAGTACATAGGAAAGTAGCGTCAGTGTTGTGCTTTTTGACAATAGTGGAAATGCTCCATAACCAAGATCTACCAAAATCCAATGGGGTAGGTTGGGGGCTTAGAGCAACCCAAATTTTTGTGGTGATAGCAAGCAACCCAAAGGCTATATAAGCATAATATATCCTTGATACTTGATAGCGAGAGTGAGAGAATGTGTAATGTTATATGGTGTGAGTCCTAGGGTAATCAAGGCCTCATAAGTGCAAACATTTTTGTGTTGGTTGATATTAAGAGGCATGTGTGGCCACTAACTCTTATGAATATACACATTACTAGTAAATGTATCAAAATTAGGAGTCCCAAAGGAGGAGTGGATGTGTTTTGTAATATAATTATAGTGCCATTAAGCTTGATTGTTGACTTTATTGATTAAAGCTTGACAATTATTAGTACCATGACTCATAACAAGATGGTAATAAAAAATGATTGGACTATATAAAAATATTGTAAATTTAATGAAGATGCTTATAAGGAAATGTAGTGAGACCTTGATCAAGACAAATATACAGTAATTCATGTGGCACATCAAAATGAGACAAAATTTTGACAGAGGTGAAGTATCTAAAGTATTGACGATATTGGCCATGGGATTAATGTGTGTATCACTAGAGTCAATATGATCAAGAGGAGACAAACTACTAACTCTAGGGAAAGTGTCCCTCTTTTGATAATGTACACGCCTAGTGGATACCCAGAGATAATGAAACATGGTTTCATCTATATCAATATGATTAAAATTGAGATTGCGTAATTTATCATCTGTGACTGTGATTATATCATCATCACTATCAATAGCGTATTCAAGTGCATCAAGATGTTGTGTAACACCATCTAATAGATTGGAAGTATCAAGTGGTGGTGTGCTAGGGATAGAAGATGGTGGTGGAGTCAGAAGAGTAATGTCAATATATGACTCAACTTATGGAGGTACATCTAATAAGTGCTTATTAAGAGTGCTAATCTCACCAACATATGTATCTAGCTTATCCATAGGAATAGGTTATGGTGGAGGAGTGATTAAAGGTGCTTGTAGATTAAACATGTCTACTTTATAATATTGATAAGGATCATGATTAGTATGGACAATATGCTCAGTGTCATTATGGAAAATTCTGATCCAACGATGGAAAGTAAATGAGACAACTTGTATATCATAGAGACATGAATGAGTCAAGAGTAAATTGTATTGTAAATCATTGTTCATAATGTGAAGTGTAACGGGTGATGTCTTAGGGCCAACAAGTAGGTCAAAAGTAATAGTTCCAAGTGTAAAACATGTGATGTCATCAAAACCTTACACAATAGTGGGAGAATGATTAATTGTAAGAGGAGAAATGCCCATATTTGTACATAATTATTTAGGACATATGTTGAGACCAGATCCATTATCTATTAGGACCATTTGAGAAAGAATCCTTGACAACATGCAATGATGAATAAAGGAAGACATTGATTCAAATCAACATTAGGTATGATATCACATGAAGCAAAAGTAATAGCTTTATTAAGTTCCTTAAACATATCTATAATAGAAGCAAAGGCAGTTAGATGGGTATCATTAACTAATGTGAAAGAGTGCAAAATATCTTTTAATATGTCTTTGTAAATGGGGATTTTGGAAACAACTCAAGTATAGATATATTAACATGGGTATTGTTGAGTTATTCAATTAAATCATACCCTTTAGATGTAACATTAGCTTTAGCCACATGAGAAGAAGGTTGGGAAGGCAATGGTGTATTTATCCCAGTTGGTTAGTTGTCACATAGTGTGGTTACCATATTAACTATAGTAGAGTGAAACTGACATGGATGATTGGTAGTAACATGAGTGATTTTAGATTAAATGCCAATGTAAGTAGGAGATACATCATCAATATAATAATTTGGATCAGCATAAGGGACTTCCTCCAAATGCATATATGGGCCATGAACCTGGGTATAAGGATAGTAGCCCCTACTAGCAGAAGAAATGGGAACCCTAGATTGGATGCGAATATCACATAATTTAACAAGAAGGGACATGTGAGGAGTGTCGTTGATACTCACACTTTAATTATATTATATTTGTCAGTCCAGGGAGGTGTCCACATCTATTTACAACAAAGGGAAAAGTCAAAATTGTTCTTAGAATGTGCTTGATAACGGAATTAACTAAATGAAAACTAACTGCAATTATGAAATGAAATACATTAAAAGCAACATGATATTAAAGAAAAAAATTAAAGGTACGAAAAAAAAATTCAATGCTAGAATATTAAATAAATACATGATGGAAAGGAAACACCAGTAAAATATCCCTTCTCGTTGGGAGGAGTGGCCCTTGCTCCTTCCCTTCGATCAAGTTCAATGTTGAAAGTCACACAACAAAGTTTTCCCCTAAATCTGCAATTTTATTGAATTGAAAGAGTTTTCTTTTATAATGATAAACTAACTGAACCAAACTTGAATATTAATACATTAGATCTCTTATACAAGAGTAGTCCTAGTCCCTTTAGGAGAGAACTAGTTTATTTGCAAATAATATCACCTACTTAACTAGACATTGACTAAACAATGACTAATTGTTTTAATAATTACAGTTATGGAGTCTTCTATGTAATGCTTGTAATTGCATAAGAGGTACAAAATTGGCTCCTTTGAGGGGGTTAATCGGTGTTGGAAGATACTATAGATCTTAGATTGATTTTAGAGAATCATGACAATAAAAAGTCCATAAGTGTATGTCTTCATCACATTTCCAAGGAACTAAAGTTTAAACTAGGAGTGACTTGACCTCATAATTTTTATACAAGTGGGTTGAGGTGGTGGCACATGTTTCATGCACATATCATTATGTTATCAGCTGTATCAACCCATAGTTTAGCTATTCGAGCTATTTATTTCCTCTGTGTAATTTCCTTCTTTCAAGGAAATTTGAATTGATGATCTGGATGAGTCCTGCAGTCCAAGACGAGTCCAACACTAATGCAAAGGTGAGTCCTACGCTATAAGGCGAGTCCTACACCAATGCACTAATGAGTCTTGCGTTAGCTTGCAATTAACTCCTGCGATGACTCAACATATGATTTTCCGAATAGATTATTAATACTCATAAAAGAGTTCATTTTATACATATTTGAAGGAACAATAACAAGATAAAGATAACAAGAATATGCACAACATTTCCTTCCAAAATATAACAAAGTGTTAATTATAATCCACCAAAATTATACATTGTGAAAAATGATACTAAGGTAACATAAGGTTTCACATAGGTTTATACATGAAAAAATTGGGGTTCATCACCCCCCCAAACTTAATACTTAGCAAGTCCTCCTACTACCTAATCAGTTGTTCTAGAATCCTTGAACAATTATACTCATTGGCAAATGTTTTCTAGGTTTCATCCAATCTAGTATTACAAAACCTAAAGAAATCAATAATTTTCTTCCTCCAAGTGTTGTAACCTCCCTCTGGTTGGTCATATATAAAATGCCAATGTGGTACTGGTGTAGTGACCAATGTAGGCCTATATCACATCCCAATCCAGTTCTTCTGCAGCTATAGAATTATTGTGCAGAGGTCTTTGGCCCTTTTGAGTGACCAACAGAGGTTGGTGGTTGAAACCACCTCTTTTTTCTTATAATGTTCCACAATAATTTGATACCTTACTTGACAGGTGATGTAATTTATATTCAACATTGGGAGTACTTTCTCCCTTAATTTTTTGACACAAGTTCTCAGGATATCTCTATACTGGTCCACCAATCATAAACAATATACTTGAGACCGAAATCTATTGAAGAAACAAATGGACGCTGGAATATCATGCCTCGTTAAGAAGCCAATATTAGATTAAGATTGAAAAAATGTTTCCCTCTATTCCCTCCATTTTGGCTGGTGCTTTATAGTAGAGATAAAGGCTCTTAGTTGTAATTCACCCACATAGAAATTTTTGAGGATTTCAATCTTCTCAAGAAGAAGAACTTTTTGAACATAAAATTCATAGAGGAGGTTATTTTCAACATCACTTCCTGCTGCATAAGTACCAAAAAATTGACTATCATCATAAAACTCAATGTCTTGCATAGCTCGAGCTATAGAGATCTGCCATTTTATAGTTTTTTCTTTAAAAAATAATGCATAAAAATTAGAAGGGGGCCTACATGAAAGAAATCGATCATAAAATCGAGAAATAGTAAGAACATTCTCTTTGAGCAGTTTATTTTCTTCCTTCAAAGACTTATTCTCATCAACAACTGCTCTGAGCCTATAACATTCTTCCACCCATTTAATTATTCCCTTCAAGATAATAATTTGGGGGAAAACAAATTTTGTTTGAGTTGTTTGCTCTTTAGTGACCACATGCTCTGTTTCCTGCATATTTTCTTGCACAACTGTAAGGGATGCATTCAGATTATTTATTTTGGCCTAAAAGTTGTTAATTTGTTGTTCTCTTTCTTCCATGGCATGCTAGAGTTGAAGAGCTGCTCCTCTTACTACTTTACAGTTCGTTGTAACTATTGTATCTTCTGATTTTTCAAAGAAACTCACAACTACATCTTTATGGAGTTCCTTCTGAAATTCTCCTCTGGATGTTGGTTTATGGTACAACCTCAATATTTTCACATTAACCATCATTACATTATTCTCACCATCAATTGGAATCATTTGGATTGTCCATTGTTGAATACTTTCTCAATTTGGTATGTTCCCATCCACCTTGTCTGCAGCTTCCATTTGAAATATTTGTATTTTGAATAAAATAACAGATCCCAATCCCCTTCATGAATTTTCTTGGTTTTATGTGTTTTTCATGCCATACCTACCTCTGATGTTGAATGATTTCGGTTTTATGCAGTGCCTAAAGTCTCATTTAATCCAGATCATTTAGTTGAACAATGCTTGCTTGTTGTGCCTCATATAATTCAATTCCCACCTCTACAATTGTTCTCAAGGTTTGAATTTCAAATTATATGGGAAGAATTGGCTTCTTACCATACACCAACTCATAAGGAGTAAATCATGTGGTTGTTTTCCAAGTAGTGTTGTAGGCCCATACTGCTTTAGAAGTTTTTGAACCAAAATTTTCCTTGGGATATCCACTATTTTTGTTAGTATATTTTCCAACTCTCTATTAATAACCCCCACTTGACCATTGGCCTATGGATGGTATGGTGATGACTTCTTGTGGTTTAGATGGTATGTTACCACAAAGGAACTAATTACCCCTGACATGAACTGTGGTCCCTGATATGAGACAATGGATCTTGGTTCTCCAAATCTCTGATAGATATGATCATTTAATAAATTTGTAACTTTCTCAACTCTTTCATATTGTAGTGCCCTACACTTCAGCCCATTTGGTGACAAAATCAGTAAAAACTAGAATGTAATCCTTCCCTTGAGAGGTTGGGTCAATTGGTCTAATGAAATCCAATCCCCACTTCTCAAAGTGTTCCAAGACAACTTGAGGTTGGATTGGAATTTTAGATGTAAATGTTGGTTTCCCCATCCTTTGGAATTGATCACATCTCCATACATACTTTTTGACATCCTTAAACAAGTAATGCCAATAGTAACCACGTCCTAGAGCTTTGTGAATAGTCCTTTGAATTGAATAATTCCCTGATGATGGCTCATCATGACATGTTATAAGTATGTCATATACTTCATCCTTAGCTACACACCCACGTAAAACATGGTCAAGTCCTCATTTGAAAAGAATTCCATTTAACCATGTATACATAAAACTCTGTTTAACTAATTATTTTCTTTGATTTTGTGTGAAAAGGTTGGGAACTTCCTTGTAGCCAAGTAATTAGCCATATCTACATACTAAGGAGAGGTAGTGGAAATTGAAAACAAATGTTCACTTGGGAGGTCATCATTAACCTGCTCTTCTTCTTCTGAAGTGGTAAGTCTTGAAACAAAATCAGCTACCACATTGGATTTCCTTGGCTTGTCAATGATTTTAATGTTAAATTGCTGTAGCAACAACCACCTTACAATCCTACCATGGAATAAAGGTTTGTTCATTAGATATTTTATAAAAGAGTGTTCAGTGTGAACAATCACTTCATAGCTTGTGATATAATGAAAAAAATATTGATTGCATATACAACTGCAAGGAATTCCTTCTCCATTGTGGTGTAATCCCTTTCAGTAGGGGAAATTTTTTTACTGATGTAGTAAATAACATGCGCAGGCTCTCCTGACTCTTGCTATCTAAGAACAATCCCTACCGCTTCGTTGGAAGCATCTGTTTCTATATGGAAGTGAAGCTTTCAATTTGGACCTCTCAGGATTGGTGTGTTTATTAATTTATCTTTGATAACATCAAAGGCTTGTTGGCATGCTTTTGTCCATTCAAATTCTGAATCTTTATTTAGAAGAGAAAATAATGGAGATGATATCTTGCTAAAGTCTAAAATAAAAATTCTATAGTAATTGGTGTGACCAATAAAGCTTCTTACCTCTAATTGGTTTGTAGGAGATGGGATATTTACAATGATACTGACCTTATCAGAGTCCACCTTAATTCCTTCAGCTAAAATGTTATGGCCTAATACAATACCTTGTTCCATCATAAATAGACATTTTCATGGTTCAAGGATAACTAATTTTTTTCACACCGAGCAAGGAATTTGTCTAGATTGTCAATTGCCTCTTGAAATTTTACTCCATAAACTATGAAATCATCCATGTAAATGTCTACATAGCCACGGGGTGAGATCAGAAAAGATTACCAACACGATCCTTTGAAAAGTGGCAGGAGCATTACATAGACCAAAAGGTAACACCCTATAAGAAAATGTTCCACATGGGTAGGTGAAAGTTGTTTTGTCTCGATCCTTAGGTGCCACTGTTATTTGATTATAATGAATAAACCCATCAAGGAATGAAAATTACCTTTTTCTAGATAGATTGTCTAAAACTTAATCAATAAAAGGTAATGGAAAATAATCTGTATGAGTTGCCTTGTTTAATTCCCGTAATCCACACAAACTCTCCATTTCCTGTTCTTTTTAGGAACTATGACTAATGGAGAAACCCACTGAATTTCTGATATTGGATAAATGAATCCTACCTTCAGAAGTTTTTCAATCTTAGTTTTCATAATGTTTCGTAAAGTAGGGTTTATCCCTCTTTGGGGTTGCCTGACTGGTTTGGAATTAGTAGTGTAGATATGGTGGGTGAAAATACTAGGATGAATACCCTTCATGTCACTATATTCCCAAGAAAAATATTGAGGGTGAGAATATAAAAGTTCAAATAGGGTATTATCCTCCTGACTTGTCAGCCAACTATTAACTGTCAATGTATTCCTTGGGAAAATAGATATATGTTTGGTACCTGAATGAAGAGAATCTACAACATGATATTCTCTCAATAATGCATTCAAAGGACACCTCTGGGGAATTAATTTGTGAAAAATAGTGATGTTTTAAAATGTAGACTCGCTCATATCTATATTCCATGTAAAAGGATAAATGATAGGCTAGATGTTTTCTTTTATAAAATCATCTCTTGTTTCAATAAGTTGTAGCACAGGACTTGAAATAAACCTAGCGCAGGACTCATACCATGTCAAGTGTAGGGATCATGGTAATCAAACTTAATTTGATTTGAGAGTTCTTGAATTATGACCATGGAAAAAAAATGAGATGATGTCATTTGAATCATCTGAATTGTCCTTACACCATTATTTACCATATGTAGCAAATGGTTTTGCAATAGGGTATATTGATAAATTTTTAGAATCTTGTCCATTTGTAATCACCATATTCCCTGTCCTGCAATCGATGAGGGTGAAAATTGTGGCTAACCAAGGAGGTCTTAGGATTATAGGGTATTTAATCTTTTGATTCTTCATTTTGATGATCATGAAGTCTAACAAATAGTCCTGGGATTCAATAGTGATGGTGACATCCTCTATAATTCCCTTTGGCTTATTTACATATTGATCTACCATCTGTAATACTATAGAGGTTGACTGTGGTTTAGGAAGTGATAGTGTAGATAGAGTATATGTGGTCATAACATTGACTATGGCTCCTAGGTCAATCAGGATGTTAGGAATCTGGACATCTCATATGCAAAATATAATGATAGGACTTCCAGGGTCTTCGTATTTAGGAGGGGTCATATTTCCTTCCAAAATAATATCAAGTTTCTGATAAACATGGATGGTTTTAGGTTGGTTCTTTCTTTTTCCTGGAGTCTTAAGAAGAGCTCTTTGATAGTTTTGTTTAATTTAAGAATTTCCTTAAGAGCTTATAATAGGAGAGTGCTAATACTCAATTTCTTAAGTCCCTGAATTAATTTTGAATTTGGATGTTTAGGAACCACAATGTTGTGTTTTTCTGAGCATCTAGATAAAAAAGGAATGCCAACGTTTGGTTGAGGAGTTTCCTCAATAAGAGGACTAGGATGCATTTCTTCTAGATTTTCTATATCTTCATGGATTTCTCTTATCATGGGGGATGAAGGTTTTGAAGTAACCTTCCTTGAGTGCAACAAGATATTCCTACAATATACAAAATTTACTGTGGGATTCTTATTTGATTCCACAGTGTACATTGGGTTACCATGCCTCACATTTTTAGGATTTTCTATAGTTTGTGCTGGTATCTATTGTTGGGCAGGTTGATTAGATGGGGAAGTATTTGTAGGTCCATTCAACAAATATTTTTGACCTTGGGATATTCTTTAATTATAATACTATTATTTAGATCCTTGAGGTACATTCCATTGTTGTTGGTATTGAGGATTAAACTGTTGAAATGGTGGAATGTTTGGATGTGGAGCCCATGGTCGTTGATAATAATTTGGGGGGGGCATTCCACTATGGGCTCTACTCCTGTGGGGATTTTTGAACCAAAGGTTGGGGATATGGACATGGTGCATTCCATTGATTTGGGACCCACTATGATTTTAGTGTGTAGGACTGATTTTGGTTGGACTGAAAATTTCCTCCTTACCTCTGAGCCATATAATTCAACTCAAACTCATCTTGTGTGTTATGTTTTAAATGGTTATTCACCAAGGGAAGCAACCCACATTGGTTTGTGGCATGCTTGAGTTCACAAAGAAGAAAAATTTCTATCTTATCTATGGGGAAGTCCTTAAGTAAGTCCATGTTTGTCTCTACATCTTGGGAAGTAGATGAAAAAAGGCTTTGAATTTATGGATTTCTCCCTATCTATATATGTATTGAGTTGAACCAAGTGGTTTGTTATCAAAATTTCAATCTCTTCCCTTAGTTTGGATAGATCGTCACTACCCATTTTGCCTTTTTGTTTACAAAATTTGGGGCGAGTTTGGGAGTAATTCCTATATAGGTCAATGATTTCTGTAAACTCTAGTTTGTTCATGTCTCCATTTCACATAAGACTGAAGGCTTCTTATGTGTATTCATCCAACCCTTTAAGGAATAAGGTTTTGAGAAGATTAATATCTAGGATAGTCCCACACCTCCTATAAAGGAAGAAGAGCCAATCAAGATAATATTCCACACTCTCATCTTCCTTTTGTTGAATTCTATAAAATTCTTCTTTCCTATCCCAAACTTTGTAGTAGCCTTGATACTTGTCCAAGAAAATTGTTTCCATCTCCTCCCAACTATGGATGGAGTTAGGGTTTAACCCTATAAACCATATGATAACCTATATCTTTTAAAGTGGAGGGAAATAACTTGAGCTTCTAGGAATCGGAAGTGTAATCATAAGTTTGGCACATGACCTTGAATTCAAAAAGGAATTGGTTAGGGTCTTTTGAGACTAATCCCCAAAAGGTTGGTAAGATTGAGGGGGATATATTTTTCATAGGATTTTGATCATTAGGATCTAGTTGTATGGGATAGGTAAATGTTCTTCTAATTGGAGGGTCTCCATTCTCTGTACCATTGGGGTTATCTACTTCATCAACCATCCTTGGTCAAAAAGTTGTTCCAAAGGCTGGTTTTGAGTGGGGTTTTGAAAATATATTCAAATGAATTTAAATCTATGGTATCTAGGTATAAATCTAAAATCCTATCATACTAAGGATAGTTACCTAACCATCAACACTTAACCTAGTTGTTTGTGTTCCACAAACTCCAAAACATAGAGGATTATTGGTGTCACTTTAAGGACTTCTACACTTCTTAAGAAAAGAGCTATGGAAATAAAATTTCTGAATGGAAATTTACTAGACCATCAAGAAACACTTCTAGATAAAACCTTAACCTTTGATAACACCTTGAAGTTCCTCAGCAACGATGCCAAAATGTGACGAGTGTCAATGATACTTACACTTTAAGTTTATTTTAATTGTTAGTTCAGGGCGATGTCCATGGATATTTTTAAAAAAGGGAACAACCAAAATTGTTCTCAACATGTGCTTGATAATAGAATTAACTAAATGAAAACTAACTGCAATTATGAAATGAAATACATTGAAAGCAACAAAATATTAAAGACAAAATTTAAAGGTATGAAAAACAATTTAATTCTGGAATCTTAAATAAATGTGTGATGGAAAGGGAAAAAACATAAAATCTCCATTCTCGTGGAGAGAAGTGGCCCTTGCTCCATCCTCATAGATTGAACACATGATTCCTTCCCTCTTAATTTCTCATAGGATAGATTGAGGACCTTGCATATATCTATAGGATGTTGTGGATGGGGAAGACATTGGAAATGATACCAAATTTTATCCACCCAAAGTGGAGAGGTCGAGAGCCTTCCTGAGGTAAACTCGTAACCCACACCATAGGGGGTGATGATCAAGTCATTTTCAATGACATCCACATTCTCCTTTCCTTTGCAGATAAGGAATGCCTTTTATCCAAACTACTTAAGTGAGTTGTATGTGTAACTTTCTGGAACCTCTCCCAATATTAAGATTATTCTCCACAACATGTCCTATTGTAGGAACATTGGATTAGAACATGTTGCTTTAAAATAGGTAGACATAATCCTCCCCTCTATAATTTCAAGACCCTACACATCAAATACAACAATAGTGGAAGGTCCTTTGGTCTTAGTAATTTTATATTTGGCCATTATTTTTGTGGAAAGTGGCTAATACCCATCAATTTCAATGATGATCCAGAACTTAAAAAAATTAAGACCACATGTCGACCATGGTGGTGGAGTCATTACCCAACCGAACACAAAACATTCCATCAGTGATACAACTAACCCTACCTCCATCTGATGTGTCTCAATTATCTGACGTATGACACAAGTTAGTGATATTTCCTCCTCTACAACATGACATTGCCAAAATAAGGAAAAATGTTGTAGGGAGGAAGACAGGAAAAGTATACAAGAGGCGCCATAACAGTCAATCCATTAATTCATATCTTGCAAACTAATCTTACTTGTCCATCTTTTGACCGTTATTAATGTCGACACCCTTTATCTAGTAGAATATGATTCCCATTGGTATAATTATTAGTAATTTAATTATTTTCTTCACATTTTATTGAATGGTAATAAATAATGTTTATTTAGCTATACTTATGTGTAAGTCTCAATTTGTTTTTTGGAAAATATTAGCTCTGAAATCCATCATATGGCTAAGATTATGAAAAAGGAAAAAAAATCTTAATGTGTTCAAGTGGACATAAATTATAATGTAACAACTAAAAGTGAACACATTCACATAAATTGCAACCAACTACCCTACCCTTGACTGTGATTTTAGAATGCCTCTTGACATAACAATATGTAGACATAATGGAACAATCGAAGTTCAAATTCTAACTTGCACATAAGCGTATGTAAATTTTTCTTTATGATGTAATGCAATAGCAAGAATGACATATTAGAATATAATATGGTTGGTAGTTCATATATTAGGTACTGAAGATTACGTCCCAAATAGGTGGGGGCCATTCAATTCGTTTAATATATTTAAAAAAGTGTAAAAACATATCTCAAAATCTCTAATTATATATGCATGTGGGGGGGTGGGAGGTTTCCCATATAAAAAAAAGATATTTTGAGATATAAATATGCCAAATTTCACTCTTTTAAAGAAATAATTCATTTTAAAATTTAAAATTTCTATATTTTACATGTATTCTCCTAGAAAATTAAAAGTCAAGGAGTAATATTCCATTACTATGGAACCATATTTATGCAAATTGTTCTTAAAGTTTCTAAGTAACTAATGTTGAAAAAACTTGGAATCCCCTTTCAAAGGGACGCTACCTAAAAGTATCATATCCACAAAGTTCACCTCATGAAATTTGTTAGGAAATATGGAATCTTCATGTAGAAAATTAGGAGTGGTTAATTTTTTAGGAGGTATCAAGGGTTTCTAACTCCAATTGGATAAATTTTAGAAACTTTTACTGCAAGATGATAACATCATAGTACTCAAAATATTTATTTTTTATTAGATAGGGTAAAAATAGGGATTGAATCCCAGAGGCTAGTACAAGAAAGACTGCATCATGAAAGCACCAAAAAAGGAACATGACCAAAGGGAGTTAAAAATACTTTACTCCAAAGCAACAAGGTCTAGAAACCCAACCAGATGTGAAACATAAACTATACATTAAAAAGAGAAACAAAGACAGTTCGCCAAAAAACCTCCAAAATTTTAGGAACAAAACAAAAGTTCATTAAGTTTTATTTTTATTTTTAGAGGGATTGGCCTTCATGGTCGCAGACTCCTTGCTGTGCTCAAACTATAACTTCTTCTGGGGTGGTTCCTCCTCTTCCTCACCCACATCTTCCTCCCCAGTCTCGACCTCATCCTCGTCTTCTTCATCAGAGCTAGTGGCACTGGAATATTTTCTTTTCCTCTTCTCCTCTTCAATCACTTCTAATTGAACCCTCATATCACAAACAAGATTATCCAGCATGTTGATTCCTCCCCTGATGTTTTTCTGGGACATGCATATTTTTTTGTGGCTTGAATGCTATCAAGCATGCCATTCCTAATGACATAATTTGCCTCCTCCATGACCTATAACACAGTCTCCAAATAATGTCCTTTTTTCTTCAGGTCCTCGAAGCTCGACTCTTCTTCCAAGACCATTTTACCTTTTCCATTTGAGGACCCAACCTCTTGACTTGTCAAACCATCCACATTCTCCCCCTCCTCAACTATGTTATTGCAAACTTTTCCCTCTCGCATCTTTGTGAGACATTCAACCAAAGTAATTTCCTCCTCCTCAATTTGGGGCATGGGTTTAACCGGCACAGGTTTCCCATTTTGAAATAGAAGGAGAATGAGGCCCTCATGGATAGGGGTATCCACCTTTCCCCTTTGAAAATATTTCACAGAGGTAGTCAAAGACATAAATAGAAAGAAGGGAATACTTAACATTATCTTATGCCTGAACATATTCAGTAATGACAAGTGATGGGAATAGATCTTACGATACTTGCCTTCCAAAGTTAAATACTTCATAATGTGGAGGTAGACATCCTTTTACTCCCCTAGAAGGAATGACTGAGAAATGCCATCAGTGAAGTAATGCACCCTTTCCTTTCCAATGAAAAAAGTGTTGATTTCATGTTTGTGTCTATTCCTATCCTTGAAAATTTTGAGCCCTTTCACATCCATGCCAGTAATCTAGGCAATGGCTTCCTCTGAAGTCTCAATTTCCATACCCTTAACCATTTCTTTACCATTGTTCCATGCCAAACCAAACTCCATGGTGAGTGAAGGATCGTGCCCTCACAACTTAGTGATATACTTTCTAAATCCCCCAACACGAAGTAGGTGCCACATTGAAGGGTTGTCCACAATATTACTATGACTAGATGGTTCCACCCTGACTCTGTCTCCTCCCATGGTTGCCAACCTATTTTCCAAAATCCCAACCAACCAATAATTGTAAATATTGGTGTTAAAATGACCTTTCCAAAGGAATAAAAAACCCACCATGAGCTTGCTGTCCTATAAAAATGAGCTAATTAATCTCACTCGTGTGAGCGATAATGGAATTATTATGCTTTCTCATGGTGTGTAATGTCATTAATTGGCACGGGGATGACATCACCTTTATGCTAGAATTTGAAATCATTATAATTAACCCCTTCATTAGCAATCCTATATGCACATGTGTTCCCAAGGAGAGGTGTATGTTTAATAATGAAAGAATTACAAACGGTAAGATGCTCCTTAATATCAAAAATAATATTACTAAGAGCCCAATTGTGGGAATGATCCTTTTTAATGGAATTGTTAAAGAGTAAAGAATCCCCCTCAGTTTGTTCTAAATTTTGTAATGAGCCCAAAATATTTATAATTTTGGGTTTTTGCTCTAAATTTTCAAATTTTTGACATATTTTATAAGTTAATATTAATTTTATACGACAAATTTATTCGCTCAGATTGTTTCCTATTTTTTTTAAAATTACCGCTTAAGTGACTTTGAAGCTTCTATCCAAGAGACCACTAGGTGAGTGTAATGCAAGATTAAGATTTTGGTCTTAATTTAACATATTTGTGAAACAATGATAATTCAAAACTAGGATAAACAATCCATTAAGTCTTAAACTATGCCACTCCTTCTTTTGTCAACAAATCCAATTATAATATGTTAAAGTAAATTACATTTATAGGGTTAAAGAGGATTTGGATTATGTGAAAAACTATGTGATAAAGTGTTTATTACATGTATAAAAGTAGATCAATGTGTTTAAACTACACATAAAATATCTCGATCTGAAACTTAGTACAAGACATGGGAGGAAATAAATATTTGGTTATTGAAATTGTTTCAAGGGCTATGATAATATATTCTTGAAATTCACAATTGATATAATCAACACAATCTTGTTTACTTATGTCTAAAGATTTGGTTTATGGTCTATATCTCTGTAATTTCTATAATGTGATTAGATATGTGTTCTCCTTGTCTTAGCACCTTATCCCTTGGGATTGAAACCTAAAAAGGGTTTAGTAGCGATTGGGCTGGACTACATCACCACATCCTTACTGATGTGATGAGTGATTTGATACATACCACTACTACAAAGAGGGATCAATCTTATGTAGTTCCCTAACCTATAACAAGATGAATTTGATATAGAAATATAAATAAATCTAGAGAATTTGATCTAGCCCTCATACTTGAATTTTTTTCTCACAATTGATATAAGTAAAAAATTATAGATGACTTCAATTTTAGTATCTTATTATTGTGTTGGGTGCTTTAAGGAATACAATACAACATTGCTTGATATTGACCTTCTTAGTGTGAGAGATTAAAGGATCCCTAGATGTCCCTAATAGTTTAGGGTGTGTTTATATTTGTATTTGACTATTCATATGATTCCCCACATAACCAACCAAAAAATACCACCAAGGATGACTAAGCCAAGTAGCCCTTTTGAAAAAAGTGACCATTGGAAGTACAAGGGACAAGTTTGTGGAGGTTGGACAAGTTTGTAGTTGAACCTATCTAACGTGTGAAAGGAATTAGATTAGAGACAAGTGGGAGTTTGTATAGATTTTTTTTAGAATGATCACTGGTTCCTAAAAAATTATAGACACCTAAATTTGAAAATTTATTATTTGGTAACGAAAAATTTGGATTTTCAGCTCAAAAATGAATTTTTTACTCATCCAAAGCTTAGGTGACTTATCTCTATCTTGTTTTTATGACTTTCATATATATTGAAATTACTTAGTAACTCAAAAACCAATAAAATAATTTCACAAAAGTATAAAATTTTTAGGTTCCCATCCTAGACAATTACACAGTCCCACAAGTTTCCTTTATGAGTCCATTTGGATGGGACCAAACTATACCATGGTCTGATCCTAGGACAAACAATTTCACATCCTGTCACCCTATGATTAATTTTCTAATTTGATATCACATAGGTCATCCTTAATATAAATTTAAACTTATGAATTCCTATAGAAGCAAGTTCAAGGCACTTTCTTACAGAGATTTGGCACTCTTCTAGCACTTTCAAGAAAAACCATTATAAAATACATTCCTGAAGCACCCGCTCCCCTAAATTAATAAAAAAAGAACACAACCTAGGAGTGGTCCATACATAGGTATGTAGCCAAATAAACAAGGTTTAAGAGTAATTATTTTCGTTTGATAGACCTTTCAATTCAAGTAAAACCAATCTCAAGCACACAAAGATTTGTATCTCATTGTCAAAAGATCAAGTTGCCAAGTAGTTGCATCCATATAGATATTACATATTAGGTGGAGAATTACATGTGGTTTGAGACATATTTGAAGTAGTGTCGACATAAAAGGAACAAGGGTGCTTTAACCCAAACACTAACCATTTTGCACGGATATCCCACCCATGGTTAGGGTTTGAGGGTGTTTCACATCACACTGAGATGATGAGACTTATATAATATCATCTTTTTAGGAGTTTAATTCCTCATTTTTTAGTAAGTTTGGAACATGCTTAATAATGTTTGGAAGTATTTCATCACTTAAAGATATTAAGTATGATGCTTTTATTATGAATTTACCTTGAAGGCATTTTTGACTTGTTTTTTGCCTAACCCTCAATAGTTCAGGTGGAATAGATGTTTTGTCATGTAAAAGAGGGTAACAAGAATGAAAAAACTCAAAAAATGAGCAAAGGCCTTAATTTTGATTAAGTAAATGATTTCCATACTTCATCACTTCACTCCAAACTAATAGGATAAAAACACATGACTCTCGAGAAAAGTGGATGGCTCCCAATAAAATTATAGGACTTCTGTGAAAAGTACAAGACTTATACCTCAAGGATCATGACTCTAACCTAAAAGCTATGAAATGAATACAAAGGTTCCCAGATGTCAAAGCCATGTAGATACTAGGAGGTTGAGAAGGATTTCATAGACCATAGAGGCCCCAAAGAAGAGTTATTTTATTCAACACATGACATTCTAACACTATGAAAGTAGTTTTTAGTAAAGAAAGAAAGAAGGATGCTCTCTTGCATTTTGAGAGAAGAGTCTTAATGCAACTTTCAAAATGTAAAATTTATATTTTCTTAGTAATATGATAGTTATGGTAGCCTCAATTTGTCAATTAACCAAATTGGATACATATTTAGCTAATAAGACTTGTATTCAATAAGTTATCATGAATGTAGAAGGTAGTTTTGCATTCATGAGAGGATAATTGCTTCAAACTCAAATATATTATAAATAGTTCATTGTAAACTTAGAATAAATTGATTTTTGATTTCAGATTTCTATTTTATCTCTTTTATAATACACGTCAAGTTAATAGAAGTGGAGTCTTTAGATATCTGTGTTGAGCATTTCTAATTAATTTCGAGCCAAATCTAAGGAGAGAAAGTGCCACTCTCATCCAAGAAGGAGCAATATTTATGGTATTTTTTTAGTTAGTATTATTTCCTGTAATATGTTTTTGAATGAATTATATAATTATTTGAATAGACATCTTAGTGAAATGATTTTGTTATGTGTTTTGTTTAAATATTTTATTACTATTTTCTTGTATTGTTGTTTTCCTTCATTTTTGTAGCCTTTGAATGTTTACTCTTTTGGATTATATTATAAGGCTTATTGGAAACATATTTAATCTTATTACATATATAAATTAACATTGTATGTCACCCTATATTTGATATAAGATTAGCTAAGGTTTTGGACACAAGGACCCTCACCATTTTTTGAATTTATTGGCGGGAATCGGTATAGGTATTCATTGAGATAAGATGTTGTGAGAATTATTCTAATAATTACATGTGAGAATGTTGATTCGTTACTCCCCCTAATAATTCAATTACTTGCATGTGATAGCATGTATAACTTGTGAGATCCTTGCAGTTAGTGTACCTAGGAAAATTCTCATAATATCTTAGTTTGGGGAAGTATTAATCTAATAATGCCTTTAACGTCTCTTTAGTAAATATAATATTGTAAAAAGTGAATTTTAAATTACGTGTTGGCTTAGATTTTCGAAAGGAATTTTCATTAAATCTAGCCCCCCAAATCAAAATTAGACCATAGGTTCAAGAATTGAGGTTGGACCACAAGAGAAAATGGAAGGAGTAAAAAATGAATCCCCTCCACAGGGAATAACATTCACTTATCCCACTGTAATAAATGATGAAGAGAAATATCCTATGAAGAATATATCCCCATAATTATTGCTTACATTTAGGGGAATATCTTCAGAAGACCTTGATCAATTTCTATTTGAGTTATAGGTCCTTTGTAAGACTTATGATTACACTGCATATAACCAAAAGCTAAATTTTTTCCTTTCAATCCTCAAGGACTCATTGTTATAAATGATGAAGATAAATATCCCATGAAGCATTTATCCCCATCATTATTGCTTACCTTTAGGTGAATATCTTTGGAAGACCCTGATCAATTTCTAATTGAGTTATAGGTCCTTTGTAAGACTTATGATTACATTGCATATAACCGAAATATAAAATTTTCCTTTCGATCCTTAAGGACTTAGCCATGCATTGGTTTATATGATTACCCCATAACTCTATTCATAATTTGTCTAAAAATGAAAATAATTGTTTAATGTAAATATCAAGATTATTGCGGATTTCCTGACCACAATTAAAAAGTCTTCAGGATGACCTAAAAGGGAGATGAGAGTCTTGAGGATTATCTTTATTGATACCTCTTTGTCCATAAACAATGTGGTAATGGACTACACCAAGAGCCGATAAAAAATATATTTATTAAGAGGGATGGTTGATGAATATAGAGATGCTACAAATTTAATGGGTAAGGTTGATGTGAATAGACTAGGAATTGGTGATATTTCTTATCTTTGTATAAACTATTCAAGGACTAGATCAAGAGTTCAAAGGAAAAAACAAAATAAAATTAGTAGTGAAGTGATCTAATTGATGGAGGAATTTTTTAATCTCATTATAATATATATATATATATATATATATATATATATATATATATATATATATATATATATATATATTATAGTACACTTAAACACCTCTATGGATAGTTTACAAACAAAATCCAAGGCTTCTGAGCCTCTATCAATTTACTGCCCCAAATGTAGGGGTAAACATACACTCAAGGATAGTCCTCTAGTTAAGGTGGATATTTTTGGCATCTGTGATCTAAGACACTCCACTACTAAATGTAACTTACTCCCAAATATTAGGGATCATATGAAGAAAATCACCCTCTAGGAAGTAAAACTTAATTATGTATGTCAAAGACAAGGTGGCAACTTTCCTTCAAATCAACATTTTATTCCTATAAATCAATGGATTACAAATCAATGAAATGCACCATAGAATGTCCCACAACTTTGGAGTCGATAAATTCCTCAAGAATGGAATAATCCACCATGGAAAAACCAATATCAACAATAGTGGATGCCTAAGAGGTATCAACAATAATGGGCAACATAGCCGAACTATAAGAAATAAAGCTACAATCAACCATTACAAGGTTAAATGCATAACCAAAACATGTAAACCAACAAAAATCCTTGATGCTTGGACCTTCAAATCACTACTAACCACCTCAACTAGAGAAGTTAAACTAACCACAATTCCTTTTCGACCTGTGCCAATCCTAAAAATCTGAAACAATGAACCCTTGTATATATTTGAGGCAAAACTCTTACACATTCTTCATCACTGATCATTAAGGAAATATTTGAGGAAAAATAAAGTTGGAATAATCAACTCTTAAACCTCCTCTGCATGATGAAAAACTTGCTAAAACTATTGATTCACCAATTATACCATTTCTAGAGAGATTAATAGAAAAATAAGTAAATCAACACCATCATAAAATTTATGAAATTGAGCTCATACAAGAATTGAAACATATTAGTATCATAATTCCTCTAATGCAATAAATCAAGGATGTTCCTGAGATTAACAAGACCATTAAAACATTATGCATCAAATCCCAAGGAAGAAGAAAGAAATAATTTAAGACCATATAAGTAGATGGGAAGTTGGCTAAAATTTTAGTAGGAAAGTTTATTCCTCCCAAGTATGGATATCCAAGAAGCACATCGGTTACTATTTATAATGTAAATATCAACATACCTAATGTTATTGTATATTTAGGATCTTCTATCAATTTCATGACTATTGGTATACTATCAACCTTATCACTAACCAATAACTAACCAACTGCCACAGTCTTGCAAATGGTTGATCAAACCATTGCAAAGTCATAAGGGATTATAGAGGACGTTGAATTCATGATAGAAGCTTGGGAATACCTTGTAGACTTCTTAACACTAAAACCTCAAACTCAAAAGAATGGTTATACAATAATTTTAGGTATAACTTAGCTTACCAATATTACTTCCCTCGTAGATTGTAGGTCTGGGGATATAACTATTTTAACTGGATTTAATGCAAAGAAGAATTATTTGCACCTAAATTTCAATCCTTTATTTGCATATAAATCTCTTTGGGTAGATGATCATGATGAAACTGACATTGGGGGAAGAATTTATTCCTTGGTAGTCATCACAATCAAAACATATGTAAATGAGTTAAACAAATGTCATGAGGAAGAAGATGATATAAAAATTTGGACTGTGGCATCCTCTCTTTTCCCTTACCATGCATTTGCAGGAAAAAAATTCTAGTGAGGACATAATACTGTGATGAAGATCTCTTCAACCTTTTATCGGGAATACAACTAATTAGGAAAAGTCAATTCTTTAATCCTCCTTCAATATTGCATACTGAGGATCCCTTCCAATGCCTTAATGGCTCCAATTAGAAACAATTCAAAAAATTTTACCTAACATGCTTCTCAAGGTCCTATACCCTACTCCCACAAATTAATCTATTTCTAAACACACATTTTTCCATTAAAATAGAGAAACAACTACCTTTCTCAGGTCCTACCAATCTTCCCTAATTTTCCCTTACTAGATTCTTGACCAAACCATGTCATTGGTATCTCTTTATCTTACTCCAATGCTCTTACCTCCACTTGCCTTATTCATACACTAAAAATAACCTTAGATACAACAAAAAATTATCTCAAAACAATCCAAACACACACTTATCTTCTTCATATAACATAACCCATCATGTGTTCTTAAGATAGTGTAATACTGGAACATTCATAGACCAAGACGTCGTTAGAAACCCACATCCATATTTTCACTACTTCATAAACCCCTGACCATACCCATTATGTGTGCCAAATCTCTTTTTATGATTCCTTAAGCTCCTCTTGGAAATATGCTTTTCTTATTTGTTGCCTACTAGCTCCAAATAGCCCCTCTTCCACCTAATGTCATGAATAACTCGACTTGTAGAAGGTTTCATAGGACAACTAGACCGTATTCTAGTACCCATTATGTCATTTATCTTATCCCTGAGGTTTCACTTCTCAAATCAAGATCTAAAGCTTGGTCTCTTTGTAAAAGGACCTCTACAACCAGGCCTTCCACTGTAACACCTTGACCTATAATGGAATGCCAAGAAAATATACAAACCCCACCAAGTAAACTCTAAAACTCTTCTTGAATAATCTTTATGGTCATGTCATCAATATTTCTACAAAATATCAGAGCTTGATTTATTGTCTAGGAATTTTGGTATTCATTTTTTCTTGTCAAACGCTAATTGGGATGTCACTTTATTCATATTTAAGGTCCCAAATTGGTATAGAGGGATTATTGCACATCCCACTCCCTTATAAATTTAACAAATGTCATTCAATTGGTGTGTAAGCTCGCCAATAGTTAACAATTCATCCTAACAGCTTGGTATACACATTGATAATAGGGTATTCAAACCCTCAAGTCTACAATGGGAGCACCTTCACATTCTATCCTAAAAATCCATCATCCACACTTGATTCCCAATTTCCATACTCTACTCCTTACCCATGCACATAATTTACTTCTACCATAGTCTTAAAATATACTTAAAGGAGAACATATAGTAGAGTACAAATTTGAGCTATTTTGTTAATGTGCTAAGGAGTATCATAAGAGAAATCACCTATAATGATCACATGGATAGGTAATCATAAGGCCTCAACCTCGAGTTCCAATGAAACCATACTAAAAAATATATTCTTATCACAATACATGCACCCATGAATGATCCTTGCCAACACTGTTATATTATTAAACTCAGTCAGTACACTACTTAACATACTCAAGAATAAGATTTATGAATTCAATCCTTCTAGATACCCCTGTAGATATTTTGATCATCCTTTCCTATTACATCTAAAAGTACAACCACAAAAACCTAATGAATGCAATCAAAACTTTAGATAATTTACCATTAAGACAAGAATTCAAGACCATAATACTGAACTATGTATAGATTTAGCCATAGTTGTTTACAAAATTGCTCCTTTGAACCTTCAGGAGGATTTTTCTTCATTCATTCATCACCTTCCTAAGAAGTTTCTCCCTTCCTATCCACCAAGTGACTCCATAACTCAAATACATCCTCATTTTAAATCTCATAACACCACCTTTTTACCCTAACTACCTCCTTATAAGCCCTTACATTAACAAGATAGACATAATTCATCATTTTAAAACATATGTAGACTCATCACTCACCTCTTAAGACCTAATTCACCTTTTCATAAATTAAATTATCCATTTTACAACTTGAAAAGCCTCGTTTGGCACATTTACATGCTTTTGGAATTGATATTACACTTTGGAGGGAAAATATGAGCTTTTGAAATTTTAAACATCGTAAGTCTACTTAATGCTCGGTATTACAATCTAAATTCCTCCTCGTGGCTCTTGGATCATATCCATCTTTCTTATTATGAAAAAAGGTTATTTTGACATTTGGTAGCTTCTTCTCATAATGCTCATGCATCATACTCCCATGGCGGAGAAATTTTTTCCAAGTACTTCTTGCTTGCATGGTCTTGTATATAGCCGAGTCTTCATTGTTTGTTTATTCTTATCATTTTTTCTTCATTGTCATTGTTATCTTTTGCCTTAAGACATCATGAGTCCCATATGGTGTTCCTTTGTTTTTCATTTGCCTTGAATTTTCTTCCTTTCTCCTTGCATTCCATCTTCATCTTCATCATCCTCTTGCTTCCATCTCTTGTACCTGTAAGAATAAACATACCAACAAAAAATATATATCCTCCATCTTTTTCCATCTTCTTTATCCCTGCATAGGTCATATCCATCATGTAATCATTACTTTCTTTGTCTTTTTCTTCATTTTCTTAACTTCTTGTTTTCTTTCCCTCTTCCATCAATACTCTATGCTACTCTTCCTCTTCCATTAAACTGATTTTTGTCTTTTCTTCACATGCTTTCACTCCATATATGACATATTCCAAGACTGTTATTTCCTTTTGCATAGTTTCTCAAGACTCTCATAAATAAAAACTTTGTCTTCTGTACTATCCATTGGTGGTTCTTTCTCCATTGTCTTATTTCTTTCATCATCCATCTTAAGGTCACATTCTTGTTCACTCTTCCTACATGCATTCACATGCTTGCACATAATGTTAGAATACAAATTTTGAGGCTTTGCTGCTCCTATAAGCTCTTATTCTTCCTTTACTGCATGAACTCTACCATCTTCTTGGAAATAATTTTTTTCGATGGAAAAATTTATGGGTTTCTTGCCAGCGCTCTGGGAGTCAAAGTCCCTCTACTTAGATGGTGTAGCTTCCGTATTTGCATGCACGTAAAAAGGTGGGTTTTTCCTGGTGGCCTTGCAGCTAGGGATCACAAAGGGGTACTCCACTGACCCTGCAACAAAGCTAGAAATCGCTTGCTAGAGAATACTTTGTCTAGAGAGTGAGAATAGGAGTGAGAATGAGAGGTAGGAGAACTAATGTTGTAAGTAGAAACTCAAATTCATGCACACACTAGTTAGTAATCTCAACACATGCACTCAAGAGAAGAAAACAACAAGATTTCAAAGCTACCGGCTAAAGGAAACCATGCATGAAAAGATGCACACATTCATATGCCTCAGAAAATAGAAACTTCTTCCTTCATTAGCATTCAAAATCAAGAGTTGTACATGATAGGAGAATGAAGAAAAGATAGTGAGGGGGAAAATAGAAGAAAATTGGCTAACTCTTTGTTTTTCCACAAGTAGACAAATTTTCTCTCATGAATTCACAAATTTTTAACCAACAACCCTTTGAGAATGGGAGGTATTTTGATTTTATAAGAAGAGAGATGAATCTTCATATACCCCCCAATGACCTTTCATATGTCCTCGCGTAACTTAATTTTTTTTAACTTCCTAGGAAAATATTAAGTCCATTTTTATAACATAAAGTTTTTTTAAAAATTTCATTAAGGACATTTGTAGAAGTGTACCCCTAATGAAGAATTATAACATTGAAGAGAGAGAAAGTTGGGGGTGAGAGAAGAAAGAGAGAGAGAGAACAAAAAGAAGAAGGAAGAATTATGCCAATGCTGAAAAATATGCCTCCGATGAAGTCCACTAATCCTTCCAGATGAATCAATGGGATGTTCCAATGTGATGAACTCTGAATCCCTGAAATCTTTGCACCCCGAGAAAACTCCATCGGATGGTCCACGAACAACTTGGGTTAAGTGTTTAAAAAAAATGTTGAATGACTTCATCGGTGACCAAGAACACCACTCATGAAGATCCTTTCCGAAGTGAAAGGAGATTGAAACTGATCCTACTAGGAAATTTACAACATGACCACCATACTAAGCTAAATGGAATGTCTTGATGGGACATGCCATGAACAGTCTGACAATGTTAATCACAAACTCCACCTCGCACATACAAACCGAAACATGAAATGAGTGTCAAAAGACACTGCTGAGATCTATGTAAGTGACATCACCATCACCTATTCCTGCATATCCCGATGAAGAATTTCTCTATAGTGAATAAATATATTGATTCATGACTACAATATCTTCCTTATCCATGATGCATACATACCTCGGGCTGGTTGAATGAGTGTTTAAAAACATTGTTGCTTCCATGACCCTCATGGAAGTTTAATTTCCTCTTTTGAGTTATGAGATCATCTTAAAACCATGTGGAGATGTCAAAAAGTGTAAATATGGGTGAAAATGGATCCAACTACAACTTTCAGCACCCGAAACAGGGACTTTCTATTTTTAGCAGGTAAGACGAAGACCTGCTATTTTGGGACATATTATATGTTTTGCTCAAAAATGGTCTTTTGAACCCTTTGACACATTTTAATCCTCCTCTGTATATGATGCATTTCCATTTTTATCCACTTTATATTTTTAGTATGCCTCACCATGGACATATGCTATTTTTAGTAAGTACACTGAGGTGGAAAAATTTGATCTAGGAACTGTGGGGCATGATAAAGCAAGGCAAGACATACCTAATGCAAAAAACTTCGTGATGAACAAAGTAGTAGTGAAAAATTTATGCATGGGCACATTTTATTTTCCCTACTCCACCAAGGGGGACGAGAGGGATAGAAAAAACTTCTTTTTTCCCAGAGGCATGATTTTGCACTTCAAGACCTGAAACTAGAGGGAGAGCTAGAGAGTGCCAATACACACGTAATGTAAAAAAAATGGGATCAAACAGAGAAATAGAGAAAAAATTATGCATGGAAATTTCATGTCCCCATTTTACCTTTTCAAAGGGACATGAGGTGCACAAAAATGCGCCATGCACTTTTGAGAGGAAAAACATAAGAATTAGGCCCACCGAGAGAGAAAACTTGAAATTGAGAGTGTTAGAACTCCAGGAGGTATTTTTGGGTGAACTTTTATATCATTTTGACTCCAAACAGCCTTCCAAGATCAATGAGATGGGTATAATATTTTAATTCTTCCTAACAATCCCTAAAATGGCCCCCTTTTTTAATCAAAATTGTCAACTATCCTTGCAAAGAATGAGCTCTACTGAAAAGTAACAAGAGTTTTTGAAGAATACGATGATTCCAAATTGTAGAAGATTATGTTAGATTTCCAATGAGTATTTGTTTTCCTCCTAACTCCTTACATAGCTCCCATATTCATCCATCGAAGATTAGGTACCTGTTTTGATATGACTTACTATTAATAATAAGTGCCTAAGAGACAACTTACTATTTTTAGTAAATAATGATTTTTTCCCCTTTTTTTAGCACACCAGTGAGATTAGCTTGGATGATTGCCCTTGTGTACATTGTTCTTTCCCTGATCATTCTTCTAGATGAATTACTATTTATAAGAGGTACCCATATTGGGAACTTATTATTTTTAGTAAGCGATCGTTTTCACCAATTCTGACACTAGAATACTACTCCGACCTTCTAAATATCCCCCATGTATAACATCTTTTCCACAACTACTTATGGTGTTAACTTGCTCAAAATAGCTAGTCCCCATGTAGGAAGGCTTAGATTTTTTGGAAAGTGGGTTTCTAGTGGCCGGTTTAAGATGAAACAAATGTTTTTGATATGGGTTTTTTTCCCAATAGCGTTCCTCTAAAATTTCAACTCGATTTGGGAAACGAGAGATTTTAAAATTTAAATTTTTGTTGCGAGAAAATGAGGGTTTGCTTGCTGTAAAAAAATTGGGCCGTGTATGAAATTTTTTTCACTTGTCTCCTCATCGCCTAAAAAATCTAAATGTCTACAAAAGATGACATCTTGATCTATTGAGTATTTTGTGAGATATGATTGAATTTGTCTCCACAGATGTCGAGGTTTTTGGGCTAGAAATATTTGTTTCTTCTTCATTCGAATCCATTTTGTTTTGTGATTTTTTCTGTTTTAGATCAATGAAGACTTTAGGAATCATTTGAGGACAAAAGACTTGGATTTTATCTCTGGATAAATTTTGCTAGCATTTCGGTAACATTTGGAGGTGTGGGGGATGAAGAATGTTGAAAATGACTAAGTCCCTGTGTTTAAATAACATGAAAAAAGAGGGAAAAGGGTAGGGAACATTGTTTATGTCCATTTTTTTCCTTTTCAAAAGGTGCAAAGGGGACATAAAATTCTGCTTCATTCTCATCTCGACACTTGGCATACATGCAACGATAGGTGAGGACATGGTTAAACTGGTCAACGAGGCTTAACAAGTGAGTACATGGTCATATTAGTGATCAGAAGAATAAATGAGGCGAGGGGGAATTTTATGTCCCTTTCATCCATTTGCAAAGGGAAAAAGGGTACAACAAATTCCACCTTAACCATAGGCTACCACGTGTCCAACTTAAAAAATGACTAAGTATCAGAAAGCTCATCTTGAGACCAACTTGTGAAGACCATGTCTCGGGCTCCCGGATGAGTTTTTTGATGAAATTTTATATGATTTCAACTAAAAAAACCCAATGAATCCGATAGTGATGGTACCAAGATCATTTTTTTATTGAAACCCCTAAAAATGGATCATTATTTCTATGGATTGATTGTTGTGCACAAGAAGAATGAGCTGCCTACGACAATGTATGGGGTTTTAATAGGTCCCATTTTTATACCATGGAGGATATTGAAAATTATTTCCATTGATAATTTTTTGGGCTTTCAAATCATCACATGGCTCTCAGGATATTTCTTTTAAGCTCGTGTCCTCATTCACGATGTGTGCTCATTCAGGCCCGAAAACCCGCCTCTGGTGAATTAGTTCCAACACCTCTAAATCTTCCCCAAATCTTTCCAAATCATCTCCATGATGTTCTTAGTACTTGAATAGTCATCCAAAAATGAGTTTCGTTCCTTTGAACCACTCCGAGGGTGGTGCACTATCCTTGGGAAGGTTGGTGGTAACCCTTCCCAAAACTGTTCGAATACTTGAATGTTTCAGAAGATCCTAAATCACCTAGGGGGATTGATTTTTCTTTCCTAAATCACCTAGGGGAACACTTGTAATTCAATTTGGGATCATTATACTGACTCGATGGGACTGAATTTTTGGATGGATTGACCTAGGGGTATCTTGGGAAGCTATAACTTTGAAAAGTTTTGATACTGTGGTACCTTTGTCCTGCTTTTTAGTGAATTTTTCCTGTGAAAAAATACAAGACAACACATCTTTATGTTCTTATTCCTCTAGAGAAGAAAAAAAAGTTTCTATCACTTCTTCATCATCCTTTTTTTATTCTTTCAACACCATTTCTTTAGCCACCTCTCTTTCTTGCTGCATTTTCATCCTCTTTTGCCTTTGCTTTTGTCTTCTTTCATCTCGCCTTATCATTGTCTTCAGTTGCATCCTTTGTCTCCTTTTCACAAGCAACTTGATTGGCCATTTTTCTCTCTTTCTCATCAAAAATTCAATCCCTGTCTCTTGGTTTCCTCTCTTACCTTGATAAATACCATCAGTTGCTCTATATCCTTCTTATGATATGTGATTTCTTGTTGCATCCACAACTCTCTTTTCTTCATCCTTTCCTCTTTTCTTTTTCTCTCTCTCTCTTATTGTTATCTTTTCCTGTGGCTAATCAACTTGATCAAATATCTTTTCAGTTCTTCTCTATCCATATCTTTCTTTCTTCTTCTCACTCACCTTTCTCTCTCTTCTCAAGCAAGTTCTCTTATTTCTTCTCTCTTTACACCTCACCTAGGATTACCACTTGGTCAATTGGTGTCTACTCACTCTCTCTTCTCAGCCTCTTTTCACTTTACTTCTTCTCATAACTTGTCACTTCACACACACACTTAGAATTTCATTTGTTAGCCACAACAATCCAATTTCATTCATCAAAGAAAATTCAATAAGAGCCCACAATCTGATACTAATTGATGAAGAGCTCTTCAACATTTTATCAAGCATACAACTAATTAGGAAAAATCAATTATTTAATCCTACTTCAACTTTACATACAAAGGATCTCTTTGAATGCCTTAATGGCTTCAATTGGAAACAATTCCACAAATTTTACTTGACATTCTTCTCAAGGTCATATACCCTACTCCCAAAAATTAATCTATTTCTAAATACAAAATTTTCAATAAAAAATAGAGAAACAACTACCTTTCTCATGTTCCCCCAATTTTCCCTGCTTTTCCCTTACTAGCTTCTTAACCAAACCATGTCACTGGCGTCTCTTTAGTTTACTTCAATGCTCTCACCTCCACTTTCATTATTCATACACTCAAAACAACCTTATATACAACACAAAATTGTCTCAAAATATTCCAAACACCCACTTCTCTTCTTCATATAACATAGCCCACCATGTGTTCTTAAGATAGTGTAATACTGGAACATTCATATACCAAGACCTCCTTAGTAACCCAAATCCACATTTTCACTTCTTCCTAAACCCTTAACCATACCCATAATGTCCCCTAAATATCTTCTTGTGATTCCTTAAGCTCTTCTTGGAAATCTACTTTTCTTCTTTGTCCTACTAGCTCCAACTAGCCCCTCTTCCACCTTATGTCATGAATAAATCAACTTGTAGAATGTTTCACAGGATAACTACACATTATTATAGCACCCATTATGTCATTTATCTTATCCCTGAGGTTTCACTCCTCAAATCAAGATCTAAAGCTTGGTCTCTTTATAAAAGGACCTCTACAACTAAACCTTCCACTGTAGCACCCTGTCCTATAATGGACTATCAAGAAAATATACACACCCAAACAAGGAAACTATAAACTTATTCTTCAATAAGCTTTATGTTCATGTCATCATTATTTCTACATAGGAATCAAACAAGTTGAAGTTCAACTAGGTAAACAATTAACATTAATAATTGGTTGACAAATAAAGATGAGTCAAGATTATTTGTAAACTTGAGCTCCCATGTGAAAGATATTTACTAGGAATATAATGACATGGGATGGATCCACCCTGATGTATTCCCTCACCATATTATATAGATAATGTCAAACTAATAAGGCAATCCCAAAGAAGCATAAACTCTACACTTGGAGATATTGTAAAAACTGAGATAGATAAACTATTAAAAGTAGGTTTTATATACCTAATCTAAGATAGCCAATGGGTGTATCCTCTAGTTGTTGTGCCTAATAAAATGGAAAATGGAGAGTTTGCAAAGACCACAGAGAATTGTACAAAGACACATGAAAATATTACTTTCATATGCCTTTTATCGACCAAGTTTTGGATAATTTAGCAGGAAAGGTATACTTTTCTTTTTTGGATGGATTTAGTGGATACAATCATATCCAAGTGGCACTTGAGGATAAAGATAAAGCCAAATTTAATTTCCCTTTGGGAAATTTTGTGTATAAAGTCTTACCCTTCAGACTGTGCAATGCACATGCAACCTTTTAAAGAGCAATATTAGCTACATTTGAAGATTTAACAAATGAATGCATTGAGATTTACATGGATGACTTTATAATCTATGGAGATTTTTTGAAGAATCATTAACTAAATAGAAATTATCTCTTAATCATGAAAAGTGTTTAATTATGGTAGATGAAGGTACATTTTTGGGGCATTATATTTAAAGAGAAGGAATCAAGGTAAACCCTAATAAAATTGAGGTAATCAAACTTCCAACACCTTCAACTCAGATAGAGATAAAATTTTTCTTGGTTCATTTTGGTCATTATAGGAGTTCATATAATATTTTATTAAGATAACATCCCCTATGTTTTCTTTGCTTACTAAAGACTATGAATTTATTTGGACTTATGATTGTCAACAGTCTTTTGAGGCCATTAAAGAGAATCTCACTTCTGCTCCTTTCTTGAGAGGATCTAATTTGGAAGATTCATTTTTACATTAAAAAAATGCATCTAGTAAAATAATATGAGTTATTATTGCTTAGAAATAAGAAGGATAAACCATGCATGTGATTTACTTCAGTTGCAAGAAATTTAACACTTTCTGAAAGAAACTACACCACAATTAAAAAATAATTCCAAGTTATAGTTTATGCTATTAACAAATTTTGCCAATGCATCACTAATTAAAAGGTGATAGTATATAAAAACCATTATGATATATTATATTTGATGAAAATTTCATTGGTAAGAGGTAGGATGGTTTTTGTTTTTATAAGAATTAAATGTGACACTAATTGACAAGCCTAGAAAATCCAATATAGTTGCAAATTTCTAGTGAAGACTAATAACTGCATGTCAAGATGAACCAGTAGAGGATGAATTTTTAGATGGACACTTGTTTTCCATATCTTGTACATCAGCATGGTTTTCTCAGATGGCCAATTATATGACCTCAAGGAATTTCCCATACTCTTTCACTCATAAGGAGAAAACTCACATGTTCTGTAAACGATAATAGACCCCCATTGTTTTGATTGTTTACAACATGATAAATTACTTACCAATTTTTGTGACTTATATAAATCAAACATTGATTAAAAATCTAAATTTTACAGGTTAATATATTGATCCAAAACTGATTTTATAATTAAAAAAATCAACATAATTCACCATTCGATCAAAACCATTCAAATTTTAATTTTACCAATTTCCCGTAAATTTCTTTAACTAATTTAAATATGCATATTCAAATTAAAATATGACTTAAATAAATGCAGAAAAAATCAAAAATCAAAATGCAAAATCATATAGAAACGACACCAATATTGTTTACGGAGTTCGACAAAATTCCTATGTCTCCGGATTCATTCAAACCGATCCATTAAAATCTATCAAAATTGCAAATACAATCAAACTTAAAATAAACAAATATGAATATGATTTTCGTGTGAATATTCCAATCTATGCAAACATCATAGATCAGTTTCAAAAGACACAAACACATACCTATGATAGGTGAATTTCTAATTGAATCCTTGTACAACTGTCGAACCGCAGTGACTTCAACTGCCATCACAAAATTGATCATCTTAAAAGTAGACAATGAAACACCAAAAGAGGCAACTGCCAAATTCATTCCATATGACATGGTCAATCTCTGCAAATACAATCTCACCCAAAATAGATCAATAATGAATAGACACTAAAAATCCAACAGCTAGGATAATGTCCACTGACCCGGTGAAACTGGTAGATCACTGCAACTACAAACACTACCCAAAATATGGGTCTTAAAAAGCATCCAACATATATGCCTAAAATAGATGCATTCACAAAACAAAAGTTAACCTATAATGCAAGGATGTAAAACTGAACACTATCAATGTGCCCAACAACCTGTGTAAACTACTATAAAAAATCTCTAAAGTTGAAAATATGAGTTTAATTCCTTGTACCCAAACTGTAATAGGAACTCAAAATGCTAAATAGGAGATTCAAATGAAGTATTTTCAAATTTTCAAATATAAGAAGATAACTGAGCATGATGAACCTGTCTCTTAGTTCCTCTCATAAATATAATAAATCCTAAATTCATTTTTCCTTATAAATGCTTTATAAAATTTGGGTTTTAATTCCCTTAACATACTCATTCAGAATCCCAAAAGCAAGGGTAATAAAATGAATTAAAGTCATGCTGTTCATAAATATCAACAATGCTATATAAATCTATCCATTAAAGTAAATGATTTTTCATTGTCCATACCAAAATAAAATGGAATCATATATGAAGAATCTGTGGATAGATCCAAGCTTGTGTTATTTTAAATTCATGAATTATCAACTTGTTTTTGTTTTACATGATAAACCAACTTATTCTTACTGTTATCCAAATTCACCCCCAGGGTTGAATTGATAACATACATCAGAATTCTCAAGTCCCAGGCAAATGGATTGATTCAAGGAAAAATTCATGTTTCCAGGGTCCCCTCAGATTTTTTCTAACTCTCCTGTCCAGGTTGAAAAGAGCAAGCTCTGAGAAGATGCAAAAGCTGCAAAAAAAAAAAAAAACAAGCTTGGGCCAGAATTTTTTTTGAAAATTGGCTAAGTCCTAGTCCTCGCAGCAGTCGGGACATTTGGGACGTTGGGGCGCAAACCGGCCGAAAAGCCGCCAGGTAGTCCGCGCGGTAATTGGGATGACTAGGCCATAGGTACGCACGGGACGCGAAATGCCCGAATCGGCCGAAAGAAAGAAAATTTGTCCAAGTCCTTAATCGGGAGCAAGCGGGACAAGAGTACGCGGCGGACGCGAAATGCCCAAACCGGGCGAATCGGAAGAATTTGCCCCAGACTGTCCGGGAGCAATTGGGACAAAGGTATGTGAAGGACGTGAACCGGCTGGTTCAGCCGGAACGGGAAACTTTCGCACTCAGACATCTGGGCCGCGAGTGCGCGAAAGACGTGAACCGGCTGGTTCGCCCGAAACAGAGAAGTTTCGTATTAGGACAGTTGGGACAAAGGGACGCGTGGGATGCGGATAGCCGAAGGAGCTGAAAGCCAATCAAGCAATGCCACGTGTTGTCAGCCGAATGAGGGACAGGGAAGCCCATTTCAGGCGGATCAGAAGTTTTTGTCCCAGACAACATTGGGACATCTGGGACAAATGGACGTGGTGGACGCGAAAGTCTGGCAGGCCCGAGAACCAATCAAATCACGACACGTGTCAAAAGGGAAAAGGTCCAAAAGTCAAAGGGTGAGTTTTGAAGGATCAGCCTAAGCCAATCAGATCATGACATGTGTCCTATGGAGTAAGGAATGCGGAGCTTGGGAAGGAGTTAGAGAATCACGCGACCAATCAATGCATGCCACGTGTCATCCAGGTGGCAGAGCGCGGGAAGAAATTTAAAAATCCATTTTCGCTTGTTTTGTGCCCTAGATCTTCAGATCTCCATATCTTTTGATCCAGAGCTCGGATTGGCATGTTCTTTATATCAACGTAAAGCTTGTGAAATTCTCTACATGATAGCAGGGTTAATCTTGAGTTTTGGTGCATTCTGGAGAGAGAAAATTGAGAAACGGCTCTGACACGTGTTCATGGCCAGAAGTGACATTTCAGCGACCAGATTTAATGCAGAATGGGTCACATTCTCCTGTAATCTGGTCAAAATGATAGGGTATGGGTTTGTAAGGTCCCCCATGCCGTTTTAATGCATCTGCAGTCAAGGAGGGATGGGTTCCCATGTTTTTGTACGTTTTCTGTCCCCCTGGGCTCGACCCATGCAATGTAAAAAGCCAGATTTGGCTCATTTCTAAGGGGGAACACTTCTTTGGATAGCAAGCTTCTTCTTTCACCTGGAACAAGTGATTTTTGAAGTATCAGACCTCTTCTAAAATTGTAACAGGTTTTCTTCCTTTTTGATGTTGTAATACAAGGATTTTGATAGTGGAAATGACAATACAGGCTCTGTAATCGGTTTTCAGTCCTCTGTTTGTGTTGCTTGTTTCATTTTAGACCTCTGATTACATCTTATCAACTTGTGCATGATGTTTTATGTTGCATTTTATGATCTGTGTCTATCTGCAGAACAAGAAGTGTTCACCACTCCTCCTTTAGTGTATCACCTGTTAGTTTAGTTTCATTTTTTGCACTTTCTATCTCTGTCTCCTTGGATTTTAGAGTAGGATTAGGTTTCAAACCTCTGTAGTTTTGCAAAATATAGATCTAAATCAGAGGAGTTTGAGGAACCATCCTCTAATCTGGAGATTCCTCTCTCAGTTTCACAAGTTCCCACACTTGGAGAGAGGTTTCCATGTTGTGCAATCACACTGGATGCTAGAGTGATCAACCTAGAAGCTTGATCTGCATCCAGGGGTGTTGTGAGTTTGTAACAACAGTTTTGGCACGCCCGGTGGGACAAGAGGTCTCATTTTTATTGCAGCAGGGTTGATGTGCATCTGCTGCAATCTTCTTGCTTGAAAAGAGCTATTATTTACATATCTGGCGACTCCAAGGGGAAGAATCAACTGGTTCCAAGCTCAGGCCTGAAAACTCATGAGAAGAATCACCACGAGGTCAAGAGTTAGAGAAGAAGAAGTGTTGTTTGAATACCTGCAGTTATCTCCAAGAAGAAGGAAAAGAGGAAGAAGGATTCAAAGGTCTCCATCTCCACCAAACAGAACTCTCTCAACTCCTCCACCTAACAGGCCTTTCATTTAGTATACAAGGGTTTTAAGACCAATTCGAATGGCTCAGAACAACCCCTATGTCAACTTCACAGGCAACATCCCACTTGCTCTCAATGCACAACACCCAGTTCCTATTGCAGCCTTGAAGAACATTCCCTACTTCACTTGAGAAAATCAGACTACTCCAGGTGATCATGTTAAAGATATTGCTAACCTTTGTGCAATCCATGAAATCAATGAAATGCAAGTGGCTTTCAAGTTACTGGCATCTTCATTCAAGGGTAAAGCATTGCAATGGTTTAGGAGCCTTGGAGCTGGTTCTATCACAAACTGGAATCAGCTGTGTATTGCACTTCATGAGCAATTTGGAGAGAAGGGAGACAACTTGTCTCTTTTGGAGCAGCTAACAACTATCAAGAGAGCCCCCAACGAGCAGCTAATTGACTTCAAATTCAGATTTCAAAGGTCTTGGGATAGGATTCCAGTGGCAGTCAGGCCAACAGCAGAAGGTGCTTTTCTATATACCTTAAAGCTTTGAATTCTGATATTTCTATGTTAATTCAATCTATGGGAGGTACAACCTTACCTGCTGCTTATAGCATTGCCATTAGAGCTGAAAACTATCTTATTCAAGCTGGTAAACTGACTCCTAGGCCTCCCATGCCCTTGTATCCAAACTTAGAAAATCCAAGCACTAGTCAAGCACCCACTTTGGCTCCTGTTTCCACTCCTAGAAATCAAAGTTCAAGTGAAACTTCTACTTCATCCTCTAGTGCTTCAAATGAACTCCAAGAGGTCATGAAACAGTTGTAAAATTTGGGAAATGAGCTGGTTACTATCAAAAGACAACAAGCTCAAAGTGCTAGACCGTATCAGCCTCAAGCACAGTACCAGGCTAGGCCCCCATACCAACAAAATAGGTCACCAACTCAGGCTGCAAATCAAAATCAAATCCAAGTAAGGCCTCCCGCTAATAGATCATTTCATCCCTATAACCCCAATGTTGTATCTACTTTTAAAGCATTAGTGCCAGTCCAAAATAACATGGCCCAAGAATATGATTGGTGTTTCCTGTGTAGTCAGCCACATAACCAATCAATGTGCTTTAACGGTGCATTAAATCAAGCTCTGATGGTGCAAACCATTGGTGGGTCGCAAGAGTCCAGCCATGAAGGAGATCAGCAGCAAGAAGCACCTTAGCAAGGAACATCTTCGAATGAAACTACTCTTGTCAATTGGCAGGCTGAAGATTTCTGTGGTATGAATCAAATACCCTCTCAAGGTGTTGCAGCCAACACAAGGTCAAAAAGGAGGAATTTGGGTGAAGAACAGCCATTGGCCCCAAGTAGTTCACGACCTTCTGTCACTCCACAAGGTGTTGGCAAAAAAAATGCAGTTCCAAACATGCAAGGAGCACCCAAACCAGCCCCTAAACCAACTCAGATGCCAGTTGTTGCTGCCCATGTGCAAGGAATGAATGTGCAAGCTAGGGGACAACAAAGGGATGCTTCATCCCCATTCAACATCATTGATCAGATGAAGAAGACAAATGTAAACATATCAATGTGGGAATCGCTATCCATCCGAGGCCAAAGAGATTTGCTACAAGCTGCCATGAAGGACTGGTCAACTTCGAACCAGTAGGTCCAAATGCAAGAGAAGGTACTCACAAATGCTGCCCAGCCTTAAGGAAATCATGGAGGACAGTAAGGTAAAATGTCGAAGCCCCCTCCATTTTATGTTTCATTGATCATAGGAGACAAGTTGGTACATAATTGCATGATTGACTCTGGGGCAAGTAGTTCAGTAATGCCCAAGCAAATAGCTGATCAGCTAGGGCTTCAATATGAAGTCATCTCCAAGGGTGTACTGTAATTAGACGGGACAGCAGTGACAACAGTTGGAGTAATCAAAGGTTTGAGCCTCACACTGCACGCATGTCCCAACGTAATAGTGTTACAAGATGTGTTAGTCATAGACCTGCCACCACTCTTTGCATTGTGCTTGTCAAGAGACTTCACTGCTAAAATTGGAGGCTATCTTTCGGCGGATTGGTCACACATGTTGTTCAGAACAAGGTATGAAACCAAGGCCACAATCAGGTCTGAACCTATTACGAACTTTCACATTGAGCCTTACACTACCAGCCAAATCAATACCAACTATTCACCATTTGATCAAGAAGATTATCCAAGCACTGATGAAGCCGACACCAAAGTTGGAAGCATTCTAGATTTGACTCTTGATGAATGGGCAAGCAAGGTACATGCTTTTGATCCCTATTAAGAAATAGAAGAATTTGAGCTAGGAGTTTATTATTTACATGAAGAGAATCAACCTCTCCCTAGCATCACCAAGCTAGATTATAAGGACAAGAATGAAGTATGGCAGCTATTCTTTGATGGATCAAGGAGTAGACAAGGTGCAGGAGGAGGAGCTATGCTCATTTCACCGCAAGGTATAAGGTATTACTCAGCCTTCTGTTTCTAGTTTTCCTGTTCAAACAACACGGCTGAGTATGAAGCCTTAATTCATGGACTGCATTGGGCAATGAAGAAAGGCATCAGGAATTTACAAGTATTTGGTGATAGTGAGCTGGTCGTAAACCAAGTCAAAGGAAAAAATGCTGCCAAAAATGATCTGCTTAAGTGCTACAAAAATCGGGTATGGGATCTTATTGAATATTTTGAAGCTTTTAGCATCAATTCCATCCCAAGGAAAAAGAATGAAGCCGCTGACATACTTGCAGCAATTGGGGCTGCGTTTGATGTTGCAGAGAGTATCAAAAATGAGAAATCTCAGCCTCATATCAAATTGGTTGTGAGACCAGCTGTTCCAGATAACAACACAAGTTGGCAAGTCTTCGAGAATGATCAGCAAATTGTTAATTTCCTACAAGAAGAAGCTGAGTTCTCCGCCAGAAATCAAGACAAGTTAGAGCAGCAATATGGTGATCAGGTAGTACAGCTGAGAACTAACAAATTACCAAAAGGCCCCATAACCTTGGAGTCAATCTTCAACCTGAATGATCAGTTCCGGAAGGAGAAAGCAAATATTCAAGTGAAGGGTGAAGATTCAGAGCCTATTTTAGTGGAAGAAGGCAAAACATTGCAGATTGGCAAAGTAAGTACCTCACAAGAGAAATCTGATTTTGTTCAGCTTTGTCAAGAGTTGCTAGATATCTTTGCTTGGACTTACGAAGATCTAAGAGGTTTCAACCCAAAGCTGACACGACATACTATTGAGCTGGATCCAGAATCCAAGCCCGTTAGGCAAAAACAAAGGCCAGTGAATCCCCATATTGAACTTCTCATGAGAAAAGAGTCAAACAAGTTTATTGAGGCCAGTATCATCTTCCCCATCAAACACTCAAGTTGGGTTGCAAACTTGGTGCCAGTGAGAAAAAGAAATGGAGAAATCAGACTGTGTGTTGACTTCAGAGACTTGAACAGAGCCTCCCTCAAGGACCATTACCCACTCCCTTCCATGGAGCAAATATTGCAAGTTGTAGCTGGTTCAGAAAGGTTCTCACTACTTGATGGATACTCAGGTTATAATCAGATAATGGTGAAGGAAGAAGATCAATTCAAGACGGCTTTCACCACCAAATGGGGCACTTATGCCTACAAGAAGATGCCATTTGGCCTATCAAATGCCGGAGCAACATTTCAGCGAGCTATGGATATGGCATTCAAAGGCTTAATCAACAATATAGTGCTGGTATACCTAGATGATATCACTGTCTTCTCAAAGAATGCAACAGACCATCTCTTTCACCTCAGACAAGTGTTTCAGAGGTGTAGAAGGTTCGGAGTGTCGTTGAATCCAAAGAAGTGTATATTCTTGGCACACGAGGGCAAATTGTTGGGCCACATTGTCTCTAGGGAAGGGCTAACAATTGATCCTGAAAGGGTTGAAGCTATCCGAACGCTCCCATTGCCACACCACAAGAAATCTCTTCAAAGCTTCTTAGGAAGGATAAACTTTGTCCGCAGATTTGTGCCTAATTTTTCCACTCTTGTGAAGCCTCTAACAATGATGTTGAAGAAGAGTCTGGCATTCAAATGGACAGCAGAAGGTAAAGAGAGTTTTGAAAGCATCAATCATGCAATATCACAAGCTCCAACTCTTATCAACCCAGACTTTTCAAAGGACTTCATGTTGTATGCGTTTGGAGGATCAGACACAATCTTAGCTATCTTAATACAGCTGAATAGAGAAGGTTCAGAATAGCCCATAGCATTCTTCAGCCAAACCTTAGAAGATTACGAAATAAAGTATTCTTTCATTGAAAAGCATGTCCTTGCTGTCATCAGGAGCTTAAAGAAGTTCAGAAATTTGGTCTCAAACAATAAGATTCAATTGCTGGTCTCACATGCTGGGGTTAAGGATTTCCTCCTTAACAAGGATTTGAATGAGAAAAGGGCAGGTTGGATCACCCGTGTCATGGAGTATGACATTGAGATCAAGATCACCAAGCTGGTAAGAGGGAAAGGATTGTGTGAGCAGCTGGTTCTGGGGAAACAAAAAGAAGTATGCAATGAAGAAGAGGCTATTTTGACAGTCCAGGACAGTCATGAGCCAAGTGGCAAACGAGAAGAAGAAAATGCTTCCCCGACTCCTTGCTGGACCCAAGGTATTATTCACTTCCTAAGCACAGGCCTATGCCCTCCGGAGATGAACAAGACCCAAAGGAGACACTTCAAGTTGCAGGCTGTTCCGTATGCCATTGTTGATGGAGTTTTGTTCAAGAAAGATGTGAATGGAGTGCTGCTGAGATGCATTAGCACAGGTCAGATTCAAAGGGTGTTGGAAGAGTTTCATGGTGGACCAGCTGGTGGCCATTTTGCACCAAGAGTGATAGATCTAAAAATCATGAAGGCTGGTTATTATTGGCCTAAAATCTTCAGTGATTGCTATGCATGGATCAAGAGGTGTAAGAATTGTGCATTCTTCACAGGAAAAGAGAGACTTGCTGCCCTTCCATTGCATCCAATCTCAGTTGACCAGCCATTCATGCAATGGGGTTTGGACTTCATTGGAGTCATTAATCCCAATTCAAGCCAAGGGCACAAATGGATTTTGACAGCCATAGACTACTTCACCAAATGGACAGAAGCAGTAGCACTCAAAGAGGCGAATGAGTCTAGCATCTTAGACTTTTATGAGGGGATAACAACCAGATTTGGTGTACCTGCCACAATAATCTCTGATAATGCATTGGCATTCATTGGATCCAGGGTGACTGAGTGGGCTGTCAAGAATGGTATTTACCTAAGCACTTCATCGAACTATTACCCTCAGGGCAATGGCCAGGCCGAGTCTACAAACAAGAACTTGTTGAGGATCATTAGGAGGACTCTTGATGAGAATCAGAGTTCTTGGCATACCAAGCTGAAATCAGCCTTATGGGCTGATAGGATCACTCCCAAAAGATCCACAGGTAACTCTCCATTTAGGCTTGTCTATGGAAGAGAGGCAACCTTGCCCATGTCACTTGAGTTGCCAACGTTGGAACTCATGAAGCAGCTGGAGTTGCTTGAATTTGAGCCCATGGAAGTGAGGTATGCAGAGCTGATGGAGCTACAAGAGATCAGAAATCAGGCATCCCAAGCAATGGAAAAGGATCAAGCTTTGATCAAGAAGACCTTTGATAGGAAGGCCAAAGATAGATCTTTTCAAGTTGGAGATCTAGTGTTGAAATGGGATGTGGATAGAGCAAAACCGGGAAGGCATTCAAAATTTGATGCCATTTGGAGTGGCCCATACATGGTCACAAAGTGCAAGAACAACAATGCTTTCCAATTGGCCTCATTGGATGGTGAAGAACTACAGATTCCAGTCAATGGAATCTATCTCAAGCGTTGCTTCTAGAGGGAAGTTCACTACCTCTGTAAATATTAGATTAGATTTTCTTTCCTCCAAGTGCTTGTGCACATTGTTTTGCTGTAGTTCTGTTTTGTTTTCCCTAAGTGCTTTGGCACAGCTTGTTGTCCATGGAGATGTTTGGCAGTCCTTTCTTTCATCAGATAACATTCCATCTTCCTCCTTGCACATTCTGAGTCAGTTAGGGTCCTAAACAGAATATTTGATGACTCCATGCCCAATGGACTGCTTCAGGCAACTGGTATCTTCTACCTAGCAGGCAGGTATCCCCGCTGAGTCGCCAAATTGTTATCCAAATTCACCCCCAGGGTTGAATTGATAACATACATCAGAATTCTCAAGTCCCAGGCAAATGGATTGATTCAGGGCAAAATTCATGTTTCCAGGGTCCCCTCAGATTTTTTCTAACTCTCCTGTCCAGGTTGAAAAGAGCAAGCTCTAAGAAGATGAAAAAGTTGCAAAAAAAAAAAAACAAGCTTGGGCTAGAAAAATTTGTGAAAATTAGCTAAGTCCTAATCCTCGCAGTAGTCGGGACATTTGGGACGTTGGGGCGCGAACCGGCTGAAAAGCCGCCAGGCAGTCCACGCGGCAAATGGGACGACTGGGCCATAGGTACGCGCGGGACGTGAAATGCCTGAATCAGCCGAAAGAAAGAAAATTTGTCCAAGTCCTTAACCGGGAGCAAGCGAGACAAGAGTACGCGGTGGACGCGAAATGCCCAAACCAGGCGAATCGGAAGAATTTGCCCCAGACTGTCCGGGAGCAATTGGGACAAAGGTACGCGAAGGATGCAAACCGGCCAGTTCGGCCGGAACGAGAAAATTTCACACTGGGACATCTGGGCCGCGAGTGTGCAAAGGATGCGAACCGGCCGGTTCGCCCGAAACAGAGAAGTTTCGTATTGGGACAGTTGGGACAAAGGGATGCATGGGACGCGGATAGCCGAAGGAGTCGAAAGCCAATCAAGCAACGCCACGTGTCGTCAGCCGAATGAGGGATAGGGAAGTCCATTTCAGGAAGATCGCAATTTTTTGTCCCAGACAGCACTGGGACATCCGGGACAAATGGACGCGGTGGACATGAAAGTTTGGCAGGCCCGAGAACCAATCAAATCACGACACGTGTCAAAAGGGAAAAGGTCCAAAAGTCAAAGGGCGAGTTTTGAAGGATCAGCCAAGCCAATCAGATCACGACATGTGTCCTATGGAGTAAGGAATGCGGAGCTCAGGAAGGAGTTAGATAATCACGCGACCAATCAATGCATGCCACGTGTCATCCAGGTGGCAGAGCGCGGGAAGAAATTTAAAAATCCGTTTTCGCCTGTTTTGTGCCCTAGATCTTCAGATCTCCATATCTTTTGATCCAGAGCTCAGATTGGCACGTTCTTTATATCAACGGAAAGCTTGTGAAATTATCTACATGATTACGGGGTTAATCTTGAGTTTTGGTGTAGTCTAGAGAGATAAAATTGAGAAACATCTCTGACGCGTGTTCATGGCCAGCAGTGACATTTCAGCGACCAGATTTAATGCAGAATGGGTCGCATTCTCCTGTAATCCGGTCAAAATGATAGGGTATGGGTTTGTAAGGTCCCCCATGCCATTTTAATGCATCTTCAGTCAAGGAGGGATGGGTTCCCATGTTTCTGTACGTTTTCTGTCCCCCTGGGCTCGACCCATGCAATGTAAAAAGCCAGATTTGGCTCATTTCTAAGGGGGAACACTTCTTTGGATAGCAAGCTTCTTCTTTCACCTGGAACAAGTGATTTTTGAAGTATCAGACCTCTTCTAAAATTGTAACAGGTTTTCTTCCTTTTTGATGTTGTAATACAAGGATTTTGACAGTGGAAATGACAATACAGGCTCTGTGATCGGTTTTCAGTCCTCTGTTTGTGTTGCTTGTTTCATTTCAGACCTCTGATTACATCTTATCAGCTTGTGCATGATGTTTTATGTTGCATTTTATGATCTGTGTCTATCTGCAGAACAAGAAGTGTTCACCACTCCTCCTTTGGTGTATCACTTGTTAGTTTAGATTCATTTTTTGTACTTTCTATCTCTGTCTCCTTGGATTTTAGAGTAGGTTTAGGTTTTAAACCTCTGTAGTTTTACAAAATATAGATCTAAATCAGAGGAGTTTGAGGAACCAGCCTCTAATCTGGAGATTCCTCTCTCAGTTTCACAAGTTCCCACACTTGGAGAGAGGTTTCCATGTTGTGCAATCACACTGGATGCTAGAGTGATCAACCTAGAAGCCTGATCTGCATCCAGAGGTGCTGTGAGTTTGCAACAACACTTACCATTTCTAAGATGGCATGTTGGATGAAACTTCTAGCATCTCTCAAACCTACGTCCAATCATACGATAATGAGTGTAAATATTCCTCTTCCTGGGAGAGGAATATTATTTTCCGTTTCTCACCTCTGAATGACGTGATTGGTCTTTGGTACTGAGATCATCAGGAAACCACTTTTGCAAGAAAGAATATCTTCCAATAAAAGGAAACAAAATGATTACTTACAAAAAGTGCATGGAAAAGCGTACATCATATTATGTATATCAAAACCATATTATTTAAACTGAAAGAGTGGATAATTAGAAGTTTGAAAATTACCCTTATGATTATGAATATGATTTTTGTAAGAATGAGGAGGTGGAATATCATTACCCCGTCTTTGAAATTCTTACCCAATCCATCCCGTGATAATGAATCAACAATTTCCTGTAAATAATCTTCCTGCAGGACTAGTGGGGTAATCACTTGGCTGTCGGAAGCTTGTCTCCCTTCAACATTCTTGGAGCACTCTCCAATTTCCATTCCCACACTAGATAACCAAAACCAAAAAAACAAGGACAATCCTCTACATGTATTGGGTTAGAAATACCTTGGCCATTTTTACCAAAGCCTCTTCCATCGAATCCCATTTTCAACAATAATTTAGATCCAATGCCATTAGTATGTTTTTCAAATTCACCAAAAACATTACCTAAATATGAATGGGAGGAATAAAAACAAGGTGAAAAAATTACAGTGCAATCATCTCTTATAGTTTCTGTATCTGAAGTGGAAGGAAAATCCTTCTTTTACTCACCACACTACAATCTGATCAAGAGCACATCCTTGGACTCTAACTTTGATTTCAATCATTTAATCTGTTATTCAAAGAAGTAAAACTTTCTTCTTAGAAAATCATTATCATCTTGACTATTTCTGTTGATGCTTTCAAGATCTTCTAGCCTCTATCTTTTCAAGGCTTTACCCATGGCTACCTGTAAACAACATGTGCTTGCCAAGAAATGCAAACTGCAAATGGAAGATCAAGCCAACAATGTTTGTAAGTCTGATGAAGTTAGAAAAAAATGATATAAAACACAAATTGAAAGTAAACCAATGAATTCAAATGGATCTGATACCAAAACATGATCTATAAATGACAATAGGACCCTTATTGTTTTGATTGTTTACAACACGATAAATTACTTATCAGTTTTTGTGGCTTGTATAAATCGAAAATTGATTAAATATCTTAATTTTAAAGGTTTATAAAATGATCCATAACTGATTTTATGATCAACAAAATAAACTTAATTCATTGTTGGATCAAAACCATTCAGATTTCAATTTTACCAATTTCCCGTAAATGTCGTTGGCTGATTTAAATATTCATATTCAAATTAAAATAGGATTGAAATAAATGTGGAAAATATCATAAATCAGAATACAAAATCAGATAGAGACGACACCAACATTGTTTACGGAGTTTAACAAATGCCTATGACTTTGGGTTCATTCAAACCGATCCATTAAAATCTATCAAAATTGCAAGTATAATCAAACTTACAATAAACAAACATAGATCCAAAACTTGAAATTTTTTTCCCTCAGACCTTCGAAAAAATCTGACGATGCTCAGGGTTTGTCCTCCACTTACCCGAAGCACTTCCACACTCTTTTCCCTTTATTCTCTGTCAAAAAGTGATTTTCACGCCTTAAAAGAAAATAAAATAACTCCAAAATGGGAAAATAATAGATGCACCAGAATCATCTTGGAATTATGGACAACTTTCTAGTTTACACCAAGATCTAAAAATATGCCTAAGCTGCTCAAATTTTCACTTCTTTAAAACTACTTTGTTATCAGAAACTTCATAGTCTCCACAGTGACCTTATAAGAAAATACAACTCACATATATATATTATCAAGTTGGTTGTGTGGTTCAATGGCCAACACTTATTTTGGTAAATGTGAGGCTGGGGGTTTGAACCACCCTAACCTCCCACCTCCCATGTTTTGTTTTATTGGGATGTAATATCCCACACTCCACAGGAGAAGGTTTTTATAAGCCGCCTTCAATAAGGCTACCACCGCCCTATATTCTCATGGCTGTGGCCACACATGCACCCTATTTTCTTGCTTTGGAAGGTCCTAGTGGTACGTGGCATAAGTGATGTGCCTCAGTTGATTAGCAGTCGAGTTGGTTTTGGGCATCGGTGTTGAGCTAGCTACTTAGGTGGTCGAGTTGGTAGGTGAGCTGATTTGGATGTGAATTTGGTAGGTTGGTGGTGATTTGTCTCACCCCACGAGCTCTACACATATCTCAGTTCCTTGCACTCTACCCATCTTAGTCACGAGCTCATCCATCTTGGTTGGAAACTTAGTCTCTTTGAATTCAGTCTGCAACTCGCTTGCTAGCTCAATGAGCTACTTATAACTTCACGAGTTGATCAATACGACAACTGGGTCCCCCTCTGAAACAAAAGTGGGCCCCATAATTGAAAACCCCCTTTTCAACTGTCAAACACTGGAGGTGAAAACTACAACTATCTTTTACACAATTCCACTTTCTAACTCTACGTGAACCCACTGGATATTTTGCAATTTGTCCTAGCGTTGCGTTACCCGTGCCCTTATTTTTTCTCCTCCAACTGTGAACTTATGTGGATGGTATCTTACTCAAAGGGAGTCTATTGTTCATGTTCAAATAGGATACAAAAATCTCTCTGAGTCCTATAATGTATTGTAATGCTTTTGGGAGATCTAGGGAAACATTATCTACTGAATTTACCTCTAGATGACCACCTTGTAAAGGACAATTCAAAGTTTACATGGGTAAAAGGAATATTATATAAATGTGGTCCAGATTTTGTGTTATGCAGATATATAAAAGATATCGATCTAGCCTCTCAAGAGAAGGAATACATTCTTGAGTGTATTGATTATGTTACCGAGTGGGCAGATGTTCAAGCTTTGTAATTTTTTAAGGATGATAAGGTGGCTAACTTCTTATGTGTTAGGAAATAAGGTATAAAATATGCAGAACAATCCCTCACAGAATCACAACAGTAGAAACTAATATGCAGAAAATATTACAGATCTCAAATAAAAGTGCAGAATAAAATAACACAACACAAAGAGACAATATTTAACGTGGTTCACCCAATTTGGGCTACGTCCACCAAGAATCACTTGCTCAGATTTTATTACAAGCCACCACTCTCTCAATACAATACCCAAATCTATTTGGAGCTATGCTCAACAAACTCTACAGAATTCACACCCGAATTCAAAGCACATCTGCAATGTTTACATTATATCTACCATATGCACAAAACCATATAAATAGACAACTGCTTAAGTAGTTTTACAAAACCATGTGGGTATCAAAACCATGGGCCAAAACTGTCCCATAAACCTATGGGTCAAAAATCCCACCCATATGAGAAAATCATGTTTCCTAATATATCGGGCACGTTTTAAGGCCCAATAAAAAATTGGGGGTTACGCCCCTGAACCCCTGCTACTGGGGTCTGCCACCCCTGGACCCCAAACCCCAGTGAGACAACTATGGAAAGTGTACAGTACTCTTAGTGTACAGTCTTCAACACTTTCTCACATGAAAATAGGCTCCACAACCTAACAATCTCCCACTTGGAGACTAGTTTTCCTCTGAGCAAGCTTCTCAACCCTTCACTAGTTTCTGTGAAGACCAACCAAAGCTGAACACAGCTTCAGTTTTTCCCTTGTGACCACCTTGGTCATCATATCTGTAGGATTCTGAACTGGTATGAATCTTCTCCAGCTTCAACTTCTCTTCCTCCAAAGTTGTCCTGATGAAATGGTACCTTAACTATATATGCTTCATCCTAGAGTGGAAAGCAGAGTTCTTAGCTAGGTGTATAACACTCTGACTATCACTATGCAACTTTCCTTCCTCCTGCTTATGCCCCAACTCCTCAAGTAATTGTTGTAACCAAATCATTTCTTTGCTTGCCTCTGTGGTAGCAACATACTCAGCCTCCGTGGTTGACAAAGCCACCAACTTCTGTAGTCATGAAATCCAGCTTACTGTTGTCCCACCTACAGTGTAAACATAACCTGTTGTGCTCCTCCTGCTGTCTACATCTCCAGCCATATCTGAATCTACATAACCACACAAAGTGGTGTCTGATCCATTGTAGCACAAAATTGTCCCCATGGTCCCTCTCAAATACCGAAGGATCCACTTTACTGCCTGCCAGTGATCTCTACCTGGATCACTCATAAATCTACTCACCGCTCCCACTGCATGGGAAATATCAGGCCTGGTGCACACCATGGCATACATCAAACTACCAACCACTGATGAGTAAGGTACCTTGGACATCTGGTTTCTCTCTTGCTCTATCTTGGGACACTGTTCCTTTGATAACTTGAAATGGCCTGCCAAAGGAGTCCCAACTGGTTTAGCATCCTGCATATTAAACCTCTCCAAGACCTTCTTAATGTACTCTTCCTGAGATAAATTCAGCTTCCATTCCTTCCTATCCCAAGATATCCTCATACCAAGGATTTGTTTGGCTGCCCCCAAATCCTTCATAGCAAAGGATTCACTTAGCTGCTTCTTGAGTACTTTTATTTCCTGCATGTTTTTACCTGTAACCAACATGTCATCCACATACAGACAAAGGATAATATAACTATTATCCTCAAATTTCTTTGTATACACACAATGGTCAGAATGACATCTAATATAACCTTGCTCCATCATGAAGCTATCAAATTTCTTATACCATTGACGTGGAGCTTGTTTCAAGCCATACAAGCTCTTCTTCAGTTTGCACACCATCTCCTCTTTACCTTTGACCTCATAGCCCTCTGGTTTCTACATATATAGTTCCTCCTCTAAATCACCATGGAGAAATGCAGTTTTTACATCAAGTTGCTCTAAGTGCAAGTCTTTTGCTTCAACTATTCCAAGAACAATTCTAATAGAAGTCATTTTTACTACAGGAGAAAAAATCTCATCAAAATCTATACCTTTTTTCTGTGCAAACCCCTTGACCACCAACCGGGCCTTGTATCTTTTCTTTCCTCCTTCTTCCTCTTTGACTCTGAACACCCACTTGTTCTGTAATGCTCTTTTTCCTTCGGGTAGCTTCACCAAATCCCATGTCTGGTTCTCCATGAGAGTCTGATGCTCCTCATCCATGGCTTGCTCCCACTTCTTCCTGGCATCTACCTGCATTGCTTCATCAAAGCTCTCTGGATCTCCACTATCAGTGAGTAATAAATAATAAAGAGAAGGAGAAAAATGTTCAGGTTCTCTTCTTACCCTAGAAGACCTCCTCAATATAGGAGTTTGGGGTTCCTGTTGAGGAGGTTCCTGAACTGATTCATGTGTCACTTTCCCATCTGGAAGATCCTCTACCACTGCATATTCTTTCTTGGATTCTTCCCTATTTTCCTGTAACTGCTACTTATACATGACTTTCTCATTAAAAACCACATCCCTAGATCGAATGATTTTCTTGTCCTTAATACTCCAACATTTATATCCAAAGTCATCACCACCATAACCAATGAAAGTACATTTTTCTGATTTAGCCTCTAGCTTGGTCCTATCATCCTTGTCTATATGGACAAACACCTCACATCCAAAGACTCTAAGAAATGAATAATCAACTTTCTTACCATACCAAGCCTCCTTAGGTATGCCTCCATCCAAGGCACTTGAGGGTCCTCTGTTTATCAAGTACACAGCGGTGCTCACCGCTTCTGCCCAAAAAGAAAGAGGCAGTCCTGCATGTAACCTCATGCTCCTAGCACATTCCATTATTGTTTTGTTCATCCTTTCTGACACCCCATTCTGCTATGGAGTTCCTGGAACCATATTTTTCCTGCGGATTCCATTCTTAGAACAATAATCATCAAATTCATTGTTGCAATACTCCCCTCCATTATCTGACCTGAGACATTTTAGCTTAAGACCTGTTTCATTCTCTACCAAGGCTTTCCATTTAACAAAAGTGTCAAATACATCAGATTTGTTTCTAATACAATAAACCCAAAATTTCCTTGTTGCATCATCAATAAAAGTAACATAATAACTTGAACCCCCAAGAGATGATACCTGAGCCAGCCCCCACACATCAGAATGCACAAGCTCTAACTTACTCTCTTTCTTTGTAGGTCCAACCTTGAGAAACCTTACTCACTTTTGTTTCCCATATATGCAGTCCTCACATAAATCCAAACCTATTTCTGTATATCCAGGGAAAATCCTTCTTTATGATCTCCATGCCCTTATGGCTCATATGACCAAGCCTATAGTGCCACAATGTTGTATCTACTTCTGAAGCCACAAGATTACAAACATTAGTGCTATAAGTGGTTAAATACAAGGTTCCAACCTTCTTACCTCTTGCCACCACAAGAGCACCCTTGGTAACCTTCCAAGAGTCCGCTGTAAATATCACAGTACAACCATCACTTCCCAACTACCCTGCTGATATCAAATTTTGTCTTAATGTAGGCACATGTCTGACATCCTTCAATAGCCAAGTATTCCCATTCTGCATCTTAACCTGAACAGAACCTTTTCCAACTATGCTACAAGGCTCATCATCACCAAGAAAAACATGCCCAAAATCTCCTTGAACATAATCAACAAAATAATGCCTATGTGGAGTAGCATGGAAAGAAGCCCCCGAATCTAAAACCCAAGATTCAGTAATATTGTGCAAAGAAAGAATCAAAGCATCCTGACATACATTACCCGTTGCCACATTTGCCTCCTTGTTTTCTTCCTGTTGTTTCTTCTTGTCCCGAAGCTCCCAACAGTCCTTCTTTGCATGCCCAAACTTTCCACAGTGCCAACATACTATCTTGCTTTTGGATTTTGACCTTGCCCGATCCTTTGATTTTCCATGGCTTCCTCTATTCTTCTGTCTCCCTCTAGTTTCCACTGTCAAAGAATTCCCTGAAGTAGAAGATTCCCCAGAGCTTTTTCTTCACGTTTCCTCACTTAGAATCACCCCTACAACATCCTCAAACTTCAACTTTGAGTTAGTTGGAACCGAGTTGCTTACCGCCATTCACCAAGCTATTCCAACTCTCAGGTAAAGAGCACAGAACTAATAAAGCCCTAACTTCTTCATCAAATTCTATTGTAACCGAAGCTAGCATATTTACAACCGTATTAAAATCATTTAAATGATCTACTACTAAACCATTCTCAGACATCTTCATATTAAACAACTTTTTCATTAAAAATATCTTATTTGAGGCAGAGGGTTTTTCATACAACTTCCCTAATGCATCCATCAATTCTTTTGTAGTCTTTTCCTTTGAAACATTAAATAATACCGAAGATGCAAGACACAAATGGATTGTCCCAAGTGCCTTCCTATCCAGCAAATCCCATTCTGCATCCGTCATGCTCGAGGGTTTGTTCACCTTCTCAGACAATGGAATATAAAGATCCTTCTGATAAAGGTAATCTTCCATCTACATCTTCCAAAGACTAAAATTATGCTTGTTGAATTTATCAACCCTAGATCTTCCATCATCTGCCATAGCTCCCACTCAAGATAAAATTTTCCCTGCGATTCAAAACTTCAGCAAACCAAACCAAGCTCTGATACCAATTGTTAGGAAATAAGGGATAAAATATGTAGAATAATCCCTCACAGAATCGCAACAGTAGAAACTAATATGTAGAAAATATTACAGATCTCAAATAAAAGTGCAGAATAAAATAACACAACACAAAGAGACAATATTTAACATGGTTCACCCAATTTGGGCTACGTCCACCAAGAATCACTTGCTCAGATTTTATTACAAGCCACCACTCTCTCAATACAATACTCATATCTGTTTGGAGCTATGCTCAACAAACTTTATAGAATTCACACCCGAATTCAAAGCACATATGCAATGTTTACATTATATCTACCATATTCACAAAACCATATAAATAGACAACTGCTTAAGTAGTTTTACAAAACCATGGGCATCAAAACCATGGGCCACAACCCACCCATATGAGAAAATCATGTTTCCTGATATATCGGGCACATTTTAAGGCCCAAAAAAATTCAGCGGCTGCTCTCCCGAACCTCCGTTCAGGGCCCGGTCTGACCCCGAACTCTGGCGAGACAACTGTGGAAAGTGTACAATACTCTTAGTGTATAGTCTTCAACACTTTCTCACATGAAAACAGGATCCACAACCTAACATTATGTGAAATGATATTTCTTACATTTGGAGTACCAAAATCTATTGACTCATATCAAGGCCCACAATTTATGTTTAATATGATCAAATCATTCACATATTTATATCGTATTAGGCATAAGAAATCTTCAAATTATAACCCCTAGTCAAGTAGATAGGTTGAATTCACTAACAAAGAGCTAGAAAATATTTTAACAAAGGTGATAGACATCAATAGGAAGGACTGGGCATTGAAGTTACCAATTTTTTTTTGGGAATATAATACAACATAGAAATCCACTACCAAATTCTTTCTATATGAGTTAGTCTATAAGAAAAATACAAATTTTCCCATAGATTTTGAGATTAGAACTTTGAAAATAATAGTAGAGGTAGGGATAATCATGACACCAACACATCAACAAAGGATATTAAAGCTTAATGAATTTTATGAGCTCAAAATGGAATATTTGCACCATACAAAACTGATCCAACATCAAAGGAAAGTGTGGCATGACCGTCGTCTCTTACAAAGAATATTTTGAGTTAAAGATTGGATATTTCTATTTGAATTCAAGTATAAGGACTTCAAGTGAATAATATGGACTCGTTGGTTATGTCCTTATCAGATTGAATAAGTCCAAAGTAATGGGTATGTTCAACTCAAACCTATTGATGGTGAACAGAGGACACTATTGGTTAAGGATCATAGGCTTCACCTATACATGAAACCGATTTCAAAAGAGTTATTTGAAAATCAATTGAAGATACATCTATAATTTTGTTTTATGAATGAGGTTTCCTCCTCTATAACTAAATATTGAATGGGAGTGATAGTGAATAAAGTAAAAAGGTTAGAAACCATAAATGGTGGCCTTTTTCTTTGGAAAAAATAAAAAATTAGAAAGGGGCTACAAACTAGAAATGGCAGTAACTTTCAGAAAATTCACAAAAAGGAAAAGACAAGAAAAATTTATGATGGTAGATGAAAAAATTATTGAAACATATTGAAAAACCCTTTCATTCCTCTGTAGGGACAACAAGATACATTTTGACAAGGGATTATGTGTGTCAAATCTTATTCTTTTTATAGTATAAAGTTCTTTTTCAAATATCATTAAGTAATTTTATATAAATGAACTCTAAAAGATGAGGTACTAATGAATTCCATGTATGAGTAAACTGGCATGACATTCAAAATTTAAAAATACAATCAGTGAAACATTTGAGTCTTATCTACACACTTGGAGAGTAAAGTGGAAAGCGGGGAATTTCAAAGTGAACTAAACTTAAGTGTGTCTGTAATGATTACATTTTACTTCACATGCAAGGTTCATAAGTATAAGTATGTGGTTACATAGCTCCCATTTCAATTTCTAAAAACTCCAGTTCATCTTCACTTTTCCAAAAACAAACTCTCGCATATCATAAAAAAATTCTTGTATACCGAAGACAGAGTCCTAAATAATCAAAATAGTCTGAAGATGGGGAATAAGAAACAATCTAATCCAAAGAGTTCTAGAAAGACTACGAAGGATGAACTCACCACAAAAATATTTGAAAATGTTGGGTGGTTGAAATTTATCCAAATGTTTGAGGGTTTTAACTAAGATATGGTTGATGAATTTGTCCAATTTTTTCAAGAGAAAGACTCCGAAGTCCATGGAACTACCATAAGGGTAAGCGTAAAAATTATAAGTAAAATCTCTAGAATTTCAAGAAATTGAAGTAACATTTGTTAGCTCTAGAGTTCCCTATAATGAACTCATTACAATTTTTTGAGGTCAAGGAGAGCCCTCCCTTAGTTTATGCTAGGAAAACATGGGAAAATCAAAATGAATTGTAAGAGTTATTTTTCCTAACCCATGTAAATTAGTAACTAAGTGGGTAGTGAAATACCTCACCTATGAAGGCCAATAATGAATACTACTTGGTCCTACCATGTGTATTCTCAATCATTTACACCATGGGACAAAAAATCCTAATTTAAAAAACACTTTACAAATAAAGTATAATTCCTTGCAGACTATGGCGGAAATTTTCAACAACAAAGGAGCACCCTTAACACATCATGGTTTAATTCACCTCATATACAAACATCACTTTCTACAGTTACAAAAGGGAGAGGTTTAATGGAATATATTTTTGAAGAAATTTAGGAGGCTAGGGTAAAATGTTATATTGAATCCCATACCCCCAAGAGGAGAATGTAAAGAAAAGAGGAAGAGGAGATAGAAATACAAGATAGAATCAGTGACCCAATTATTGCAACCATTATCTTGGATAGAGAAGAGGCTACATAGGAATAGCTACCACCTCCACAAGATTAAACATTTCAGTTGAAGAGATGCAAAATAAGGAGATTGATATTGCGGAGGGATCAAGATTCTAAAGAAGAAAGAACCATGGTAGAAAATCTCTAGAATCTGGGTTATCCTGTCACTTTCCCATAAAAACCTTCAAAATAAATACCCATAAAAGAGGCACCGGAGGATCCAATTATCACACCTTCCACTCTTGTTCAATCAACAAGAGAAGAAGAACAATGTCAAGCTCATCCCTGAACAATGGATATAGGGAAGTTCCTTATTCATCCATATAAAAAATCATATTAGTCATCACTGCAACATGTTGAGAAAGGTCCAAGTTCACATGATGAACATGATAGACAAATAAATAAGGTAATGGAATTTTTTAAAGCTAAGTTTTCTTTTAAAATAGAAAATAAAGAGATTGAAAGACTAAAAGATGTAAGAATTTAGAGTTTAGAGCTAGAGCTAATGAATGATAAATAAAAGTGTAAAACATTTGAATGTAAGATGAAAGAGCTAAAAGTAAAATCAGATAGTGTCAATAGCAAGCTGCAAGAGAGAGAGATAACCAAATGTTATCTTTGGAAGATAAGTTAAAGGAAAAGGGGAATAAAATTGAATTTATTTCCTATAATTTTCAAACAAATATCTACACATTCCATCAGGAGATCACCGAGGCAAGAGAAAGCATAGAAATTTTCTTAATCAATAATTCTTAGAAAAATTTGGGTGAAAATGAAGTCCAAAACGACTCTCCTTTTCCTATTTTTATCTCTAAGGGAATCCTTACACAGATGTCTTTTTTTTATGAATTTAGAGTAGTAGAATCCAAGAAAAAAGAGTTAGAAGATGGAATTAAAGAGTTTAGGGAAAGTAAGAGAAACTCACAAAAAATTGCCAAATTGGCGAGACTTTGCTTAGTTCCATGATCCAAATTTTATGACATGTTCCTTACCGAAAAATTTATCAAGTGATACATTTCATACTGAATAAAAACATGCCACATGACTTAGAATTCTCCAAATAATTCATGAAAGCTACATGGCCAGCAACACATAATTGAAAAATATACTATGTGAATTCTATGTTCACAAATTTTATATTGGGGCGTGAGATAAAATATCTCGTTAACTTCTTTACAAGAGACCTGGAACTCATTGATTTCACATATACCTTGAAAAATTGGAAGATTTGGGTTGAATTTTTTTTAGAATTTAATATCATACAGGAAAATGTAGGATTCATAATCAAGCATGAATTTTCTACTCTAAGAAAGTTGATTTCCACCCTTTAGACATCACGTACGTACACCCCAGTTTAATTATCATATATAGCCAGACTAGGAGAATCTATTAGAGAATTTTAAAATTACATGGATAGAAAATTCTTGAAAGACTTTAGAGCATGTGGAAAATGATGGTACGAGATACCAAATGAACGGAGAGGAAGGGAGGTAGTTTTCCCAAACAATTTAAATTGGGCTTTCAAAAGAGCACAAACACTGATTTTCATCATTAGAACACTTAACATGAGTGGATCGAAATGCATTACCGATCACCTATACTTTGGGAACTAACACCAACATGGAATTCATGGGAAAAATAATATGATAAAGATTTTAAACAATGGAGAAATTATGTTATTTCAAAAAAGGTTATACAACACTAGAGGAAAAAAGTTGGAATACATACACGCAAAATTATGATTGATGCTAGAATTTTAAATTAATGAATAAGGAAAGATAAAAAACCTGCAGGAGGTTGTGCAAGATTCTAAGGTTGGGGAGTGATGAGACTTAAATAATGACATCTTTTTGGGAGATTAATTCCTCGTTTTAGTAATTTTAGAACATACTTGATTGTGTTTGGAAGTCATCTATCTATTAAAGAGATTAAGTATGATACATGTATTAAGAATTTACCTTGAAGGAATTTCTGACTTGTTTGTCACCTAACCCCTAACATTTCTTTGGAATAGATGATTTTTCATGTGAAAACAAGGTAATGAGAATGAAAACAAGTAACAATTTGATATAAGGCCTTGATTTTGACTAATTAAACGAGTTTAAGACTTTATCACTTCACTCTATCTTAATAGTAGAAAATCACATGACTTCTAAGAAAAGTGTAGGATTTATACCTCTACCCGCAAGACTCTAACTCATAAGCTATGAACTTGTTACAAAGGCTCTTAGCTGTCAAAACTATGTATCTACTTGGAGATTGAGAGAGATTTTGTAGACCATAAAGACCCTAAAGAAGAGTTATTTGATTCAACACATGCCAGTCTAATGATGTCAAAATAATATTCAGTAAAGTGGGAAAGAAGGACACTCTCCCACCTTTTTAGAGAAGATTCATAATGTAAATTTTTAATTTAAAAATTCATAGTTTCTTAGTAATATATATTTATGGTGACATCTATTTTCTAATTGACAAAGCTAGATTTGTATCTAGTTCTAATAGAACTTGTATTCAATAAGTTATCATGAATGTAGAAGGTAGTTTTACATTCATGACAGGCTAATTGCATTAAAATCCAAATATCTTATAAATAATTCATTGTAAACTTGGAATAAGTTGATTTTTGATTTCTATTTTATCTCTGACACATCAAGTTAATAAAAGTGGAGTTGCTGGATATCTATATTGATTTCAAGCCAAATCTAAGGGGGAGAGAAATGGCCACTCTCACCCAAGGAGGAGGAAATAATCTAGTAGTTTTGTTAGATATTTAAACACTTTTTTACAGGAGCTTACAACCTGGGGATTAGAGGGATCCCACTCGAGTTCACACTGACCAAACTGAAAGCCTACACCATATATAAAAATACATAATGCCTACCAGTATGCAGGGAAACAATAGACCCAAATGCTAGACATTTAACTATAGATGCAAAAACTAAAAAACCCAAGCAATACATAACACGAAATTAATCTAGAAAAGTCGAGCTATGAGGACCAAACACCTTCCTGCTTCCTAAAGTCACCCCTGCATGAACCATGCAAAGAAGGAAGTTGTAATTGAAACCAAGCTTACGATGAAGCCCATCAATGCCCGCTAAATCCGTAAAAACCGATGACGAGAGACCAGGGAGGTCCAATTTCACTAGATGTTTCCCTTCAGAATTCCCATCCTCATAGGGTGCATGCACTCCTTTAAAAAATCTCACCAGGACCAAGTTCCATGCCAACAATGTTGTGATAACTTGCCTCACCTCCTCTAAAGCATGTCCATCTCGAACAGATTCAAGAAAAGGCTGAGCTCGACCAAAATCCTCCAAAGCTTCCACCAGGTTAACCCTATGCATAGGTTTTATGAAATGCAACGCTATTACCTTCACCTCCTCAATGTTCTACCTCACCAACAACAACCTATTCACAAGTTGACATAGGAACGAGACAAACCTGTTAGGTATTCCGCCCCCATAATGCGAGAGATTTCTTCCTTGATCGAGTTAGACTCTGCCCTAAATATTATCCTCAAAATGGCCTACGAAACCTCCCCGTGAAATTCCATTTCACACTTCTCTCCATGCAAGGATAAAAGCAACAAAGGTAGAGACGCTATAGCAGAAAACATACAACTCCACCGACTCATCCACCTAACAAAGATGAAGTAGAAATGGTCAACACTGCCACGATTTAATGAACCTCCAGACTACCTTCCCGATTAATGATCACCTCCGAATTCTCCCAATCACTCACTCGTGCGGAGATGACTGGGCCAACTCTATTCATAATGCCACTGTTAGCAAGTATATCGAAGACACCATTCATCTCCCTATACAAAATGTTACCAATGAAATAATCCCTTTTCTCGCGGCATTAATCACCACTTGTGAGTCCCCTTCAATTTCTAATGCTTCACATCTAGATTGAACTGCCAACTTAAGCCCCTCGAGAAGAGTTTGTGCTTTTGCAACATTACATGATCCAACTTTAAGAGGGAAGCACCCAACTATAACCAACTTTCCATCAACATCTCTAATCAAACACCCTGCTCCCGATATGTCGGGATCGCAAATAGTCTAGTATTTTATTGGTTAGTTTTATTTCTTATATTTTATATTTGCATAAATTATAGAATTGTTAGAATAGATATCTCAATTAAAGGATTATTTATTTCTAATATAGGTTTATAAATTTTATTACCGTTGTCTTGTATTTTTGTTTTCTAACATTTTTGTAGTAGTTAAATGTTTACTGTTTTGGTTTAGATTCATAGGGTTATTGGAAATGTATTTCATCTTATTACCTATAACAAATAGGATTGAATTTCATCCTAGATTTAATATAAGATTAACCTAAGTAGAGGACACAATGACCCTCATCACGAGGGTTTCACAAATGTATGATGTATAGGGTTACAATGTGAAGGTCATCACAAATTTTCGTAGCCCCCTAAATATTAAAGGTGTGCTAGGACATCATTGTCAAAAATTGTATGGCTCGGGACTAGACCGTACCACACTCTAGGACATGCCATATGGCTCCATACCTTCCTAGTTTTAGCTATAGTTATAAAGACAAAGCACGTCTAGTTCATTTCTAATTTACACAGTTATTCTACCCACCCAGATCATGTCCATGTTCATGTAATCAACTAGATACAATTATATTGTGTTTGAACCTACTGGTTGTTCTTGCATAACCTTCAACCCACCATAAGGTTTGACTTTATTAGTCTTTTATCATTTGTATTCAAGTTTAGTTATGTTTTTTAATCTTTTTCATGCACTAAATTTAGTTTTCAAAAGTTCTATTAGGGTCTCATGCTTAGTTATCCTCTTAGAGCGTCTTTTTATATTTTTAATTGGTCAAAATACCTTTTGAGGAATATATGCAAATTAACAAATCTATTTTCAAATTTATTGAATGTTTTTCCTTTGTTTTGAAAAATTATACAAGAACCTCCTTTTGTTTTTCCCATTTTAAGCACAGTTTTTTAGGATTTCAAAATCTCTATTTTTCTGAATTAAGGCATAATTAGAAAAATATACACTTATTTACAAATCCCTTGAATTTTTTTCCCCATAACATTAAGATCTTAAAATACCTCTCCTAATTTCATAAAATGTATGTTATACTTTTATAAATAGTCATTTTTATTAATTTAACACTAATCACTTTTTTATAAAAATTATGTTTAGGCCTACCTACCGTTTAAACTTTTGGATTACTATTATTCATCTTGAAGTTTCATTTTATTTTCTCTATCCTTTACAATCCATTAAATTCCAACCTTTAATTTTCTATTTTGTTCATGATATCTTTCTAGCCCTATGCTTTGTTGTCCTTTGTGTTATCATGGCTTTTAAGCATGCCTTTAATATTGATCTCTCCTCGTATATTTAAGTTGATTTGAAATTCCATTGGGTTAAGAATGTCCTTATTGATAATGGATCAGGTATCAATATTTGTAACATTTATTTCCTTCATGAGTAGGGCATATTTTTAGTTTCTCTCACACATCTAGTATGTATCTCTATGGATTCAGTAATGTACCCCGTAATGTGTTTGGCCGAATCACATTACAAATTAATTTGGGTAAGCAAACGCTTGATATTATATGTAAACATATTCCTCATGATACTAATTACAATATAACATTATGGTGGATTTTATATATGCAATGTGTATTGACCTATCTACCTTTCATGTTAAGAGGTTCACTCACTCTTTTCCTCTCTTCAAGTCTTCCTCTACTTGTGATCTAGTGATTTTACCTATTCTTGAGCATACATATGATACCCATTGATGGTTGTGATTGTGATGATGATTATAGAAATAATCCTAATACTATTAGAGATCATGACACTTTGTTTCCTACTTTACATGATCATGTGACACATGTTAGCAATGGATCCTCATCATCTCTCAAAATGGAAAATTATACAATTATTACAATAACAAATGATACAATTGAATATCCTTTTTCTTATACTATTATTATAGTATCACATGTTATAATCGCTTCTTACAATATTTATTGTGTGTGTAAATATTTTTATTATATTCTTGCTACAAATGATTTACATGAAACTCTTGATGTTATATCTCTTGATCCTACATGTGGTGCTAGAAACCTAGCTCATGATGTTATACTCCTACCCACCTCTAATGTTATAGGTTATCTAGAGAAGTATTCATATCTGTATATATAGGGTCGGATTAAGGATTATGAGTGCCCTAAACAATATTGGAGCTAACGCCTTCTATAAAAACTATATTCTATAGTAGAAAAAATAGTTAACCATAGCTAAATATTGGATTACTTTATATGTTATGTCTTTGCCATCTAAGAGAAACTTGCTAATAAATTTATTTATAGCTGTCACTACCTAAATTCCTCAGCTAATTCTCTAACATATAATCTATCATAATCCTCCTTTACTACATCTTTCTCAACTTCCATACATATTCATCTTTATTGATCTCTCCTCCAAAATTAAATTGCAAGACTTCAAAATAATACAAAGTATTAAAAATTGAAAAGTATGAATTAAATTTTACAACACATGCACTTTCCTAGGGGCTAGCTAAATATCATAACCTTAATATAATTATTTTATATTTTCTTCAAAGAGAGTCAAATTTTTATGTAAGGGTGGCCACTAAATTCTACTAACATATATGGTTAATAAATTGATCTACTCATCATAAAGCCCGTGATAAAATAAAATAAATTGACGCCCTCTAAATGTTGGCGCCCTAGGCAGTTACCTAGTCCCCCTAGGCCTTAATCCCCCTCTGCATATATGAATGTGAATGTGTAAGAGGAAAATGAGTGTTTTCAATATTGATTCTTAGAATATGTAATTTTTGAGCTTTATTAAAATTATAGGACATGTAGGAAACATCGTTTGTGATTAAAAGGTCTCTAGGATGCGAATGCATGAAGGGAACTAAATGCATGTATGTATGAATTGAAGAATTAACATTATGAAAATTAGGTGCATCAAATTCATGGTTCCAAGGTGGGGGTGCACATGGATTGACTAATCATGTTCATAACATGCCATATTTGGGGTTCATGAGCATCAAAATGAATTGATACACATTAGCTCAATTATTAACCCATCCATTACCTCCTTACAAGGGATGGCCCCTATGAAGCGTTTCAGATCCCCTGATTCAACCTCGAGATGCCAAACCTCTAATATCATGTGAATTTTCAAGATTATGACTTTTTCCCCATCCTCTATGTGATGCTGAACCTTGGGAGGAATTACTATTATGTTAACTCAATATATTGAAATTGGTTCAACATTAGAAGAAAGGTACCAAATGGTTAAGTGTCAGACTTCATAATAACAAATCAACATATTGCAATTCAAATTATGATATGAATGAAAGTGATCACAATAGTGAAACATTTGTATTTTTAACATGATCATGCAAAATAAAATATTTAAATGAACTGGCCATCTACATCATGAACACATCATGTCATTCGAATTTTCAAGACTATGCTAGATTGTACTTATGATTACAGTATTTATTTGAAAAAATAATTGGAAAATCATTTCATGCGAACTAGCAATTATCTCACATTATGATGAAATTCTACAGCCAACCAAATTGCCATATGTTAATTCTAGAATATTAAACTTATTCCAAACTAGATTTCAACATGAAAATGAATTTCTCCCACAATTATTATCCTAATTAGATCCAAATAATTAACATTTCACATTTTTATATGGAATTTTCAGTGCTAACTAATTGGAAACAATCTTTAAGTAATAGAAAACACATCATAAATGATAAAATTTCCAACAGTAATCTTATTACTTTGTCTTCATGAAGAAATAATTCACAACTTAGAGGGAAAATTCATGTCTCAAGATGAATACACACTTATAAGCTTAGAAAAACAAATCCGATTTCAAACAAAACAATCAACCTTTTTTTGGATAAAATTTCATTCTTTTTCATGTCAAACAAAAAATTGACCTTTCTTACTAACAAATCTTTGTATATTCTAAATTTGGGTATTGAAAAATAAATTCACTGAAATGATGTTTTAGATATCACAATCTCAAGAGAAATAAATAGATAGAAAAAAAAATCAGTATAATTTATAAAGAGAGCATTTACTTATTTTATTCAAAAACCACAATTACTTTCAAAATTGCTTATATCATTTTCAAGGAATTTATAACAAAGATGGAATGAGAAAATAGACTTGCACTTTTCAAGTTTTAATCAAATAGAAAACTGTCCATCATGAATTATATCCAGACTCTTACAAAAACCAAAGTAAATGTGAAAATGAAACACTAAACATTCAATGAAATGTAAAACCGCAACATTGTATATCCAAGCTTACTACTGACTACTTCAAGATGAATATGCTGAGCTTTGTATCAAGAAATTTCCACAAAAAATTATACCTATCAATCAAAAACAAAATTCAATATGCATGTAGAGTAGCCATATCTTGTTTCATTTCCACTAAACCACCCATGGAGTGTGCAAACTAAAACATCAACGTAAATGTGTTGATTTTTGTTAGAAAATCTGTGGTTAGTGCTCCATTGGTATGTACTAGTGAATAATAATTATGTATGCAATTATTATTAATGTAAATATATGCTTTTAAATTAGTAGGTTTGTAAATTGTTATCAGTTGATATATAAAACAACAATAACAATTATATATATTTGGTTATATGCGTTTAAACAATTCACTTAGGTGAAAGAGTGGTTATAGCCACCTCCTAAATTATAGGGGGCTATTTCCTATAAATGTGTATGATTGTAATTTGAAGGGGCATAAAGACACTTATTGAATATAATTCATATTGTTCTTATGTTGTTACCTCTATGAAAATTTGTTGTATACTCTTCATTTGGTATTAGAGCATCAGGTCCAGCGAAGGGAATTATTCTCTTGATTTCTTTCCTCCAATTTTATTTGCATTTGTTTGTGTGTCCAGCCTTGTGAAGAGAGGAGGACGTGTGGTATGCCAAAGCAAGAAAGAGATAAAACCAGAGCTCTGCATTCAAGAACCAACCTACAACAGTCTCGTTGACATTGGTACAACCTCTATACGAGCATATAGACCTTGGTTTGTTAACATTCGGATCAGAATCTGCGTCACTGTATTTTTGACAGTAATCAATGTTGATCTTGGCCAATGGAAATGATTTTATGAATCGAAAAAAATTCTATGATTCGATCAACAATGATTCTTTAGATCGGTGATGATCTCTGTGCAGATCATAAAAGTGCGTAAAATTTCATACTAAGAGTTAGTTTTTTGAACCCCTTGTTATTTAATGGAGATGGATCGGTTGTGTAATTTGACATAAGAAATTCCCAGATTTTTGAACTTTCCAAAGTGTCTTTATCACTTTTCTCATAATAAAATGTGTGTCATTAATATCACGGAGTCTAATCTAAGTCAAGTTACTTGTCAAAATTAAAGTTTCATTGTCGTTTAGTCTATATGTCATTAAAAGGGTCAAAGTCATTGTCAAAGTGTATGTTGTGTTAAGAGATGAAAATTGAGTTATGATAAAAGTCCAAAAAATAAAAAAAATTGCCTCATGGATGTATTATTGTTGGAAGGCGATGTTTAGTATGTAAAGTATCAAGGAAAAAGAATTCGCAAAAATCTTGAAGCAGGATATGATGGAGATATTGAGACTGAAAAATATCAACCACAAAAATGTCAACACTTGAAAATACATGAATATATAAAGATCCTAAAATCCATATCAAACTGAGTTAGCAACATCACATCGGAGAATGGAGGCATATGAGTTTGGAGGTCAATCATCGACCTCTCGTCAGTCACCAACGACAAGGCCATATCAAAGTTTGGTAGCACATTTTATTTTGGTTATGTGTTTACTTCTAATTGTGCATGGTGTGTTGCAGTTTGTAGTGTTCTTGATTGAATAAGTGGAAATTTCATATTGATGGTGGAACATGATCCCATTGTTCCATTTCCACTGTGACAATTTTTCATGTGTATGTATGAGCAACATAATTTCCTATATTATTCCCTGAAGTGAGATATTGATGAGAGATGATGATAGTGTTTGGAACATCATGATGTGGTTGTTGGTGATCCACTTGTAAAACCATCATTTGTGGTTTGTGGTAAACCATTTGCAAAACCACCACTCTTACTTGTTGGTAGACCATTTGCAAAACCACCACTTTTTGGTTTGTGGTACTCCACTTGTAAAACTACTATTTTCAATATTTGGTCAACCGTTTGTAAAACCATCATCAGGGTTTGTGATTATCCTGTGAAACCACCAGATCACAAATCCTTATCCTCAAAAACACCATTAGCTCAAAATAAGTTGAATAATATATATTTAATTATGGGTATTTAAACATGCATAATTATAATGAATAAATTTCCACAAAACCTAAGCAAAATCCTTTACATGAAAGCAAAATGAATAAGAAAATACAAAACAAAAATATTTTACTTAAATGTATGACATACCCACGACGAGGTGAAATAATACCTCCATATTGATTGAAAAGACACAAGGAAACAAATTGTTCTAAATGAAATGACATCATTTCAGAAAATTAAAATGCATTTCACAATTTTTATAAAATGCAGTTGAGTTACATATAACATACATGGCAGATTGCAATCAATAAATCAAAACCAATTTGAACTAAACTAGATACAATTGAAAACACTTCAAGATAGAGCTAATAAGTCCCAAAACCAATGATCCAAAAAACAACACCAAATATTACACCAGAGGTGACAAGAAAAGTGAACCATAAATGGAAGAGCTAAGCAAATCAGAGGTAACAAGTGGCAAATAAAACAGAAAAAATGAAATTAGGTAATAAAATAAATATTTGACATCAAAGTTAGCTCGAGTTCTAATGCTTTGAATGATCCATGCATGGACACCGCCAACCAAAACCATTACTACAAAAAATAATTCAATTTTCCAAGCTCAAATGACTTCCAGCAATTTTAGTAGTGATTGCCAAAAATGCCCCTTAAAATTGCCTCTCTAAATTTAACAAACAAGTTACCAATTAAATCATAATTAGGAGCGTTAAAAGTGATATTAAATACAAAACTTCCATGATATTGAGTTCATAAGACTATATTTATAAATAATAATATTATAGTCCTCAGTATATTAAATATTCAAACCCCAACGACCTTAAGCTCATCACTCTCAATCACAAACCAATCATAATGTCATTAAAATTTAGACCATTAACTACCACCATGACCTCTAAAACATAATGTGGTTAGGATAAGGTGCACACACACACACATTCATCATGATGCAAGATTTCATAATGAATGTGACACCATCTACATCAAGGCACTCAATAACCAACGATGAAAGATTACTACAATAACCCCAAGTTTACATCATCACCAAATTTGTGAACACTTTACACTATGCGAAATCTCAAATGAATATATTAACATGAGATGCTGAAACAACTTTAATATATGTTATGAAAAGAAAATGAAACCATCATCAAACACGATTCGTCACCCTTAATAGGAAAATGTGACTAGGCTCAAATAATATGAAAAGTTTCAAATAATTTAAAATAAATTTTTTGGGAGGGTACTAATTTTTAGGACAACGTGTCATTTAAAGATGATTTGAATTTTCTATGTGAAGAGAAGGGTTGTTTTTTTTTATGGAAATATAAGTAATGAATTATGACAATAACCCTCAGGATACATGTTGTAGTATAAACATGGATGAACAAGGTGACTATGAAAATGTTGATTCCAATACTTAATGATTGTTACCATGAAAATTTTGATTCCACTACTTCAAAAGTAGGGTATAACCTAAATAAGATAAATACTAAATGTGTAATATGATAAAAATCATAAATACAAAAATACATGATAAATTTAAAGACCCTAAATACAAGTAGTTATAAATTATTTATATATTCAAATTACAAAAATTTAGATAATTGAAATTACAAGTTAGGTTTAGAAAATATTGAACATGTTTACTATTTTTGGAAGTTGATCTGGTGATTGTGATGATGGATCTGTAACATTCAGACATGATTATTACTATGTGATTAGGTGACCTCGCAGTGTATAAAGGAAAAATTCATCTGTCTAGAGTAGAATCATGGGCCACTTTTATCCTCTATTGTTGATTTTGACCTATAACCTTATACTTAAATTTAGTTCTAGCATTGTGATCTTTAATATTCTAGGTTCCTACTTTTTTGTTCATATTCTAACAATTACATCTCCATAGAAAATTAGGGTTTCCTCACCTTCAAAACCCTAGATCTCTTTTAAATACCTAAAAATGATTTTGTCTAATTGAGTGAGACTGACATCACCAATACCCAAGTGGTGTGATAAGTGTCGCATTATGCACCACTACTCCAAAAAGGGATCAAGCCTCAGATAGTTCCCCCTCCTAATGAATGTAGGTGAATGTATAATAAACAATTTGTTGGTGAGATCATGAAATGGTCTCCAACATTTGGAAACGATATTGGGTATATAATATAGCACACGATAATGATCTAGAACAATCGTACATGATATATTTAGATTTAGTAGCTAGTTGATATCCCTAGAGGATTTATTTTTCAATTATGTGGTTTGTCATGATATCTTAGATAGCCTAAATATGTAACAACATAAGCCCTTTAATTAGGTGGGGATATTGTGCTTTTATATCTAACTTTTACGAAAGGATTTATTACTTAATTGAACCTAACCCGACTAGGATAACTTATAAATTGACCCTTAAAAACACAATTAAGTAACTTGCAACAGGTGAACTTGAGATAGTTACCCATTCTTGCAAACACGATGATCTTGGGTATCTCTGTAGCCTGCAGTTCAAGCGGAAATATTTTACACATCCTTGTTCATTATGACCCACTCTTTACCTTGGTGAGATTCAAATGGTGTCCCTCCTATTGTAAAGAGAATTGAACAAAAGGTCAGAGTTGTAATGTGGAATAATTACATTTATCCTTGTGAGTCCCTTGAATTTTATAGGTCACCATAGTGACAACTACCCACATGATTCAACCATGATGATCCCCTTCTGTGACCATTAGGATGAGTTGAATCATCTAGTTTCTTACATCTAAGTGTGCCATACAAAATTCACCTTGAGAATAATGTTTTGGGAACCATTGAGGGATTTCCTTCCTATTTAAACCATGAGAAAAATTCACAAGTTCGCAACTGTGACTCTGTCATTGCCCATTCCTATGAAGCAAACTCCTTAGTTATGATGACCAAGTTGTTACCGGTTTTTGGATCATAATGATGTGCACATGCAAGGAAAATTTCAGTGTTCTAGACATATAACAGGTGGCCACATGTCTTAAATAATCTGCTTGAGATTGTATTTTCATTCATTGTTCCTCGTGGCCCATTCAACATTCTAGCTTTCAAGTCTTCTAAGTCTATGTGGATGACATCATTGTCTTCCACATTAAAGTATTCAGTGATTAGTGTTGAGATTGGTTCCAACCTTGAATGCTTCACCTTCACAATGGAAAAAAGTGATGAGATAGAAAAAATGTGAACTGATACAAGTGACTTGAGCTCAATTGAAAGACTTCCTATTTTAGCAGGTCTTGTCTAGGATAGTTATTTTTAGTAAGTTTTCACAATTTTCACTTTTGGGTGGTTTTTAATTGTTTGGAGTAACACAGAGGCTAAGAGTTTACTATTTTATAAAAAAATTCCATTTATACATGAGGGAATTTTCAAAACTTTATTAATTTATATGGATATCTTTTGGGTGTCAAAATGGAATGAAATTGATCTCAAAAGATTAGGTTTTGTCTTAGGTCCTTCTGCTCCAATTTTCAAGGAATTTTATTTGCCAAAACTCTGTATATTTGAAAAGGAAATTTTATGGGATGAAAATTTCTTCTGAATACTGTAAACTATATATATCATCAATGGTTTCACTTTTATAGTCAATCTGAAGGAATTTTTGGGAGGAGTGCATTGAAAACGTTTGGTGGAAATCGGGTGCACCGTTTTGGAGATATGAACAAAATTCATTTTCTAATCTTGAGGGCTCTGAAAAATTATAGGAGCATCATTGTGCAATAATGGAGTTTTTGGGGAAAGAAATAACACCTTAAAGTTCAAAAAATGATTAAATGTTTATGATTTGGGAGTTAATGATATTCACTTTGCAAATTTTAACTCGAATATGACCCAAAAAGCTAAACCATGGTTAGAGGAGGATTGGCATGTTGTTGCACCATAAATAATAGGGGAAAATAGGTGTAAAGGGACAAAAGGTGCAAATAATTGTGATTTGCATAATATCATGCCAAGTTTAAACTTCTAGTGTAGTGTGAGGGAGATGTAGAGGCTGAAAATAGCTTACAGGTACTAAATACTAGTTTTTGATGTGACATGGGGTTGAGTGAAAGGATGAGGAGTGTAATTTCATGTCCACAATGTCCCTTTTTCTATTGATAAATTCAAGGAGACACCACCATCTCATAAATGTGCCATGGGGGGGTCTAGTCATGAGGAGGGGACAAGGGGTTAAGTGATTTTGCAATTTTTTTGCTCCCTAAATGTAAAAGTGATGCAGTGCAAGTTGTGAAAAGTGAAACCTCCTGGGGGAGTACACTTTTGTGTCACCCATGTCCCTTTTCACCTTGGGTACAATCCAAGGGGACATCACATGCTCCAAAGTGTGCTCATGTCTTTTTAGCATGTTGATGTCAAATGCCAACTCCATTTTTGGGTACTGAGAGCTTTTTTTCTACCTCAAGGGCATGGAATAGTGTTTAGGGGTAAAAATTATATGATTTTAACTAAAAATAACATTTTGAGATCATACTAGCCATTATCAGGAGTCAATTATTCATGAAATTAATTTTCAGGTCCTGTTCCACTTTTGAATTGAAGGGGAAAGTATATTGTCATGGATTATCACAAAAGATTTTAAAGACTTGGAATAAAATTGGTGTTTCCATAATGTGGAGGGTTCCAAGATATTTCCATTTCATATTTATTTATCCCCCAATTCCTTCGGGAACTCCTATAATTATCTAGACAAGCCAAATTTCTCTGTTGGAATATAACGTTCCCTACACCTGACATGACCTCTTTTTCTAGTTTGATTCCTGACAATACTTGGATTTGCAAAATCTCACCACACTACTTGGATGCATTCAAAACTACATTGTAAAATTATAAACAAGTTCTTCCCTTACAACCACCTTCTGGATGGTATTCACCAATTGCAAAATGGCCAAAAATGGCCCTTTCTAGGCCTTCGTGGATAGTTGTTCCTCTCCAGATCTCAATAACTTTTTAAATCACCTTAGGCATACATCCTTGCACATTAAACACACTTTAAAATCTTGTTAGCATGTTCCTCTAACCCAGAATGAGGATGACACTATGAAAAAGCTGGGTAGAGGAAGGGTTTACAGTGACCGAGAAAGGAAAATTCAAGTAGGGGCTTGGTTGTCATTGCCAAAAATTTCAATTTTGCATGCTAAACATTTAGCTTGAAAACATAGTTAAAAACTACATATAAGTCTTGGTTTTTAATTTTTGGAATATATGCATATTTTTGGTATTTTCTTAAATTTTTAACATATGAATAAATCTAAAATTCACTATGGTCCTTGGGCAATAGTTTGTAGATAATAGAAGAATAGGGATGGGATTCTAAGTAATTATGATTCCATCACCATCACATTAAATCCCTAAATTGTATTGAATTGTTAGGTAATACCGAGGTGTCAAATTGAGAGTAGGTGTGATTAGTGTATTTAAAAAAATAAAAAATCATTATCATCAAATTAAAAAAAATGATAAATAATCTATGTGCAAGAGTTAGTAAGATAAGATAAAGGAGTGTTACATGAGTATTTCATTAAGTGAATTCTTATGCATATGTTTTGGATGAATAGGTATTTTTTATGCTAAATCATCACGTTCAAAATATTGAGTCATTGCCATATAGGTGTACCACTATTATATAGCCATAACATTTGTATGTGAAACATATGTGATATATTGGGTCACATAATCCATTTTTATTCTTATACAGTTAATCATCTTTTGTTTCATTGTGATTGAATGTTCTATGAATATTTTCATAACATAAGGGGTGTATGTTTGGATGTCTACTAAAACGTGTTATGATGATCTCAAACTAACCCTCAAATTTTTTCAAATGTGTTGATGTTGTCCACAATGTAGCGTACCTTAGTCATTGATAGAAGTCAATACTAGACATATTTAACTTGACTTTGCCACCAACCAAGACATGTTGTGTCCCTTCTATGATTGTGGTTGTGAATATGTACTTATTTAAAATAGGTTGAGTCAGTTATTAGTACACATGATATCATAGTGGTAGTATCCTTATTAGAAATGTTTTCATTGTTGGTAACCTCAATGATATTTTCTTGTAATGGAACACAATTATCCATATCATTGTAAGTAATTCTATGATGATTATAAAAGGGATTATCTTTAATTTCAAATAAGAAGCCTTTAAATTTATGTCAAACAAGAGGTACTAGAACTATATTATTCTAAAGCATGATGTGTAACATCTCTCATGGTTTGATAAGAACTTTCCTTTTCTTTATCGATGACCTTGGTGAGAAATAATGCCATCAAGTTGGGGAGTGTAACACTGGATAGGTGGAGAGGCATCTAATTTAATATCATCATATATGGGTATGGTACATTACTGTTGTCACGAAATTATGCACTTTCTATGTACATCATACCTCTAAGTATGTCATTATATGCACGATTCCTAAGTAAGAAAACTATACATTAACAACAATTGTTTTACTTTTACATTGTTTTATACTTTTGACACTTATCATTTACTTTTTTGAAATGACTACTTTACTTTTGAACATTGGACAACATGTGAGCTAACTTAGTATTTTACGTTATATCCTCATAGCATCTTGGATGGTACCACCCACTAGATACAAGAGCGCCCATGTGTTACTTTCCCCTTTGGGCACTTATGTCATTTTCCCTCATTTTCTTAATTTTAAATTGCCATATCATTTGTTATCTTTTATAAATTACTACCCATCACTTTGGGTCGGTATTTTTTGTTGTTAATGAAAAAATTTAAACAAGGGATCATATATAAACATGACGTACTCATTATTATTGGGGATTGAATAAATTGGACTATTACGTACTAACTACTAATTGGGCAAATGATAACATTCAAAGACTGCATTTTAGCTACATTGTTCACTGCATAGGAGGGGTTATTTCTGAATTCCATCTCACACATTCATCTTGAGGGAAAAGTAGATGTATCCCGTTATCTTCATGTGACTGGCACAAGGGAAACCTAGCTTCAAGGGATAAGATTCAATCACACACACACACACACACACACACACACACACACACACACACACACACACACACACACACACACACACAAGAACTATATAGAGTCTAAAATGTAGTGTAACACTTAGTGACAATCACACTGGGGTGACTACTCAGGGCACTCTAACTCAAGCATATACATTATTTATTCCATCTAATGTTTTCTTGAGATTTGTGTAGGTAGTTAGGGTTTGTTTGTAGGTTTAGGTATAACAGTGAAACACTATAATGAATTGGATGTGAACAAAGAGAAAAAGGAGAAGACATCTTCAGACCTTGAGAATATTAGATCCAGAATTTGTTTCCAGGACACTAGCACCCAACCTCAGACACTAGCCCAGCTGGTCATGTTCTTATCTGGGTGGTCCCATATCTAAAGAGTTTTAGATTCTAGTTTTCTAGATGAAGCTTACTCAGTCCATATCTAGCATATTCCACTCAGTTTCTATCCCAAGAATCAGCCAAATCTCTAGAATACGAGCTAAGTCACTCTTATTTCACTATTGCTTACCCTTGTTTTTCTTGCGCATGATAGATATTTCTTGTTACTATTATATTCATTTGATCTCATTCCTCTGATTAAGATTTAATTTTTGTTAAATCATTTGGTGAACCTGATCCTTGCATGTATTTTATCATATATCTTTGTTTTCTATCATGGCTAACACCTCTCATGAGTTTACCACTGAAAATCTTAATGACCTAAATGCATACCTTGTTGATCATCCTGAAAACCTAGATCTTTTGCTATTTTATTCTATGAAGAATCTCATTGGATCTCTATATCCACCCTTCCAGACACTAGTATTATCCCCAATATGGCCACCTACATCCTCTATTCCACTCCTCCTCCCCTCCCACCAATGTGGGGGCATCCACTAGCCATGTTCCTATTTCTCACCTACACCCATATTTCCTCCCCTCTTATTTCCCATATCCAACCTAACACTTCTTCAGGAACCCATGCCTTAGAGTCTTTGTATCATGATTTACAAGCTCAAATTCATCAATTGCAATAGGCCTCTTCCTCTTCTTCTCCATCTCTTGATTCTTCACTTCTTCTTCATAGTCCTCTTATTCTCGAGGTTTCTTCTTATCCACTTCCTTCCAATTTTTCCTCACCTAAGTTTCCTCTCTTTGATGGCCATGGAGATCCCCAAGAGTACCTTTGATCATTTCATGTTGTATGCTTGGATTATGCTTGTGATGACACACTATTGACCAAGTTGTTTCCTAGGAGCTTACAGGACTATGCTTTGTGATGGTTCTATGACTTGCCTTTGCACTTTATTTGATCTTTTACTCCTTTAGAAAATTGTTTTTCTAGCTCACTTTTCTATGAATATTGGAATGAAATATCATATGCACAAATGGCCAAAATGAGGTAAGGAACTAATGAACATCTTAGTGACTATGTTTTGTGTTATAAGACTAATCTTTCTAAAATGAACAATGTCTTGGTTGAATCTGAATTACAAGATATTTTTATCCAAATCCTATTACCTCCTTTGTAAGAATGTGTGCTCTTTGACTCTTTTCACTATTTTGATCATCTATGTCATACTCTCAAAAATTGTGAAATCAAGTTACTTTCTTTGGGAAAACTTAAATATGGTGCTAATATTTCTGATCAATATACTAACAAGTTCCTAAGAAAAATTTCCTTTAAGGGAAAGCCTAGTGAATCTAAGCCTACTGTCAATGCTATATCTCAACCTACGAAGCTCCAACTACAACCTACATGCCACATTTTTACTATATTTTCATATCCACCACATATGTTGTTGCCTCAACTCCTAGAAAGCAATCTAATTTCTCTTTTGAATCCTCTTGAGCTAGATCCTAATAGGCCTCATGGAAAGAAATTTGATGAAATGCACATTGTGATTATCATATATGTAATGGACATTCTACTGATAAGTGTTTCAAACTTAGAAATTTAATCTAAGACATAATTGAAAATCGTGACATTAAGTTGCCTGAATCTACTATTTCTATTTCTAAATATACTAATGATAATGGAAAGCTTAAAATATTCAATGATCCACTACCTAAGCACAAAAAATCAGCTCATGAATCCTCTTTGAATCATGCTTATCATGTTGTTCCTCCTTCATCTTCAGATCATCCTCTTGGATTTCTTGTTGGTACTACTAATCTTCCTCCACCTATCATTTATTTTACTGATGTTAATTTTCATGCCTCTTTTTCATCACATAGATTACACATTGATGCTTCTATTGGTCCTCATGCTATTAACAATGTTATGGTGTATCCTACTTATAAGTGCAATGCATGTTCAATATCTTTCTTGCAAGCTATCGGTTTTCCATTATCTCATATGACCTGTAGATCACCTACTTCTCATGGACATATCATTCTTCCCATCACTATTGGGCCCCTCACTATCTCTATGCCTTTCATTTTTGGATCTACAGTTACACATTGTGACATGGTCTTAGGACTCCCTTGGCTTAGGGCTACCAAAGTCATGCCATCCATAGTTCACTTATGCCTTAAGTTTATACATGAGTATCACGTTATCACTATTCGAGGCATTCCACCATAGACTCCTTTATCATTGGATCCTATCACTGATACACCTTATAGTTACTTCTAATCATTTAGTGCACCTACTCCTGCATATCCTCATGATGGACCCCAAAGATGGCTTTGACACATACTCCTCCAAAATCTAGAGCTCTTACCATTCCTAGTGCTACTTTTACACATACACCTAGATCTCCTCCACATGTGGCTTCTACTTCTCGCTCACAAAGGATACATCGGTCTCATAGTCCACCTCATAGGGATAGGTCTCCACCTAGGACACACACTACCCATGGCACATCCAGGCCCACTTCATGGTCTCTTTCTCACATGTACTTCCCGTGAGGTCATAGATTATTTGATCATGTTCACATGTGTACCTCCTTCACATTAGTAGATAGTGGGTCCCTCACCCTTATCCTCATTGGATAGATCACCATGGCATTCACACTTGGGGCATACTATTCTCCCCTACTACATGATGACGTACTCTTATTCTAGGTTCAAACATGACTGTTGAGGGAACACTTACCTACATGGACCTCACCTTGCACACATACACTGGGGGAAACCTTACTCCCCTCTCCTAGTCATATAATTTTATTCAAATAATTTTAAAATTGAAAAACATTAGCCTAGATATTGATTGGATTTTTTCTTGCTTATACTATTTTATATTGCACATTGCTTACCATGTTAATTTAATTCATAGTATAATGTATCCTTTTTCCATACACACATGCACATTCACATGGTACTATTGAGGTGAATTTAAGATACTTATAAGTTATCACGTGATGTATGATGCTTGGAATTGTTCTCTACCAGTCCCATTGAGGCTCCTAGGGAATCTACCTTTCCTATTTCTCTATATTCAGGTTCTATCATTGTAATTTCTACTACTTTCATTCCTATTTTCAGTTATATAAATTGTGGCATACTATCAATTTTTCTAACATGCTAATGGGTGCTTCATGTGTAGTATTTGTCTCACAGGCTTACTTCCAACCATGGTTATCTAATTTTCTTGTATCTTGTCTATGTTTGTGTCTTGATTGTCATTATTTACGGGCTATGCCCTATGCTTGATTGCATGTTTTTCTTCTATATCATTGAAGGATTTGAGTGTCTTGTGACATCTTGAGTGGTGTCCCATGTATTCAACCAGCTATTGTGTCTTTTTCCATGTTACTGAGTGTTTTGACTAGTTTCTATTACATCATGCCATGTTTTTTTGTGAATAAACTTTTTTCTATCCTTTCCCATTGTTTTACATGTACCATGGTAGTTACCATGCACATTCCCTATTCCCCTACAGGAGTTACATTTCATATGTGCACATCAGTTTCAACATTCCTCATTTGGGATGCACTTGCCTTGGTTCATCTCATGTACCCCAAATGAGTAGGGGAAATCATCGAGTGATTATTTCACCCTCTCAGTAATTTAGAGACTAGACAGGACAACAAAAAATTAGAATAAATAAAGCTAAAAAACTAGGTTCAGAATCAAATTGGGCCAAAAATCACAGTAGGGAAAAAGTGCCCAATATAGATAGGAATGGTAGGTGCTAGTGTCCCACCTGCGTGGTTATTTCCTGGGGGAAGAAATAGGTATAATATATGATCAGAAGGTTTCCAATTACATGTTTCTCCAAAATATAACAATATGTACTTTTTTAGGTTACTATCAGGAAAACATGAACAAAAATTAGTGGCAAGTTACATACTTTGAGTAAGGGAACTAATTACTCATTTTTTTTAGGATTTCAAATAAGGAATGACACCTAGGGCATTATGTAGGAGAAACATGAATGCTGAGAGCTGATGTGTCATATCCTGACTAGTTTCTATTAGGTTTGTGACCATTTGTAATGGCACTTATCTATGGGGAAGTGTTAATAGTTAGAGGGGAAAGCCTACAATCTCCCAATAATCTCTTCCTAACGGTGACAAGACATGCCTAAATCCTTAGTTTAGTGACAGGACGCTTAAATCCTTAGTTTGGCAACATGACACCTAAATCCTTGGTATTATTCCAACCATCTCCAAGGAAACAAACATACAAGAACAATTCTATCTCTTCTCTCACAACATACATGTGTATTCTATCCTTGATTCACTTATTTTCAATACACATTTCTATTTTTACATGTACTAAGTTAAAGTTCAATTTTATTTATCATGATCAATGACTACACTTATCTTATTTTGAATAGTCTGACCTTACTCCGACAAAAGGAAATACAAATGGAACAAGGAAATATCTCAAGCACAAGATGCTTAAGACAAAGGAAATATTCAAGGAACAAACATAGGCATCATTTCTACTACACACACAAGGTCACCCCTAGGATCCTTATCCTCTATTAGATTCCATGATACACATTCTATAATCTCCATTTGACATGATATCAAGTACAATCATCATTCAGTACGTATCAATTATAACTCCCTTTGAGTCTCCACAAGGTACTCTCTTTTATCTACTTTATGCTACAAAATATTCATTCACCAGCATAAAGTGGGGGCAATTGTAGTAAAAAAATCATGCACTTTTTACATACATCACACCTCTAAGTATGTCATTATATGCATGATTTGTAAGTAAGAAAACTAGACATTAACAACACTTATTTTTCTTTTACATTACTTTATCCTTTTGATATTATTATCATTTACTTTTTGAAATGACTACTTTACTTATAGACATTGGAAAACATGTGGCCTAGCTTTGTATTTTCCATTATATCCTCCGAAGTTAATCCCAAATAGTACTTCCCATTAGGGACATAAGCACCCAGACGCTACTGCTCCCTTTGGGTTGCTTTTGGTCCTTTTCCCTCCTTTTCTCAAATTTAAAATTTCACATCATTTGTTATCTTTTCTAAATTATTTCCCATCACTTTAGGTCATCCTTTTTAGTTATAATTATGAAATTAAAACAAGTTAATAAGACATATATACATGAATTACTCACCATTATTAGGGGATTGGAAAACTTGGGTTATTACTTACTATCTACTACTTGGGAAAAGAATAACATTCAAGGACTACATTTGGGATGCATTATTCACTATATATGAGGGGATATTTCTAAATTCCATCTCACACATTCATCTTGGGGTGAAAATTAGTTTATCCCACTATCTTGGTGTGATCTCACACAAGGGAAACCTAGATTTAAGGGACATGACTCAATTACACACACACACATTAGAACTACATAAAGTCTTAAATTTAGTGTAGTGCTCAGTGACAATCACATTGGGGTGACCAAAATTTTTATTATGACTCAAGCATATTCATTATTTATTTCATCTAATGTTTGATTGAGAATTATGTAGGTAGTTAATATTTGTTTTGTAGGTTCAAGTGTGAACATTAAAACTCTTCAACGAAGTGAATGCAACAAAGAAAAAAAGAAAGAATATAAGATCATAGCCCTTGAGAAGATCAAATCAAAGTTTATTTCCAAGACAATAACACCTAATCCAAACACTAGTGCTTAGGTGGTCCTTTCCTTATGTGGTAATTTCTATCTAAAGGAGTTTCATATTTTGTTTTTGCTAAAGAATCTTACTCAATCCAAATCTATCATATTCCACTCTAGTTTCTAGCCTAGAATAAGTCCTAGATATTTAAATATGAGCTAAGTCACTCTCATCTCACTATTGATTACACTTACTTATTTCTTTCATGATAGGTCATGTTCATTAGTGTTATATTTATTTGATCTCATTCCTCTTATTAATATTTAATTTCTATTAAATCAATTAAACACCAATGAAGGGGAGTATGAAGTAACTTCATTATGTCTAGATGTATGGAGTTGTGTATATAGTTGAGGGTCTATAGTATCTTTGTGCTTGAATTACAAAAGTTGTGTAGATGGAGGGTGAGACTTAAGCTATAGGGATCATGAATAGCCTTGACCTCAGGATTGAGGGAGCGAGGCTTCAAAATAGTTTCCTCATACTTTATCATTTCCCCACATTGGTAGTCAATCCATGACTACTTTGAGTGGAAAGCCTCAAATATAATGTGTGGTAACATATGCATACGAAAGAATTGTCATTTTCCCATTTTGGTGAGTAGATAAGGGAGACAACTTAAATATTTCATAGAGAATATGATATAGTCATGAGCATGTTCATTTGACTTCTATTAAAATTTGAGAAAAAATTTAAAGTAAACATTGTAGTCTGCACTAGTGTGTAATCGTGTGAAGAAATATTGAGGTAGCTTAGCAAATGAGTCAAACAAAGTGAGAAGTGAGGAAAAGAACCATTCCCAGAAAACATCAAATAAGATTATCAGAAATTCCGTAAGTGAGATAATTTTATTAAAACTTTATGCATCAAATAATCTTACAAAGTCCACTAAATATTCATTATGATCTTTTGTGTGATGAAATATGAGTAAAATAGGAAAATTAAAATTTGATGGATAGGGAGCATATAATATTATGAGATAGGAAGGATGAGAATGGATATAGTTGTTCCATCTTGTTAAAATGGAAATTAGTATATTATCATGTTCATATAAGGTTGTGCTAAAATAGTGTAAGACCTTATCCCAATATAATTGATTTTATGTAACTAGGTCATCAATTAAATTTATAAATTCATTCCCTACAAATGGGTTTAGGTGCATAAATAAAGAGGAAGTAATTCATTTAACCTTGTGGATAACTTGAATGCATTAACATTACAAGTATCATCAATATATTCTATTTTGTAATGTAAATTATACCCATGTAATGAAGGATTTTGATAAAAATCTTGAGATAAATAAGGATAGAAAATTAAACCCTGAGGGTGAAGGATGAAACCTTAGGTTGGCATAATTTGATAGATAATTGGGTTCACTAAAATGTACTAAGAAATTATGGTTTGTTCCTAATTTAATATATTATTCAATAATGTTAATTCAAAACTATGAAAAATATTCCTAATAGTATAAAAAAATGCTACTCTCACTTTTGCCAACAATTTTTCTTCAAATACTATTGATCCTAGGCAATGCAGAATCTCTTAATTTTGAAGCGCAAAATTTCAAAATTATTTCTACCTATTTGGGGATGCCTCTTTTTAATGGTAAAATGACCACAAATAGCTGAAATTATCTCCTATCACCGAAAAGCTAGTATTTTATCACAATCTAGTAAGTTTCACTTACTCAGAATCTCTTTTTAGAACTTTCCTATATACCTAATGTCACTTGCTAGAGAACCCAATAAAATTGTAGAAAAAAATGATCAAATTTAGAGAAGGTTTTATGGTCAAGGACCAAGGATAATCTCATAATATCTATAGCTGTATGGGATAAGATTAATTTACCTAAATCCCATGATGGATTGGCTATAAAAAAATTAATGAGATGAACAAGGTTTTGATTGCCAAGATTGGATAAAGGCTCTTGAAAGAAGACATTTTATGGAACACAATCATTAAAACGAAGCATATGGATAGTGAGGAAGTTTACCACTTTCTCTTATTAAGATATACTCTTTAGGGATCCTCTTTCTAGAATAATCTAATTAAAATTAGGAAAATCTTAGGTAAATGGTGCAAGTGGAATATATGGGATGATAATGATGCCCTATTCCTGGGATGATTTCTAGCTTTCTAACAATCCATTCAACACCATTCAACATTGGAATGATGTAAGCTATTATTTACAATCTCCATGGGGATTAACATGAAGGATTATTGTGAGGTTTCTACAAGGAGTACAATGTGAAAAAATCTTATCTTTTGTTTCTCTTTGTCTCAATTTACAGGCCAATCTCCTTTCCCTCTACTACCAACTTCAGAACATTTTTATTAATCTCTTTCAAGGAGATGATGAGCTTAACCGAGATACTTATGAGGATGGATCCTATTGTCAAAACATGGTATCTTCTTCTTTTGAACTTGCCTTCAGATGTATTTTCTTGGAACTCACTCTGGGATAAAGATTTCACTTAGAAGATGAACTTATTCTTCTAATTAGCTATCTAAAACAAGATTATTTCTATTGAAAATATAAGGGAAAAAAATCATTACCTTCCCAAATAGATTCTCTACTTTATAAGTCGAGGAGGAAATTTCCCACCAATTATTCCTTGGTTTCCCTTTTGTCCAAAGTGTCCTTGATTCAATTCTAGCCCAATTTGGGGTTTCCTATGCTTTTCCAAACTAAATTAGTGACATAATTATTCACTTATTATCTCTCATCGCATCCCTTATTTGTATGGAAATCTATAAATTCTCCATCGCTCACCTTTTACATGGATTTTTTTTATTGAAAAGCATAATCATATATTAAAGATGAAGTACAATGCTAATCATACAAAATCGGGTGGAAAAGATCACACCCCATAAGCAAGATCAAAGTAGCCATAAAGAGGCTACGAGTAGTAAAGTGACATATCAATAGAAGCATTTTCAATCAAAAAAGTTTAAAGCAAAAATGCAGAGAACCAGAGAAAACTTCAAACATAGAGCTAGGCAACAACAACAAACATGGAAGAAGGTGGCGGTGGTGGTGGGATCTTTCGATGGTCACCCCAACCACCAAGAGTAGTGCCGGGGGTGTCATCAAGCTGCTCCTAGCTGTCTGTTTGTTATTTCTCCTCCTCGTTTCCTTGTCGAGAGGGCAAGATAGCCAAAGAGAGCTGTAAAAACTTTGATTGGTCGGGCGCCTGCCTCCTGAAACCACCACTGCTAGAGCCCAGCCGACCAAAAACCCTGGTAGCCAGTGAAGTCCAAGATGGAGGCAGAGAAGGGACCCATTGGTGAGGAGAGGTGCTACGCCACCCATGAGCCAGACCCCGATCGAAATTGCGCCACCCATGGGAAAGCAACGGCGACCTTGCGAGCAAGAGCAACGGCGAGGGGAATCTGGCGGAATGCAACTAACAACACAAGGGGCACTCCCCCAATGGTCCAGAAGAGTTTGCAAGTGCTCAACTTCTATGCAAACTTTCTCCCCCTACACCTGGATATGAAGCGAAACATTGGAGATGACATCAAGCTTGTTAGAAATAGCAAAAGTTTTATCCACTATCTCCTTATTAAAAATAACAACATTTCTAGATTTCCAAATGTGCTATAAAATTGCCGCTCTGAAAGAATGCCATATGTTGTAAAATTTTGTAGGAATAAAGGCCAGATCCCCCAGAAGAACCATTTTCCACGTGAAGAAGGTGGGAAAAAAAGTTGGAAAAGGGTATGAATCCAGTGTTAGGAAAACTAAGCATGAGGGCAGAACCAAAAGAGAGGAAGAAGAGTCTCAATGTGGTTACAGAAAGGGAAACTCGGCAGGGTAGCTCCTAGAAGAACAAGGTGCTTTCCCAAAGGAATCCCTTGATGAAGAATGCTCCAAAGAAAGTGTGTAACTTTGGGCTCGATAGGAATGGCCCAAACAACAATGAAGCGCTGCTTCCACCCAAAACAAGTGGAATGCAGGCTCCAATGAGCATTTAACTTATTGAGAGGAAGCTGTTTCTAGGTGAGAAGCTTTTAGCCCAACCGAGGTTTATAATTTTTGAAGGGGGTGGCAGAGGGCCAATGCCAATCAAACCACCATGGGTGCTGCATAGTAATACCAATTTTATGCAAACAATTGCCAGGTATGAGATCTTGAATGATAGAGATGGCTTGTTGGCCATTGTCATTTAGAGAAAAATTAGCTTTTAGGCTATCCCATGGAAGTCAATCCTTGGTGATAGGACAAAAAAGGTCCTGAATATACTGAATCCTTTTTTAGAAAAGACACAAACTCTTGAGCTGCAAGGAAAGAGAAAGGGGTTTGTCATGAAATGAAACACCGGATTCCACCACAAACTAAGAGAGTTAAGAGAGAGCTCGTTCTGGAAACCATCACCCTACCAAAGAAGATGGGGTTTGAGAAGTTCCCAAGCTTTCCATATGATTTTTGCCACAAAAGAGCCACCTATTTTAATAGTAATAGGGCAAAGTTGTAAGGAGTAGTAGTTTAGACCCTGCCATGCCTTTCGATTAAGCAGAGACCCTTGAGATATACAATTTATGAGAAGAATTTTCCAAGATTCCTCACCTTCAAGGCTGCAAATAATCCATTTGGTAGTAAGAGAAAACCCCTGCATATGAATTTTGATTAGGCCAAGACCACCAATGTACTTGGGCGTACAACGTCCTTGTCCCAAGCCAGCTAAGTGCAACCCACTATGGTTCCTTCAGGGCGGTACCGTGGTGGGGCCACAAGCTAAACGCAAATCACTGCAAAATGAGATTCTGCTAGTTTGGTTAAGCGACTTAAGAAGAGGTTGCCAACATGATGAGTAATAGCATGAGGGCAGCCAGAAAACCTTGGAAGTTAGCACGTTGTGAATTTTTTGGCAAGAGACAGATGTTTAGTAATACCCACACCCAAACAAAGCATTTTAAATGCTCAACTCGTTAAATCACCTTAGTTTCCAAAGGTCAGACGGGGATGCCCATAAAGGTAAAAGGAATGGCCTTAAAAATTGAATTCGAACACCAGGTTCAATCCAAAGCCATTGGATCCTTCTAGCCAAGGATCACGGTTTGGGAACCATCGCTTATTGTGTAATAAAAACAACACATTGGTTTTATTATAATTGATAGCAGAAACCCGAAGTCAGACAAGACAAAAAATATCAAGGCAGTTCATGGGCATAGTGACAGCGGGCCTTAGTTTTAGCTAGATTGAGAAAAGAGTCATTGTAAAAGTGACCCCCATTAATGTATGATAGGAGAGGAGGTAGTTGAATACCTTTAACCAAACCAGTTATTGGTCGGCTTAGCAAGCAAGTAGCTTAGACCTAAGCAGCAATAGCGAATGACATACAGAGAAGGAGCAAGAGGGCAACCTTGTTGGATGGAATGATGACGAGTATCTATCAGATCACTGAACATTGAAGTACGATAGACACCCCACATTTTAAAGAGTATATTAACAGGTGGATGAATCTGGAACAAAACCGATAGCATGAAAACAGGGGCCAGAATGAAAGGCCACTCAAACTCTATCATAGTCTTGTTCACAAAACAATTTTAACAAACAGAGTCGGTTGAGAGTCTGGCGGGCATATTCCATGCCCTCCCAAACTACAATAATGTTGTCAAAATATATATTTTGATAAAACCATGATGATTAGGGGCAGTAAATTAGTGAGCATGATAAGCCAAGGGATTTGGCATAATTTGTACGAGACATTGAGCAGGAGTTATTGGCCGTCAACTGGTGATAAGTTCGGGATCCCCAAATTTGGGATGATTTGATGTGCCTTGTGATATATACACCTAGGGTGTGGGGAGGAAATACGGCTTCCACGATTAGACCTGATGAAGATCCGGAACAAACAGTCATCCAAAGAGACTGGTAAAAACTCAAAGGGAAAACCATCAATACCGGGGGATTTAATCAGAGGCCATCTACATAACAGCTTACTTCAAATCATCAAAAGTGAGAGGTTTATCACAAGCGATGTTGTGCTAACTTTCAGAGAGCTTGTAGGAAACAACTTCATGCATTGGAGGAGGAGCACATCACAAGCCGGAGTAGTAGATAAGTTGAGAGTAGGCAAAAACACATGATGTGATGCTAAAAATATCTGCAGATGTATAGGTAAAGAGAGTAGCCTTTGATTGCCATCCTTGAGTGCTTATTTTGGGGAGATTTTGATTAGATTTAAGGGAAGCAAAAACTCCTTAGTACTATGTCACCAATGCGAAGCCATCTCGTTGCAGACGGGCTCGAACTGGGGCTCCTCTAGCCTTATAGTGATCCTCAGTTGAAGCTTAGTTTCCAGCGAAGCAGATTGCACTTGCAGAGTGGTGTTAAAAGCGAGACAAAATGAAGCTCTTGAATAGCCATCGAGAGTCAATATGAGAGTCCTATGATCATTCTTGCGAAAAAGAGCAGCTGTTTCATAGAGCCGAAGGAAGAAGTGGTACGAAGTGATGGCATGAGACCACTGATCCATAAGCCAATCCCATCAAGGTCTAGGTCAAAGATTCCAAATACGTCTTATATAATCCAAAGTTTTAGGATGAGAAAGGCGGGGACAAATTTAAATAGAACTAGGTGGACTGGGGCTTGGGACACTGAAAGTTCCATTGACATCCCAAAGGAAACTAGGTTTGGTCAAGAAACAAAAACAATGTCCACCACCGAGACCGGAGGCTGTATGAAAAGAGTCAAAAGAAAACCATTGCTACTCTGAAAGTAGAGCTTTATCAAGACACTTATAAACTCTGTCATCGCCAGCTCTAAAATTAGACCAAGTGAACCAAGGAGTGGCAGCAGAAGAGTGCTTGTGGTGGATGGGATAAAAAAGACAACGTTTGTTATGCAAATAAAACTAGGCTTCACGTTCACGAGTATACCAACGCATTGGAAGCCGACCCAATTTGTCTTCGGGGGATTCAACCATGTTGAAATCACCACAAAAATCCAGGTAGCAGAGGGCAGATGATTAGCCAACCACTGCCAAAAAGAATAACATTCAGAGGCGTCATTGGAAGCATAAATATTGGCCAACCCAAGAATGTGGCTGTCAAAATCAAAAAGGGTCCACACCACCCGATGAGTGGGGTCATAACCCCAAGAAATGATATTGGAGGTGAGGTTAGGGCTTAAAAGAGTGACAACACAACCTTGACCATTATCATGAGTTGAAATCTGGCAGAGAGAACCAGGCCAAATGGTACGCAGAGCAGTAGAAAGATGGAAGCTAGAGATTTTGACTTCTTGAAAACACAACACCTGAAACTTTGCAAAATTCTTGCAACTGTCTCTGACAAGATATATGCGAGTTAGATCAGTAAGCCCCCTAACATTCTATGAGTAAACTAACATGGATAACTATCAAGGTGCATGTTTTCCTCCTTGAGGCCGGCCAACGCTCCAAAGCAGTTAGAGAAAGCAACTTGTTGTGCATTCCCATGAATAAAATCATTGAGCTCGAACTGCTGGCAGGGTCTCTACAAGAAATCTTCCTCGGAAGGAGGGGAAGGACTTCAGGAACGGCGTAAGGCAGCCTTTCTATCTTTCTGAGTAGCTAAACTACCGGCCGTGAGATCCATAAAGCTTGAGGTCTCAGGAAATGAGGGGTGTGAAAGAGGAGCTGAGGTGTGAGAGCTGATGAAAATTGTAGCTTGCGGAGACCGAGAGATGGCAGGCACGGGCTTGGGAGGGGTCGTAGAAGACAGATTCAAAGGAGCAGAAGCATAGGTAACCACTGGCTTGTAAGTAGCCTGTTGGTGCTTATTCTAGGTCGAGGCCAAAGGTTTTCTACCATTGACAGTAGTCTATCCATCAAAGGAGGGAGTGCTGGATTTAGGGTCCATCGGGGTTTTCTCCAAAACCGGTGGTGGGCTTGGAGTCATGAGAGGACAATCCTTGATCATATGGTCAGCAAATTGACACTGAAAACAAGTGTTGGTCAGATTGATGTATAGAACTTTCTGCGCAAAGTGTGTGTCTCCAACCTGGATATCGAGGGTATCTTTGAGGTCTTTTGAAAGATCAATTTCTACACAGACCCGTTTTTGGGGTCGAGCCGAGTAGAACTTACTTTTCTCGTGGCAGATGAGGCGACCCAAGGGTTTGATAAGTTGATCAGCGAATCCCCACAGAGGCAAAGGAAGGCCTGGAAATTCGACCCAAACAAGAATTTTGAGTTTGGCTTGCTTAGAGACTTGAAAATATCGAGTCCAATGGGAGAAAACCACAAGGGTATTGCGAATAAACCAAGGACCGTGGTTAACAATGGCTTTTCAATGTTCAACATTGGTAAAGTGAAACAGAAAGAAACCCTTGGTCATGTTTTGGACTCCCTCTACCTTGACTCCATGAGGTTGCCAATGATTATGAATCCATTGGCAGAGGATACCTTCAGGGGGAACTCGACCCACAAAATAAGCAACAACAGAAAATGATTCAAACAATTTGCAAGCTTTGTCAAAAGCTGGTAAATCAAGAACAATATCCAGGGAAGGAGTATCAGTATCCTTACCTCATCGAATACCTTCGGGACGAACTTCCTCGCTCGTTTCAACGCCATTTTCCAAAGCTCATCCGATAAGACCAGCATCAATAGATGCATGGCCCGAGGAGATGGTCATTTTATAAGCCACCGCCCAAGGGGTGGACTGGCGATCGATACAAAATTAATGTAGATAATCCCGCCTGGATCTACAGATCAGTGGTGTGACACGATGGCGGCGTATGGCAAGGCTGAGCATTCACTGCGAAAATAACTCGCTGAGCCTAAACCCTAGCAGAGCCCGATATGACCTTACATGGATTTTAGAAAGAAATGATCTCCAATACGCATATGGTTAATAAAAATGGCACCTTAAGAGTTGGGTCCTTCATTTTGTCTTCCGTAAAGGAGAATCAAACATTCTTGAATAGAAATAGCCATTTTTTATGTTTGAAAAGAACGAATATATTATTCTTAATTAAGATATTAGTGTAACAAAAGATCATATTTTTACCTCTATTAAGGGTGATATAAACCAATTCAAGTGGGTTAAACCCACTCTTTTAAAGGTTAAAATTAACTTTGATGGGGCTTTAAAGAGAATCTTAGAAAAGTGGGATTAGGAGGCATCGTCAAAATTGATCAAAGTAATCGTCTTACTACTTATGCAAGGCCTTCAGGTATTCAATCCAACTATTTTATAGAGGTTATTGCAACTCTATAAAGAATTAAAATTTCCAAGGATCTAAGTTATAGATTTCTAGATATTGAAGGAGACTCCATTAATATTATCAATTGCCTCAACAAGAAATACCAACCATATTGGGATATTAAAAATATGATAAGGGGTGTTATCAACCTAATGGAAGGTTTCAAATATGTATCAATTACCCATGTCTATAGGGAGGAAAATGGAAGTATTCTGGTTTGCCAACATGGGGGTGACTTGTTAATTTTTTTTAAAATGGTTAGATACATCCAAGTTACCTCAGTATAACAAGTCAATTTTAAAAGGAAATGAAAATAGTATGGGTATTTTTGCTTAGTACTCATTTCCATTTTAGTGATATGCTTAATGATGATACAATTAGGTGTAAAGTTGGGCTTGTGCGACTTGATTTTTCATCATTAGGAAGGAAATTTGGGGCTTTGAGTATTAACTCTAAAATTAATGATAAGCTTATACATGTGAAGTTCAAGTAGGATTCAATACTCAAAAATTTGTGTTTAGAAAAATATTACACCTCCCATAATTTTTTTATAGGATAAACCACATAAGGAAATAACTAGTTTTATTGTTGGAGCCATTTGTTTAAGCCTATCATTCTCAATAGTGTAATGGTTAAATAGGGGGAGTTTTCTAGTTCACTCAAAGAAACCATAAGTGGTGATAACATTTGTGTTGAGCCTTCCTTTTGTGAGGTAACTAAGATGAATCCTATTATTTAAAATATATGTTAAGATGGAAATTTACATTTTATATTAAGAAAATCAAGGATCACAACCCTCGTCTTTCCATGGATTCTGCTAGTTAATTGAAAAACAAATTGGTTATTCTAAGAGGTGTATCTCCAGAGGTTTAAGAAGAGATAATCACTAAGGTGATAGGTATGATGAATAACATGTTGAATATATTTAAGGACACGAGATGTAAAAAGGAATAAATTAACTATTTATTCAGGAATACAAAGAGAATCCATGAGCTAGATGAGGACATTCGAAGGACTTCACTTCGTATCTCTTGGGAGGAAGTTAGTTTGTAAATTAAGAAATATGTGATGTTGAAAGGTAGGTTTCATGATATTTACTCTTACCATTTATCCATGTTAAACCAATTCTGCCATAAACAAATCATCAATATCTCATTTTTCTATTTTTTCTTGGAATCATCCATCTAGGAGTTTCAAAAAATAATGATTGATTTAACTATCCACTAAAAACCTTATCATTTTTCTCTTTAAGGATGGTAAACCTGTCACTAAGAAGAACGAGTTAATTCCTATTCATCCCTCAATTGTGATTAAAGTGAATACCAAGTCTTCTAGTCCCCCTCCTTTAGAGATGGAGGTTAAACTCAAGTTGTGGAACATCACTATCAAATACCATGTTGGCACTTCATTTGTTGCTTTGGAGACCCATGTGGTATGTGTTTCCATTGATATATATATATATATATATATATATATATATATATATATATATATATTACTAAGACACAAGTGAGGATTATAGTTTTGAAAGGGGGGCCTCTTCGGATGTTGTTTGCTCTCTGATTTGGAAGGAAGAGAGAACTAGATACCAATGAAGAAGGTTGATAAGGAGGAGAATTGGAGGAGTACCCATGAGAAAGAATTAGAAGGATTTATAAATGGAGTGGGAAGAAGTTACATGATTGACCTCTTGCACCAAGCATTAGATTTTTCTTTATGTTCTTTCTTTCCCCTGCACTTCTCTCCTTGATGGAAATATTTTTATTTGCTCATTTTTTGTTATCAATTCATTGTTCGGTGGGTAGGGTAACAATCTACGCTCATACCCATTTCTTTATTTTGTATCATGATCTTGGATCTCTTATTTAATTTTAGTTGTTTTATACAATGGTGGGGGGGGCCTTTCAAAACCATCCTTTTACCTATTATAAAAAAACAAACATGCTAATTACAATATGATAAAGTAATTAGGGTTTTAGGAGCAAAAAAAGGAACCAAATTACGAAAACAAAAGGTACGATAAATTGATCAAAATCTATACAAAATCATATGAGGGTGTTGTCAAGTTATTCACAAAAGATCTCATTTTGAAACTTAGTACAAGATAGGTTTATAAGGGTAGTACACCTTCAGCTTCTGAAACCATCTCAGGGGCTACAAACCTATGTTCTAGAAATGTATCACTTATATGATTACCATAATCTTATTTTCATATGTCTAGAGATCTGATTTATAGGTTTGTGTTTGTACAAAGTCTCTTGTGATGAGATGTGGATTTTCCTTTTATTGAGACCTTATCCCTTGTGCTTGAAACCTATGGATTTAGAAATGTTTGAGTTAGATCACCTTGCCAAACCCTTGCTAATTTGATGAGCATTTCACTACATACCAATAATCCAAAATGGGATCAATCTTGTGTAATTCCCCAACATATGATGACCCGCACGTGATATAGAATAAACAATAAATATGGATCCCTTAATCTATCTTTCACACCTAGATACTTGAACTTGTACTTCCTTTTTTCTCACGGTTGATCTAAGGTGGCAATATAGACAACTTCATAATTCAGTAACCTATTTTTTTGATTGGTATTCTAAGGAATTTAATAATTAAGTGATTTCTATTGACCTCTTTAGAATGAGAGAGTAAAATATACCTATAGACCCTTGATAGATTAGTGTGTGTTTAAATTTATATGATTTGTATGAATTCCCTCCCAATTGGCCCATAATTACCACCTAAGATAACTAGTATAGGTTACCATTTTCAAAAGTGACTTTAAGTGTAAGGGACAAGTTCACATGGGTTAGAAAGGTTTGTGCCTGAACCTATCTTAGAGATAAAAACATGTCTAGGGTGTGGAAGGAATCATGTATAAGACAAGTGGAAGTCTGTATAGATGTTTATAGCATGTGCAATGAATCATAAAGAACTGAGATAGATAATAACTATCGTCCGGTGGGAATAAGACGCAAGATAGATCAAGAGAGTTCCTTAATTGTTTATTTAATATAAATGGGGTTTAATATTATAATAAGTTCTAAACACCATATTGTCAAGTGTCAAAACTAGATTTCAAGTTACTCGGTAAAACAAAATTAAGAGAAGTGATTTTTTCATTTAACAATGCATTATTAAAGTAGTAATTAATTATTCTTATAGGCCTTTCGTACTATGAGAAAGATTGCTAACCATATACATTAGCAAAAACAAACTTGAGTGGCATCCATCTATTTTAACCTAGGTCATGGTTATCTTAAGAGAGATTAATTGTTTGAAAGATAAAAAGGAGGAGATTGGCTATATATCCTCCATTTTAAAAAGTTTACATTTATAAAAATGGGCCTAAAAGGGGCGTATGACATGCCAAATGAGTATAAAGAAAATATGTGACATAGAATGATAATCTCTACATTATGATACTTAATAAATTATAATGCACCACTACATGGGGTTCTCGTACCCTTACTTAGTTCTTTGTTATACATAATTCTTTCTCTATTTTGGAGTGGTTTTTATTGTGTTATTCTTTACTCTCTTCTATAGGTTTTCTTCAAAAACCATTCATTACAAATTCTATTGAGTCCTCAAATTAACATGTAAAAATGAAATTAGGTATATCAAAAAACTTGATTACACACCATGCTATCACTATTCTAAACTCGATGAATGCCCGTCATTCAAAGTGGTGCGTTGAGTTGGTAAGTAAGATTTTGATTTTTTTCTAAGGTTTATTAGAAGCATCCAAGGATCTGATTTTTTGAAAAAATAAATAGTTATACGTAAGAAGCCATATGCTAATCCGTAAAAAGGGTAGGAACCCCACTATTTTAACTATTTTCTGAACAAATATTTATACGTCTCAGTTCAACCTTATCAATTGAAACTAATTTTTAAAACTAAGCCAAAATTGATTCAAATGGGTTTGGGGGGGGAACAAAAAAAAAAAAAAACAAACAAAAAAACAATGATTTAAAATTGAATTTAATTGCTAAAAAATCATTCATAGCAGTTGCACATTCAAACCAATTAGATTTCCATATACTCGAATTTATCGATTTTCCGTAAAAATTATCGTACTAATATATTTCAAATTCAAATTAAATCCGATTAAGATTTGAAGATAGAGAATAGAAAATTGAATGCAAAAAATTAGAAAAACACAACACAAGATTTTTTTGCAAGGTTCGGAAATTCCTACATCTCCGATTTCATACAAACCAGTCCCTTAATGTTTAGTTTTGCAAGTAAATTTAAATAACTACAATCCAAAAATTGAAACATTTAACACCTGCAACAAAATACCATGAGAACTGCGAGCTCGGAAAAAACTTCAAATTTTCATTTCGTGTTTGTTTGTTCCCATCTTCGCAAGGTTATCTTCCATATGTTCTCCGTCAAAAGTGACACAAAATGCTTCAAAAGATGGTCATAAGAACTCTAAATTAGAAAAATGAGTAAACCACAAGGAGCGTCTCTGAATTTTGAACACTTTCCTAGTTTACTTCAAGACCTAAATCTACCCCTACGTAAATCAAATTTGTTGATTGATAGAACTGTTCTAATATATATTTTACACAATCTTCCCCATCCCCCGCTTCAAATATTAGGTGCCCCCTTTATATTGTGTTAACTTCCCATCGTAAGGCGGTGAGTGTAATTTTTGGTAATTAGTTGGTTAGGGAGTTGAACCTCTAACCTCCTCCACTGCTTTGGTTTAGCCTTATTGGGAATAAATCCCACATGTATCGGGCTGATGGGCGGTTTGGGGGATTTCAAAAAGGCATGCGGCGAGTGTATGCTACGACTGCATTTGTTTGGCATGTGGTATGGCCGTATGGGGTGGATAAGTTACGATGTCTAGGTGGCTTTGACCGGTTACGGAGTTCCCATGGAGGTCGTCAGTCGAGCTAAGTTGGCAGGAAGTCTGAGCAGTGCGACAAGTAACTGGAGTGAGTTGGTTGCAGTATGGGTGGATGGATGAGGTGGCACGTTGGCCGAGAGGGCAACCATGCATAGAAAATAGTGGGGCCCACCCATCCAATAACAAGAGTCAAATTTCAAAGACGTAAAACAATTTTTAACTTAATATCCATTGCCAGGTTGTCACTATTTAATTGGCCAACATGGTGAGTGTTGCCGCATCCTGCCATTTTTGAAACCTGACGTAATCAATTATTTTTTTGCTAGATTGCCAAAAATTTCAGCGCGGCCATAACTTCTGGCATATGAGCTTGTTTTCAGCGTTCAAGCTACTCCGGAAGATCGACGAATTGATTTCCATAATGTAATGATATTGGGAGATTTAGGGAACTTATGTCCACAATTTTTTGATCTCCAGATTCACACATTTCCCCACTGAGAGGCTTTGCCATAAACAAACATTGTTTTTTCACCATAAATTTTTTCAATCATTTCCTGCATATCACAAACATATACGGGATCACAGATATACATTAGGCAATATTATTGTAGATGTTGAATTTTTTTAACAAGAAATAATCTTTTAAAAATAGAGAATTGTTCACCAAAGAGAGCAATTCCCCAATGCAATCCCTCCCAAACAACATAAATCCATTTAAATAAGAAAACATGCCAACAACAACGAACTGTCTAATTGGATCTCCCTAGGACTTGTTCAAAATCCATTTATTGTAAACTGTCATCACAAAAAAAATTGATAGTTTTAAAAATAGTTAATGTTCACCAAAAGAGTAACTTGTCCCAACTGATACTATGTGAACGACCATCAATGTAAAACACAATTTCCACCAAACATAGATCGATATATAAAGAACCTATACATGGGCAATAATAAGCTTAGGTCCAATGAATTTATGTGAAAATGTCAATGAAAATATTTATCCCCCCCCCCCCCAACATTTTTCATTGACAAATAGGATAGAACAAATATCTGACACTTGCATACCAAAAATGGTGAGAACTTTTATCACTGCAAAGATCACTAGGATAAATCTGCAACCAATTGTTAGTGTAATCAATGTACACCCTAATTGTAAAACCACATAGGATAGTACAAGTAAGCCCAAAATAAGCGACTTAATACATGTCCAAATACCTTGTGGGGACACAAAAGTTTGTATATTACTTACAAGATATAAAAATGGTGCCCAAATGGGTCTTATAAGCATCAATAATTTTGACCAATAAATCAACAAAAATACATGAAATGCAAAAATCTCGTTGTCAAAATCCCCCCAAAATGAAATTGTCAACCTCATATGCGAGAAGTAGAATCATGAAGTATGTTAACCCATCATCGGCTCTTCCCTATAGGTGACACCGGGATTCAAAACCAGAGAAATATGGGAAATTTTCCTTTAAACATTCAACCGAATACCACAAAAATGCTCTAAAAAACTATATATGCATGTTAATCAACTATGCAACCATGAAAACTAATAAATTGCTTACCAACCAATTTTATAGATTATCCTTTTTGCGATGGTTCAATTTTCATTAGTGTTAACATGGGTTCTGCATGGGTTTTATTTTGTATTTTCCAAATGTTGGTTTAACAAGCTTCCTTTTTAACAACTCTCTACTGTTGTTTCGGAAAAAGATTGCCAAACACTGTTATCATCATGACCTTCTATTACAATGTGTACAATATATGTGACCCATTTTTTAGGAAACTCACCCAGATGGCCAGTTTTACAAAAAACCATTGTGTATGAAACACGGTCTTTCAAAATTCTTCCCCATAATGATTTCCTTTCCAAACACTTAGCTACACACTGGTTACACAATCCACAAAAACGCATGGATAAAATGTACCACAAATTTGTGTCTCCTATCCATAATTAAACGGAAAATGGGAATATTACCATATTGAGACTTCAACGTTTAAAAAAATTTCCATTACCATTTTACCTTCGGGGTTGTGGTGGAGGTTTCTCCCTTGCAGTCTCAACTATCTTGGAGGCATTCAAATGTTCATTCTGACACGAAAACTGAATCCCCAACATTGCATAGCGAGGCATATCTTTACCTGAAGGGGGTTAGGCAATCCTTGCTTCTTTTCCAAGTTTTTCCAATAAATCCCCTTTTAAAAAGTAACTTTGAACATATTCCCTTGGTATGTGTTCAAACTTACAAAAATATTTTTCAACTGATTTGCAATGGGAAGATTTAAAACAACTGTGAATTACTTTACCTTCTTGAAATCATTGTGCACTTGTGGGGGAGTAAGCACTAATGCAAAATGGACTTGTTTTTCCCCTTTATGCCCACAAATTGTAACTTTGCCAAGAGCTCATCCTTATTGGCTTTCAATTTTATTTCATTTCTCAACATTCCTCTTCAAAGGAATAGTCATTGATCTTTAAAAGAAACATGTCTTTCCTAGAATCTAGTAGTTGAATGCCTCCAAGATCATCGATTTTTAAACTATTTAACAACTTGCCTGTAGTGCACTTATAACCTATCCAATCACAACAGAACCAACTTCCATAATATGAAGCAATAAACTGGTCAAATAATTACCTATTTTGATACAAAACCGATTGTAAACATGTATGAACCCCCTATTATTTTAAATGTTACTACATGTCATTTATACTTATCAGTTTCTAACCTTTCAATTAAAAATGATGAACATGAAAGCAAAATATGATTCAAATGTGTTTGAAATTGATTACAAACTAATTTAATTACTAAAAACTATTCAATTCAGTTGTACATTCAAACCACTTAGATTTCGACTCATCTACCCAATTTTATCATTTTTCGTTAATAAAATTTGTCGCATTATTTATAGACAAATGGAAATCAAAATTAAATGTGATTTAGACTGAAGCTAATCCAAAAACTGAATACAAAAAAAAAAAACACAACACAAGAATTGTTTATAGTGTTCGGAAAATTCTTTGGTCCCTCAGGTTCATATAAATTGATACCTTACTGTTTTAGTTTTGCATTAGTACATTAAATAACTACAAACCCAATTATGAAGCTTTACACCTACAACGAATACCAGAGAACCCTGAGCTTTGAAAAATATTAGTTGTTCCTTCTCGTTGTTTGTTCCCATCTTTCAAGGTGACTTCCCTCTGTTCTCCGTACTAAAATGAAACAAAATGATTAAATATGGTCATTAAGAATCCAAATTGGCAAATGAGTTACACCACAAGGAGTTCTGTCTATTGAATTTTGAACACGTCCTAGGTCAAGTCAAGACCTGAATCTGCCCAGAGAGAAAGCTATATTTGTTG